>JAMXBC010000015.1:0-93313 GCA_024138005.1 Lumnitzera racemosa | reverse complement strand
CCCTCTCGGTGGTGGGGGAAAGCCCAGAAGGAGGAACACGCGGGAAGCTTGCGGGGTGGGGGCAGCACGGCGGAAGGTCGGGAGAACAAAAAGAGAAAAGGGGGGCGAGGGGAAAAAAAGAAAAAAAGCAGTCGCCTTTTCTCTTTTAGACTCTCTGACCCCAAGCGCCCCGTTCCCCCAGCCGCGACGGGTTTTTTGGGGCCCGCCGCGCAGATCCCGACGGGCGGGGAAGGAAAAAAGTTTCAACGGGGGGGGGGGAGAGAGAGAGGCAAAAGAAAGAGATGGCCGCCGTTGGGGAAAAAAGGGGTTTAAGCGGACCCGGGAGGGGGAAAAAAAAAAAAAGGTACGCGGGAACAGGTCAAGATTAGGTCGTCCCGAGGCGCGCACCGGAAAAGGATTATTACCTTGCTTTTGGCTGGCCGTGCGGTGGAGGCGAGAGGGTTTGACGGGAACGGCCGGGGGCTCACGATATGGGCGGGGGCTATCCCACAAAGCCATGTCTGATGCAGCAGGGGTGGGGCTGGGGTTTCCCTGAGCCGCGCGTGCGGACCGGTTGTCGTCGGGGGGTTACTCTATTCTCGATGTTGACGACAGCGACGGTCACCGGGAGCGACATCGAGGGCTCCCGGCGTCGAGGCCGGGCAGATCCGAGGCCGCGCACAAGTGAGGCGGCAAGGGACGCGCGTTGGTGGACCCGGCTGCTCGAGGGGGGGAACCACGGCGCGGGCGGGGGCCCCGGGGGCCCATTGAAAATTTTTTATACGCACACGAAATGTTCCGGGCCGTTCCCATCGTGCGGGCATATCGTGCGCGGCTGCCTGCATGCGCTCCCTGTGGCCCCGGGGCAGATTGTTCCGGGGGGGCTCTCCCCCGACGAGGGGGCCCCGCCAGGGTCGCGCGAGTCGGGCGCGTGGCACGCAAGTATTGCCAGGTGCGGGGCTGAAAACAACGGGCGCGCGGGGCCTGATTTTCACCGTCCGGCCGCGACGCTGACTCTTTCTTGCCCGCGACTCGAAAAGAAAAGCGACAGGGGAGGACGGAGCGAGGCGAACGACAGGAGCCACCAAGAGATGAGCACCCAAACGCAGTGGGACCGCGAAAATCTTCCCCCAACCGTTACGAATTAGCCTCATCTCCCCCCACAGCCAGGCGCGGACGCAATCAGAGAAGCCTGTTGCCCGGCCCGTGCTGCGCTGTTGCTACTGTGTCGAAGAAATGACATCCATCTGGGGTCATGTACATACAGCGGCGTCGGCGTCAGCGTCGGCGGCCTGCTCTGCTCTGCGGCGGCCCCAGTCCCTGCAGTACACATGCACGACTGACGAATACTGGATGCACTGTGTGCTGGCTGCAGATAAAAACAAGGGAGAGCCTTGGCGGCAGCTGAAAATTCGGCGTGCAGTAGCGCAGCAGCGGGCGCCAGGTACAAGCGTGTTGGTGCTGCAAGGGACGACGGACGAGGCCCCGCCCTGCGTCACCTCGCCGCGCCGCCCGTCTCCATCCTGCCGCGCGCTGGCCCGCGGCTTTGCTGCACCTTGCCGCCGCCGTGCGTTCTTCTCTCCCGCGCGCCACGACGTCGAGCTCGGGCAAACGACCAGACTACTGCGCTGTACACGCGGTTCGTTGCCCTGTTGTAGCGAACTACTCGTAGTTGCGGCTTCGGACGTGGTCGACTCGGCTGAGCGGTTCGCCCCCGGTCGCCTTGCACCGCCGGCGGGGCGTGCACTTGTCATTGTTGAACGCTGACCTCATCCTATGACGAACGCCTACACAGCCAAGCGCTCGCGGCGATGCCATCTTGTCTACCTGGCGCCGGCACCCGGTGCCTTCTTTCTTTCTCCTGGTAGTATGGACTCCTATCGTAGCTGGACTATCTGCTACGGAGCCGCGAGTTCAGCCTCAGCGACTGCCACAGTATGACTGGAGCTCCTTTGAAGAAGCAAGCTTCGACCCGCGCGAGGTGACTATCGCAGTATTCACGATGGCCTCCGCGCGGGCCGACTGAGCTGCCGGACCGTCGTCACAGCTCACCTGGCCCGGATCTCGGCGCTGGATGCTCGCACCTGGACTGACGACCGCGGCGATGGCGCGCTCACCGAGGCGAGAAGAATAAATGCCATTCTTGCGTTGGACAGCAGCGCCCTCACCGTGGCAGACGAGCTGGACGCGCGTCTGGCGGCCGGCAACATGACCGGGCGGCTGTTCTGCGTGCCGACGCTGCTCAAGGACAATTACGACGCGGCCGGAATGCCGACGACGGGCGGCTGCGCGGGGCTGCGCGACGCCCGCCCGGCCCGCGACGCCCCGACCGTGGCCGCGCTGCGCCGCGAGGGCGCCGTAATCCTCGGCAAAGTCAATCTGCACGAGCTCGCGCTCGAGGGGCTGACCGTGTCGTCCATCCGCGGCCAGACGCGCAAACCCGTACGACCTGGGCCACACGCCCGGCGGCTCGTCCGGTGGCTCTGGCGCCGCGCTGGCCGCCAGCTTTGCCGTCCTGGCCACCGGCTCCGACACGGTCAACAGCCTGCGCAGCCCCGCCAGCGCCAACGCGCTCGTCAGCATTAGGCCGACCCGCGGCCTCGTCTGCCGCGTTGGGGTCATGCCGAACAGCGCCACGCAGGATGTTGCTGGCCCGATGGCCCGCACCGTCGCCGACCTATCCCGCATGCTTTCCATCATGGCCGGCGCTGACTGCGTGTCGACTGACGATGGTGCTTTTGCCGACGTGCCCGCTGATGTACGTCCCAACAATGACTACGAGCGCGGTCTGGTCGATGCCGCCAGGTCCGTCGCCGGGATGCGGTTCGGCGTCGTACGTACGCTGCTCAACGCGACGTCCAGCCCGGAGACAGACCCAGTCAACGCGGCCGTCCAGCGCATCGCCGACGGCCTCGCCGCAGGCGGCGCGCACGTGTCCAGCGTCAACGACGTTGCATTCGACGCCCCGCGCATGCTCGCCGAGCTGGACACGCAGCGATTCGAGTTTCGCGAGCAGCTATCGGCCTATCTGGCGGACCCGCGGCTGGGCGGCACGCACGCGACGAGCGCCGAGGAGCTCCTGTCCGGCACCCGGGGCGACTTTTTAATCATCCCGGCGCAGCGGGCGTACATCCGCAACGCGCTGGCCCTGTCGACGAATCACAGTGACTACGCGCGGGTGAAGCAGGGCGTCACGCAGCTGACCGCGCGGCTGGAGCAGACGTTCGCCGACGGCGCCTTTGACGCGCTGCTGTACCCGCAGCAGAAGAACCTGGTGGTCAAGGTCGGAGCGCCGTCGCAGGCCGGCCGCAACGGCATCCTGGCCGCGCTGACCGGCTCGCCGGCGTTGTGCGCGCCTGCGGGCTTCTCGACGCCTTCTCGGGACGCCCCACGCGGCGTGCCCGTCGGCGTCGAGCTGCTCGGCCGCCCGTTCACGGAAAAGAAGCTGCTCGCGATCGCGCTGTACCTGGAGCAGAAGCTGCACGTGCGCCGCGCCCCGGCCATCACCGACGTCTTTGTCGAGCCGTCGGGGCCGCCGCACTCTTCAGGAGACGATGCACCAGACGAGGTAGATGTGCCGGCGGCGTACCCGCTCTCGACCTTGGACGACGATGACGACAGCGCTTGACAGGGAGGACGCCAGCTTGGTTGCCACTGCGCTAATGACGATTCCACAAAGGTGGTTGCTATTGATCTGGATCGAACAGTACATGAGAGGCGGTGAGCGGTAAAGAGATGCGTGAATCGTGTTTTCGGAGAGAAGCAGGATCAGATATAGTGATACAGCGACAGTTGCTCGACCGAGGGAGAAGCTAGTTGCAGGCTGAGTCGCTCCGCTCGACGGGCCTCCGGCGGCCAGCTTCCAGCTGGACCGGCTGCTTCTCAGACCTCGGGCTTCTGGGCGCCGCGGTTGGCGAGGCGGTCGGCCTGGTTGTTGCCGACAGAGGAGGCGTGGCCCTTAACCCAGGTGAAGTCGGTCGCGGCGGCGTGGCGGGTGCGGTCGTCGATGCGGGCGAGGACGGCCTCGACGAGATCGCGGTTCTCGACGGGCTTGCCGGTGGCGGTGGTCCAGCCGTTGCGGCGCCAGCCGGCAGCCCACTGGGTCAGGCAGTTGATCGCGTACTGGCTGTCGGTGTAGATGACGACGGGCTGGTCGCGCGGGGCGACCTCGAGCGCGCGCAGGACGGCGGTCAGCTCGGCCGCTGGTTGGTCTGGCGCGGCCCGCGCAGCCGCTCCTCGATGTTGCGCGGGTCCTGCGGGCCAAAGTAGACGCCGACGCCAGCCCGGGCGCCCGCACGCCCGTTGCCGACGGAGCTGCCGTCCGTGTAAATCTCCATGGCTGCGGTCGGGCGCAGGCCCTTGGCGCGCATCTTGACGCGTGACATTTCTGCTTCGGACTTGTACTCGAGCTGGCCCGAGTCGCGGCCGAGGCGCAGGGTCGCGTCCGAAGCCGTCGGCGGTGTACGGCGGCATCGGTCCGCTGCCGGGGGGATCCGCAAGCAGGTCCGCCTCGGACGGTACTGAGCCCGAGTCGGTAGGGGCCGCTGTGGAGATGGTGCTGTGGGTGACGAGGACGTTGTTCTTGGGAAGGTCGCGGGCGCTGCGCATGTACGCCTCAGCCTCCTGCTTGGTGGGGAAGGCGCGGAACTTGGGGCCCTTCCAGCCGGTGATCTGCTCGTGCGCGGACGGCCAGTCGGTGTAGATGCCTGGCGCGCGCCCGATCTTGACCGCGTACCACTTGGGCGCCGCCTTGGACGAGCCCTTGGTCAGGCCATACTGGATGAACTCTTGCGCCTCGGCCGCGGTCGGAAACGACTTGACTGTTCTTTTGTCAATCCGCGTTCTAAAGTGTCTGTTCAGGATCGAAAAGACTCACACTGCGCGCCCTGGAAGCCCTTGACCTGGGCAAAGCACTCGGGCCAGGTGTGGTAGACGCCCGGGGCGTGGCCAAAGCGGACGGCGTAGAACTTGGCCTCGGCGGCGCGCTTGCGTTTGACGCCCGCGGCTGCGCTCGCCGCGGCGCCGACGTCGGGGCGCGCGCGGGACTGCATGCGAGCGAGCAGCAGCGGCGGCGGCGGCGGCGGCGGGCGCGGGCTGATGCGCCGGACGGCGGGCGGTACGCGGGCCGCCCGCGACGCCGCTGGCACGAGGCGCGTGCGCGTGGTGAAGAGGCGGGAGCTGCCGAGGAGCGTGCCGTGCTGGACAGCGCGTGCGGCTTTTGTGTCTGTCGTTTCTATTAGGTTGCTGGTCACAGGCTGGCTCTCGCGTACTACAGAAGGCGCTCGTCTGTAGGTCGCTCGTCCGTGTCGCGCTACCAGAGCGACTCACGCATCGTTTTCCCTCCCGCATCCAGCTTCGTTCCACCCGGAGAGCCTTTTGTACAATCCTGCAGAGGCTCTGCTTTTCTTTTCTACCCCTACTCTCCGTGCTGGCTGCATGTCTGCGTGACGCTCGCTCTATGTACACAGGGCGGCCACAACAGACCTTGACGATTGCATTCCAGACACGTGAAAGAGCGCGCAGTGCATGGCAACAAGGGGCGGACGCGTCGACTGGACGGCCGGCCGACTTGCGGGAAGCGGGGAAAGCGGCTGCTCCCTGTCGCCCTACGTCGCCACCGTCTCGCAGCACGTCGCGGACGAAGGAGCAATCCCTACAAGATGCAGAGCTTTGGCCGCGGTGGAAGCAATGCGTGAAGCAGCTGCGACGGCGCACAGGGGCCTTGAGTCAGGTTCCAGCGCGCCAATCTGCAGAGAAGCCACAGGAAACACACAGCCGCGCACGTGAGCGATGGAGCAAAGAAGCGCAGACAAGACGCGACCAGATCTGCACGTCGCGAGCTTGTTCTGGCGCTGCCGAGCCCCAAGCGCGTTGCCCGGGTCAGACTTGTCGACTCTACCAAGCGTCTGGCGTGTCAAAGGGCTCGAGCAAAGAACGGGTGGCGTGGCGAGAGAGATGGAGAGACCGCGAGAGCAAATAGAGGCATTGGCGGGCGGTGTTGCCGCGACGCTGCAGGGGCCACGCGCGATCCTTCTTGGCCTGCTGTTGTCCAGCGCGCCCGAGGCAAGGCGCAGCCCGCTTGGCGCTGCTGTCCGGCTTGCCCGTGCTTCCCTCGTAGTATGTACATAGCTCCTAGTAGCGTCGCATGCGCACGTCAGGAAGCCTCCGCACGCTGCTACATCTTGAAGTGTGATGCTCTGACGTGCATGCGCAACGTTTGCAGTCGCCTCTGGCATGTCGTCTGTCATCTGTCGCTTCTCGACTGCAGTCTGCACCAGTGGCCCGTGTCCAAGCAGGAGAACTCTCCTATCTGGCCTGGATCTCCACAGCCAGCAGGCAGAGTCAAAGCACTCACGGACGGCAAATGACAACAGACGCGGCACACGCAACGCCACAAGCGCGTGCTCGCGCCTTGGTGCGCTTGGGCGCACGTTTGCTATCTCTCTTTCTCCCTCTCCTCTCGCCGCCCTCGCCCGCCCACGCCACAATAGCTGCTCCGAGCATAGTTAGCTCGCGCTGGTACCTCTTAACCTCCCGGGGCGGCCGCGGGCTTGCGGGCTTGCGGGCGCGGCGCGCGGGCCCTTTCCTGGTCCTCTGGCTGCATCCCTGCGTGGTTCGTGCGTCGAGGCGGAGAAGGATAGAGGATGAGCAGCAGGAGCAGGAAGCAACAAGAGAGCCGGTCCGCCAAGGTCGCCGTCGCAGCCACCATCCGGCCGCGACTCTTTTTCGTTTCTTCTCCTACTCTCTTTCCACCCTCTCGGTGCTCGTTTGCAGACCGCTCGTCAGGACAAAAAGTTGCTGTCGGCTCGATATTTGACCGCTTTTGCCGCATCGCCGGCCACGCCCGGCACGGATTACACAATCTCGACGCTGCTCTCTCCCCCCCGTCTGCGCGCTAGCACCAATTTCGCCTCTCTGCGCTCACTCTTGCGCCCACTCTCTCTCTCTCTTGCCCGACCGACCAACCGACGGACGGACGGACCGACCGACGTTTCGCCGATGGGACGTTTCGCCGATCTGCGACGCGACTGCCAACCTGCCGTACGGCTGCCGGCAGACGACCGCTCAAATCGACGACCGCCGGTGGAGGGCACGCAGGACAAGCGCATCAGGCGGATGACCGCAGCGCGCGCCGCGACGGCCCCAGCCCGGCCGTCCCCCCTCTGAGGCCGCAGACCCCGACCGCAGACCCCGACCGCAGACCGAGACTGCGAATTGAAACTGCAGACCAGGGCCGCACACCGGACCGCAGACCGAGACTGCGAATTGAAACTGCAGACCAGGGCCGCACACCGGGACCGCGCACCTCGACCGCAGCCATGGGCGGCAGGCGGGCTATGCGCACTCGCCGGAGAACCGGCACTACAACTGGGAGTACCGCGCCACCGCCATCGCCTTCCTCGTCGTCCAGTGCGTCTTCGCGACGCTGCGTCTGCTGGCCAAGATCCTGCCGCACGGCACCCGCTGGGGCATGGACGACTTCTGGCTGCTGCCGGCCTTTGTCTTTGGCGTCGCCCAGGATATCGTTGCCATCGTCGGCGCAAATTTTCTCGGCGCCTACCTGGCCGCCAGCCCGGATGACCCAAGCCTGGGTCGCGACGCCGAGCACTTCCTGATCTCCATCTGGATCGCCCAGTTCATCTACGCCGCCGCCTTGACCTTTCCCAAACTCTCCGTCCTGTCGCTCTACCTGAGGCTCTGCAACGACCGCGCCACCCGCGTCGCCACCTGGCTGACGATCGCCCTCGTCGCCGGCACCGCATCAGCTACTTCTTCTCGACCCTGTTCATCTGCGTCCCCGTGCACGCCTTCTGGACGGCTCGCCGGGCTACTGCGTCAACGAGCAGGCCGTGCACCAGGCCAACTCGGGCCTCAGCGTCTTTGCGCCCTGTTGATTCTCTTTCTACCCATGCGCACCATCTTGTCGCTCAAGGCCTCACCCGCGCGCAAGTTTGGCATCCTGCTCACCGTCCTCATGGGCAGCCTCGGCCCCGCTGCCGGCATCGCCCGCTGGGTGCTGTGGTTCACCATTGACATTCTCTCCTCCCAGCTCCGTAAGTCTCCTCTTCCTCGTTGTCAACCTGCAGCACTGACGAACAATCACAGGCGGACCTCTGCTGCTCGACATGTGGAGCTTCGTCGAGACGGGAGTCTATTTCATCGCAGCCTGCATGCCGGCGCTGCGCGGCTTGTTGCCAACGGCCGCGCCGGGCTGCGCCTCAAGCTCAAGCTCGAGTGGGTCGCGCTCGACGCGCTCCAAGACGGACCCGTCGCCGCACGCGTCCAGCGCCGGCAGCGTCGCCCGCAAGCCGCTCGACAAGGTTGCCGTCGCCGAGCTGTCCTCCAGCAGCGGCCACACTTCCACTGGCCCGCCTCACGCGACGGCGACGCCCTCACCTCCCGCACCCCGTCGTCTAGTTTCTGTCTGTCACGCATCACGAGCGGCGGCGTCCCGGCGGCTTCCTGGATCTTTTTGCCACTGATATCCTCTGCACATACCCCTTTTCTTGAGTCTCTTGGATACCACCACAGACAATGACCTTTCTCCTCTTGCTATTCGTCATCGCTCTTCCCACTTCAAACAGAAGCCGCAGCAGAGACATACGACTGTAGCTCGGCCTTCAACCGCGCGCGCTCTCCGTCCGGCAGCCAGGCGATGTCAAACGCATTCTCCTGCAGCCGCACCAGCTCGGCGCGGGAGATGTCCGTCCCGCGCACAAGCAGCTCGATGCTCTCGTTGACGTACCCTCTGAAGAAAGCAGGGTCGTCGGAGCTGGCAGTAACCAGCACGCCGCGCCGCAGCAGCGCCATGATCTCGTCCTTTTTGAACGTGCCCGGCAGGATGACGTTGTTGCTGATCGGGCACGTCGTCAGCCCGATCCCGCGCTGCACGCACGCCTCCACCAGCGCCCCGTCCTCGATCACATTCGTGCCGTGGTCGAGCCGATCCGCGCGGATCTCGTGCACCGCCTGCGCAATGTGCGCCACGCTGTCCTGCGGTCCACGTCGCAGTGCAGCGTGACGCGCCAGTGCGGCGCCTCCTGCCGCGCGCGCGCAAACACCGCCGCAAACTTGGCCGGCGGGTTGTCCTTTTCGTCGCTGTCGAGCCCGAGCCCGACGATCACCGCGCGGTCCTCCTCCGGCAGCTTCAGGGCCTCCGAGAGCATCTCGTCTGCAGACGCCGCCGGCTGGTCGCGCAGGAAGCACAGGATCAGCGCGGCGGAGATGCCGAGCTCGTCCCGTGCGCGCTCGATCGCGCCGCGCAGCCCGCGCACCACCGTGCCCAGCGCAATCCCGCGCGCCGCGTGCGCCTGCGGGTCGAAGAACATCTCCGCCCGCCGCACGCCCTGCGCGGCCGCCTTGCGCAGGTACGCGCCCGCCAGCGCCTCAAGTCCGCCGCCGTCACCAGCACCGACATGGCTGCGTAGTACACCGCCAGGAAGCTCGGCAGGTCGTGGAACGGGTACGAAGAGCCCGTCGTCTCCGCCGGCAGCTGCAGCGGCAGCCCGTTGCGTGCCGCCAGCTCCCGCGCCAGCGCCGCTCCAGCGTGCCCTCCAGGTGCACGTGCAGCTCGCACTTGGGCATCCCGTTGGCAAACGCCACCAGCGCGTCCCTGTCCGCCATCTGGTCTCCTCTGCTGTCTTTGGTGAAGTGCTGGCCCCAGTGATCCGGGTCCGAGTTGACGATCCTCGAAGCTGGGCGCGCGTGTAGTCGAGCTGCCTGCCCCCACTCTCCCCCCACAGCGACGCAGCCGGGCGGGTGGCCCAAGCAGCCGGTCCAGCTGGAAGCTGGCCGCCGGAGGCGCGTCCGCGGGAGACTGGCCAGAGCTCGCCCGACGGGCCTCCGGCGGCCAGCTTCCAGCTGGACCGGCTGCTTTGTCCCCGGCGGCGCGCTGCACAAAGGCGCGTGCGAGCGATCCGTCCCTTCTCACCCCGGACTCGAAGCTAGACGGGGCGAGCTGGTCTCACGCGACCGCCCACGAGCAAGCAAACAGCAGCAGCATCAGCAACAGGGACGAACAGCGAGGACGGCACGGAGAGCGGGGGGGCGACATGTTTGAGCGGCACGCGAGCGACCGGTACCGGCTGCGGCGGCACCGGGCGCGGTCGATTGTGCTGACGGCGGCGGAGCTGGTGGAGATCCGGGCGGCGCAGCGGACGTTTGAGGGCGCGTACGTGCGGACGGCGCTGGGGCTGTTCTCCTTTGCGCTGGTGATCTTGAAGATCTTCACGGCCGAGTTCTACGGCGTGGGCCGCTGTTCGCCGCGTACGGGCTCGGCGTGCTGCTGTGCGGCGCGCTGCGCCGCCAGCAGGGCAACCGCCAGTTCTTCAGCGAGCTCGGCCAGGACGGCCTGAGCCGCAAGAAGTTCCGCACCAGCGGCAATGTCGTCCTGCTGCTGACCGCCATGAGCCTGGCCGCGTATGTCGGCATGATCGTGCTGGTCGCGCGGCTGGACCGCAATCGGGCGCAGCCAGGCCGCCGGCATCGATCCCTCCAGCCTCGTCCCCCTCTTTGTGTGAGCGTGCACAGATCGAGGAGGCGAGGCGAAAGGGACGACGAGCGAGCACAGAACGACGGGGGATGGCATTGTGGACGGCAGAGACAGGGCCAACAAAAAGGGCATACCGTGGCAGAGGGCGACACGGCTCTCCTTTGCTATCGAATGGTGTTGAGCGAAAAGAATGCATACACGCGGCTCTCTTGTTTCGGCCGCCGTGAAGAAGAGACCACCTTTCCGTTTCCCCCCTTGACCAGCGCCATGCAGACTTCTTGACGACCTCCGCGGATGATTAGAACAGGAGACCTTGATCCTGGTGAATGGATGGATGGGTAGAAGATGACAAATGACCCCGGACGACGGCGAGAGTCTTGACACAGACCCCTCAAAAGACATGGAAAAGATCAATTGTTGATGATGGCGTCGGGGGCGCCGGTGACGCGCTTGAGCTGTAGTCGGGCTCGTAGTCGAACCAGTGCGCCTGCGGATTGTAACGGTAGCAGCGCATGTCGACCCCGTACGGCCGGGGCTCGAGGCAGTACAGCAGCCCAGAGGCACGTTCAAATCCGTCACCTCGTCCCGGGCGAGGCCCGAAAGTAGGCCCGCAGCACGCGCACGACACGCTGCGGTGCCCGATCAGCAGGCAGTGGTCCGTCATCCGCTCGAGCTCGACAATGACCGGCCGCAGTCTGTTCAGGCACATCCAGGTAGCCCTCGCCGCCCGGGCCCGGGTAGCGGTAGTGCAGCTTGTCGCGGCGGCGGTGCTCAAACTCGTCGGCAAACTTGTCCTTGATCTCGGCGTAGGTCATGCCCTCCCTGTGGCCGGAGAAGAGCTCGTTCAGCATGCGCATCTGCTTGATCTCAAACTCGGCGTCGTCAAAGTAGGCCGCCGTCTGGATGCTGCGCTGCAGCATCGACTTCCACACGCAAAAGTTCTTGGCCAGGATGTGCGCGTCCGTGTCGCGTAGTGCGGGTTCGGCGGCGTACGTCGCCCGGCTGCGGCGGCAGGTGTGCCTTGTTTGGCCGGTCCCTCCTTGACCTCCCACGCCTTGCGCTCGTGCTCGATGAAAACGGGTCAGGTCGCGCGCGTACTCGTGCCCGGCCGCGGAAAAGCTCCCAGTCGCCGCCGATCTTGCCGGTCCATTGTCCTGCGACTGCCCGTGCCGGGTAATCCAGATCTGCCGCGGCGCCAGGTTGAAATTAAGCAGTAGTAGACCGCCTGTGCGGACAGGAACCTTTTATCTGGGTCGAGATGACCTTGCGGCCGGACGTCGATCATCTGCACAAACGACATGTTGTTTGCGCTCCTCGTACTCGCCGAGGGGAATGTACGCGCGCTCGTAGATGGCGACCCGCTCTTAAAAGTCCTGGAGAGACGCTTCCGGGTCCTTGCCGTGGTAGTCGGGCCCGGACAGCTTCAGGCGCATGTTGCCTCCAGCAGGTTCTCGTCCACGCACATGCTCTCGACAAAGAGAACATTCAACCAGGCTCGCGGGCCTTGATGTGCTTCATGATCAGCTTGCGCCGCTCGAGCGTGCTGTTGGTCGCGTCCAGGATCCCGACCGCGCCACCGTCCTCGAGGATGTACTTGAGCAGCTCGTCCAGCGTCTCGAGCGCGACCTGCTCGCGGAGCAGCGCCGCCCGGCGGTTGGTCGGATCGAAGAATGCCGCCGACTGGTCCATCCCACCGTCTGTGCTGTCGTTTGTCGTTCGGTCCGAGGCCGCGGTGTCGGGCAGGCGCAGCTCAGGCAACGCCGGACCAGAGAGAGCGGCAGACTCGACAGCGACGTCGGAGGCGGCCTCGGGGCTGATCTCGACGCCGCTGGCGGGGATCTTGGCGCTCAAGCAAAGCTCTAGCTCTGCATGGCGTGTACGGGCATCACGCTGACGCTGTTGGCCCCCCAGAATGTCCCTTGACGTCGCGCGAACCGCTTCGACGACAGAGAAGGACGGCCACCGGGCGGAGGGGTCTCGGGCCGCGCGGGCATGCCGCTGGCGGCGATGCGGCGTCGCTCGCCGACGTTGAAGATGCGGGTGTCGTGCTGCAGCCAGTTCAGGTAGCGGGCCATCTTTTTTGTGATTGTAGCTCTTGCCGCGCGCGGCAGGGCCGACCATGATGATGACCAGCTTGGAGCCGACATCGACCTGGGCGATGCGCCCGTCCGGCGACACCTTGGACCGCGTCAGGCCTGGGATGTCGAGCTCGTCGGCCGCGGCCCGGATCTTTTTGTTGATTTCTGCGCCGCGGTGTCTTTTCCCGTTAGCGCTTGCGGTCCGCGAGGGACAGATAAAGCAGAGACACGCACGATGTTGGGGCTGGAGGGCGCCGAGGGCGAAGGCGTGTCGTTGAGCGCAAAGGAGCCGTGGCGGGCGCGGCCACCGCGGCGGCGGCGTCGCCGGCGCTGAGGCTGCTGCCGCTCGCGCCGTCGACAGCGGCGGCGCCGGTGCCGTCCAGGCTGGTGCGCGGCGGCGGCTGCTGCTTGCGGTTGTTGATGGCGGTTGCGGGCGACCTTGGAGTGCGGGCTCGGCGACCGCCGCGGCCTGCTGGCGGAGGGGGTCTGCGGCGGCGCCCGAGGCCAGCTCCGAGCGACGTCCATGCCGTGCGTGTCCGGCTCGGGGCTCGGGGTCGGAGAGGTGGCGTCGTGCATCCTGTGCGCAGGCGCTTTGCCCATCGCCATGGCCACACGCGCGCGCGTATCCACGCACGCGGGAGGGAGCACGAGTGGTGAGGACGCCCTGACGCGTGGGAACGAAGAGGGGGGCGAACGACAGAAGAAAGAAGGGCGCCGTTGTTGCTGAAGATGACTCTGGCCGTATATACCACCTACGAGGTATTACGCTCCATCTCGCGCTGGTCGCTCGCTCGTGGATCTGGATTCGGACTTTTTCTGTCTTGGTGCGAGCAAGAGGCAAAGAACGAGGCCCGGCACGCGGCACCGGGCGCTGGTCCGGCGCGGGCGACACAAGCGAACAGGCGACACAGGCGACTCAGAAGACGCAAGGGACCTTGTGCTCGCTGCTCCGCGGATTCGATTAGTCTTTCTCAGCCGCACGAGGGGCACTCGCGGCACACGATGACGACCGAGCCCCACGGTGATGCCGGCGGATGACAAACAAAACGGTGGCGGATGCTCAACCGTCGCGGCGATCACTGAGAGGCAGCACAGCGATCGCGTCAGCAAGGGGACTGTGAAAGCGCCACGGGCATTCTATGGCAGATGGCAGATGCCAGAAGTCGGTGACGGCACGACCCGGCCGGCCGCCTTGTTCCTCACACCCCTGCTCGCATCTGCAGACAGAGGTATCTCGACGCGGCACGCAGCACGGTACCCCCACGCGATGCCGCGAAAACGGCGCACGGCGCGCGGCGCTCGGCCAGATGCATCGCGCGCCCCTGCGCGGGCGAGGAAACGGCCTCAAATCACCGTCTGCGCTGCCCGCACGCCTGCTGTGCTGCTGCCTCCGCCCCGGCCGCGCGCGTGTTTCTTATCGTGCCTCATGCACCGCTTGGACGGTGGGCCTGCCGCTTGGCGCGGCCAACGCCAGACCGAAGCCGCGTGTGTCTCAACAGACGCACAGAAACTGCAACGTCAGGGACCGCTGAAACGATCTGCACGCACGCGCGGCCCCTTTGCCTGTTGCGCGCTCGCCCCGTCGGCATCTCCCAGAACAGCGCCATCCGCCTTGGGTCTGCGCGGCCAAGCGCCGGCCCTGCTGTCGCCAACCGTCGTGTCCGCTCGACGCTTGCCACGTCTCACCCCGGAGAGATGACCCCCACGCGTCAGCATCGCTCGACAGCAGTCGAAGTGCACGTCTCTCGCTCGGTAACGAGTTGTACCTCGCAGCGCCAGGCTGCAGATCCTCCACACTCGCAGGCCGGATGCCCTGTAAAACTCCTCCGTCTGTGCAGACCAACCCGTCAGATGCACAAGGGCCCGAATCAAGTCGCCCTTTTGCGTACAAAGTCCATTCGCATGACTCTTTCGCTGTCCTATGAGAAAGATCGGCGAGGTGCATGCGTCGAGCCTCGCCAATGCCATTGCCTCCCCCGTTGCCTTCCGCCGTCGATCGTCCATATGCACCACCGCCAGCAAAACACCTCTCTGCAATCGTACGGTACGGCATTGTACTGCGCAGAAGAAGACCGCAGCTCACAGCGTCAGCGGGCGCGAAAAGCCAGTAAACGGCTGCCCGACCGCCTTGCCCTTGCCGTCAAAAACGCACGCCCTCGCCACGCAGCAGCCGCCGTTTCTCATCCGCAAAAACCCGGGCCCCCGTCGCCCCATCGCCGCCGAACCCGCCCAGCTTGCCGTCCGACGCCAGCACCCGTGGCAGGGCAAAAGTCGGCGCAAACGGGTTGTTGCGCATCGCGCTGCCCACCGCCCGCGCGCGCCCCGGTCCTGCTGCTGTCCCTTTAACACCGCCGCCCCCCGGGCCCCAAGCTCCTTGTAAAGTCCGTGAACCGCCCGCGTGGCACCTGCGTGAGCAGCGTCAACACCTGGGCCGCCGGTACAGCGTCATGGACAGGTCGTCTGCGATCCGCTGCCTCACGTGGTCTAGTTTGCCCTCGTCGTCCTCGTCCTTTCGTTTAGAGGCAGACTCCTTGGATGCTGAAAAGGCAGCCCACACGTCTGCCATTTCGCCCTTGCGTGATCTTTTTGCCGGCGGCGACTTGGCTTTCTCCTTGTCGTCAGGCTTGCGGTCCGCCTCGTCATCGGGTTTGCCGTCGTCCTCGTCTTCACGCTCGGCGGTCGCTTCAGCAGCCACCTTGCGCTTCTGGCTGTGCTTGCTTTGACCGTGCTTGCTCTTGCCGCGCAGTCCCAGGTGATTGGTCCAGGTCCTGTAGGTCCGTCTTGCCGTCAACAGATGTCCTGGCCCAGGCTGAGCGCGTCGCGCAGCTGTGCAGCAGACATTTCTTCGTCGCCGGCGCCTTGACCACGTCCGCCCACGGCCGGTCCCTGCCGACCGCATTGTCCAGGATGATCCGCGCAAAGCAGTGGTCCAGAACACGGCCACTTGGTTTGCGCCTTGTTGCGCTCCTTGGCCAGCGCCGGCAGCGTGGTCCGGTACATGGTGTTCCACTCTGCCTGCAGCTGCGCCGTGTCCTCCTCACCCTTTGCGACCGGCGGCTCGTTGCGCTTGATCTCCACTGTCTTTCTGAGACGCACTGCTTTTTGCCAGACCGGCGTTCAGTCGACACAGGTCACGGTCGCGCCTCCGCGTCGTGTCGTCTCCGTCACCACTGACAACTGACGACGCAGACCTGCAGAACAGACGTTTCGCCACAGCGGACAGCCTTTCAAAACATAAATGTCCTTTCACTCAGAAACAACAAAAAGACACAGTGACTCTTGAAGAGCAACGTCATCGCGACCTAGACATTACTTGCAAAGACCTGCAGCCCGCGCCACTGATTCGTCACTTCCAAGACACCGTCTCCGCCGCGATACTTCTGAAGCAACGATGCCTGGTGCACACTTTGTAGCTAGCCATAGGGCAAAAGCCACGAATGATGAACGACTGATGAATCACGCGATGGACAATGAGAGACTTAGAAATGATTTAGAAGACCGTCTGTGCAGGCTGCCAGAGTGGCGGTCGAAATCATATATCGTCGTCGAGGTCGTCGCTGCGCGCGGCCTTCATCGGCTGCAGCTCCACCGCCTGCGAGTCGTTCGCGCGGCGGCGCGGCTGACCACCAGACGCGCCCGCCTCGCGGGCCTCGAGGAACTCGCGCAGCCGCTCCTTGGCAACCTCGACGCCTTGCCGGCTCGCCGCGTCCCCATGCGCAGGATCGGGCCCCACAGGTTGAGCGTGTAGGTCACGTACGCGGCCACGCCGATAGCCCGAGCAGCACAAAGTACAGCGGGTTGCGCAGCACCGTACCAGCTCGTTCCATCCGAGCGCCAGCAGCAGTCCGTAAAAGTACAGCGGCACCTGCGCGACGCCGCCGATCGCGCCCCGCTTGGCCTCCACGTAGACTGCGTCGGCCAGTTCTTGAAGCGCGCGGCCAGGTTTGCTCGCTTGGCGTCCGTCAGGATCGTCGTCTCTTGCTGCAGCGTCTCGCCGGACTCGTCGTCGACACCGCCAATAGCCCTCAGGTCCTCCTCGTCCGCGGCCGACACGGCAGCTGGCGCCTTGCCGACCCATGCGTCCAACGGCGGGCGGCGCGCCCGTGCTCGCCAGCTTGAACCGCGACAGCACCGGAAATCAGCGTCAGCGTCGAGTGCCGCGCCGACGTGGTACACGCCCTCGATGTCGCCGTCGGTCGCCAGATGCGCGGCACGCCCTCGGCGTCGTACCGGAACTTGTCCTCGAAGTTCTCTCCCGCAGCTTCGTCAGGATGTTGCCCCCAGAGTCTGCTCGTCGATCTTCGAGCGTAAAGTGGTCCACGACTGCGTCGAAGCCGCCACAGGCCGACCCCGACCTCGTCCGCGGACGCGTCGAACCCACGCGCCCGCTCGGTGAAGCGCGTCTCGGCGTGCGCCACCGTCTGGTGAACGCAGTCCAGATCCCGGGCCCACAGGTTGGCCCGGACGGTGGCGCCGCGCTTGATGACGATGCAGCGCCTGTCGTCGTCCGCGTGGAGCCCAGGCTGTTGAATTCCATGCCCACGCGCCGTCAAGCACTGATTTGACCCACCGCTCGTCCTGGACGGCCAGCCGTCGCATCTCGTCGCGGCGGAGCTTGGCGCTGGCCTCGTCCAGCTCCGTCTTGAAAAGGCCCCGCTCCTGCGAGTAGTCCGTCCACGCAGCTCCGGTGACGGCCAGAGACGACGCCTTCCGCCTCAAATTTTGCCGCGCCTTTTGCTTCTCTGCCGAGACAATCTCTGCAAAGTCGTAGTTGGCGTCCTTGCGCTTCTGGCCTAGCCGTACCTCTTCGCTGACCTGCGTGCTGAACTCATTGATGCCCAGCTTATGCGCCGTGCTCAACTGCCCAGCGAAAAAGCGCGCCGCAACCTCCGTCCACGGTCGTCTGTAGCTCCTCCAGCTTCCGCTTGAACACGCCTTTGTGGTATCTGCTGGCCTTGCCGAGAAATCCTCGACGACGGCCAGTCGCACTGCGTTGAAAGATGGCCCCGAGACCCGAGATGAGCGTGGCCTTGCCAGACTTGGCGCCCTTGCTTGCCTGCTCTCGAGCGGCCACAATCTTCTCGTCAAAGACGACCAAGACCTCGCGCGCGATCTCGTCGAGCGGAATGGCCAACAACTCTTGCTGCGTCGGCAGGTCCAAGTCCTTGTTCGAGTCGATCTGCTCCCACACCTGCGACGCGTACACCGGGAAGCCGTCCGCTGGGATCCGCCGGTGGTACTCTGGCAGGAAGATGCCTTGATTCGAGTCGTCTGCAGCCCAGCCAGCTTTCGGGTCCTTGTAGCCTTCCCTGAACCCCCGTCCCCAGCCGCGCCACCTCCTCCACGAACTTTTCCGGCTGCAGGATCTTGTGAGGGAGCGCGGCGAATGCAAAGTCAAAGTATCGTCGATCCTCGAGTTCTCCAGGCCCTGCGGCTTTGCGATCGAGGACCAAATGCGCGACAGGTCCGACAGCAGCGTCTTCTTGAGGTTGACCACGGCGTTGCGCCAATGTGGTCACGAATGACAAAGAACAGTAGCGACCCCGGCACAGACCTTTGGCCGTCATGCATCAGCGAGCGCTCAGAGGTCAACAAGAGAGTGACCCACTTTTGATCCTTCAAGAAAGCTGCAGGTTGACCTCGAAAACAGTCTTGAGCAGGCCCATGTTGGCGCCCTGGTACAGTCCGACCTGGTGCTCCCAGATATTGACAATGAGTACTTCACTGGTGGCGAGCGCAAACAGGCGCTCTTGCGCTCAAAGTCCTGGTCCTCGCCGCGCTCGCGCCCGTCGGTGCCCTCGACGTCCATGACGAGGATGTTCTCCGCCATGGCCTTTGCCCCGCCGTCGGCGTTCTCGCGCTTGTTCTTGGAAAGCCAAATGCCCTTGGTCGTCTGCCGCCGCTCTTCCTCGACATGACGCCAAACTCGGTGCCAAACAGGTGGTTCAGCAGCGTCGACTTGCCGGTCGACTGCGAGCCAAACACGGATATCAGGTGGTAGTTGAAGCCGGCGGGCAGCACCTTCTCCAGCGCGAGGTACGTCTGCAGGTTCGGGTTTGAACTCCTTGTCGCCGCTGATGACCTGCACGCCGTGCTCGTACGACTCGCGCGTGGCCGCGCTGCCGGCGCCGGCAAAGTGGCTGTTCGTCATAACCCACCGGCGCGGTCGTGGTCCGGCTGGCGGCCGAGGGGCGGTGGCCGTTTGCCGCAGCCTGCGCCGCCTCCATGCTGGTGCTAATTTTTCTGCTGGTGTCTGCTGGACCTGGCCGGCGCACCATCGAGAGGCTCGTCGGTGTTTCAAGCTGCGTGGCCGCCGAGTGCGGGCGGTGATGTCGTGCCGCATGCACGCCGCGCATCAGTGAGCACCCCACCGTCTATCGTCACTCTTGACGTATGTACGCGAAGATGCATCTCGATAGATCGTGGCCGCTACTTTCGTTACGTACTGCAATGCAATGTATATAATAGCCAGCGGCTGCCTCTATTCTGGTGACCTGTGCTCGAGAGCAAGTGTGCAAAGAGACAAAGAGGATGGCTCGTGAGTTGGCCCGTCCGCCGTCGACCAGCACTCGAACTGAACGCCCCTAGACACGACGTTCCCAAAAGACCTGCCGGTGCCAACCGACGATGGAGCGTGCGACCACCTGCTGGGTATGCAGATGCCCACGTGGCGCTGCCGAGCACTGCCACTGACGACGCCGCACCCGTGGACGTGACCCAGCTGCAGGGTCTGACCATCGTCTTTTGCTACCCGCGAACGGGCGCACCGGACGAGACGATCACTGAGGAGTGGAATGCCATTCCCGGCGCTCGTGGGTGCACGCCGCAAGCGTGTTCCTTCCGCGACAACCTGACATTGCTCCGGGCCGGCGGCGTAGCCCACGTCTTTGGCCTCAGCACGCAGGACACCGAGTACCAGCGGGAGATCAAGCAGCGCGTCCACCTGCCGTACGAGCTGCTCAGCGACGAGCTCGGCCACTTCCGCAAGGCGCTGAACCTGCCGACGATGGAGTGGCAGGGCAAGGTGCTGGTCAAACGGCTGACCCTGGCGATCAAAGACGGCAAGATCGTCAAGTTGTGGTATCCCGTCTTTCCCCCCGACCAGAGCGCGCAGCAGGTCCTCGATTGCTGAAGGAGACTCAGTCCGCGGCGTAGTCTGCGAGTTCAAGCTGGACGCTGCGCGCGACGCCGACGACAAACTCCCAGCTCGCGTTGACCCGCAGTCGTGTGCTCGAGTCGAGCGGATCGCCGGCCGTATTCGACCGTAGAATCAATTTCAACGTCGTCAGCGTCGAGATCTGCATGTAGATGTCAACGTCGCGGCCGACTTGGTGTGGCAGTATCGAGTGGAAAATGGCCAGCATGCGCTCCAGCGCAAACGGCGACGGCGCCAGCAGCCTGCGCTGCACCGGTGCCTGTCCTCTCTGTCAGTCTGTTCGTTAGTCTTGCGGAGACAACGCACGCGTTTGGAGGTACGTCCGGCCTTGCGCCGCCCTTGCGCCGCTTCTTCCGCTCCGACGACCTCATGAAGTAGACGGGATCAAGGCGAAGGGGGTTGAACGAGGCCAGGTAGGCGGCGCAGAGGAGGAACTTGAGTAATACGGCAGCTCAAACGAGGACCCTCCACGGCTGCAGCGCTTGGCTTATTCATCAGAAGGAAACCCCACTTGAGCGCTCGGGGTTGCTGTCGGTCGAGTCCATGGCGAGGTGATCAACAAGGGGCGACTCGTCCTGAATAGGCCGCGCTGGGCGACGAGCAGCTTGGAGAATTGGGTGGCCTTGATCTCGCCGCTGACGACCGGCATCACGAAAGCCGGCCATACACGCCGCGCCAGGCTGTCAAAGGCCGGAAGGTCTCGTGCCATGCCTTTGCCCAGAGAGTCCCACAGCACGTGGCAGAACTTGGTCCACAGCTGTGCCATCTCTGGCGCAGACTCGGCGGACTCGTCCAGACGCCGGCGGCTCCCGACAGGCGATTTGCAAGACCTCATCGCGGCTGTATGCGGGAAAGTCGACGTACGCTACGCCAGTCTGTTGAAGATGCCGCTGCAGGGACTGTGACGTGACAAAGACCACCGTCAAGTTGGGTAGCTGCTCTTGTTAGCTCGGTCATCGAGAAGACGGTCACAAACGCACACGCTCGTGGAGGCGTGCCAGGGCTGGGAGCAGCAAAAGACCCGGCTCTCGCTGCTCGTCAACGCCATCGAAGACCAAGACAAACTTGCGCACCGCCAGCAAGAGAACCTGAGGTGACCAGACAGCGCGTTGGCGTTCTCGCACCGCGCAAACTTGGTACGATCATGCTCCGCGCCTGTCGCGGCTTGGACCGCTGACAGTACGAGACCCGAGGGGCGCGCTCGAGCAAGTGGCGCCCGGTGATGCACTCCTGGCTCTGCGCAAT
The DNA here is from genome assembly GCA_024138005.1 of Lumnitzera racemosa. Classification (NCBI taxonomy): domain Eukaryota; kingdom Viridiplantae; phylum Streptophyta; class Magnoliopsida; order Myrtales; family Combretaceae; genus Lumnitzera; species Lumnitzera racemosa. The sequence continues at coordinate 72,363 of JAMXBC010000015.1, read as the reverse complement.
CGCGTGCGGGACGCCCACTGCGCTCAGCACGGCCGAGACGACGCTCGATTTGCCCGCGCTCTTTGCGCCATGCGCGATGATGCACGGAAAGTTGGGCGTGTCGGGCTGCACCTCGTTAGCTGCTCGTCAACAGGGAGTCGCGAGATCACTGACCGCCAGCAGCTGCGCGAGCACCTTTATCTGCGCATTTCGACACGGCGCCTCTTTCTGATCTCTGCCAGCTCCCGCGACGTGCGGCCCATCGTTGAGGGTCTGGAACGCGCTCGGATGCGAGTCTACACTCCTACCCGTACCGTCGATGGTCGGGATGGATACACAGAGACATGCCGCGCGCACCACACGCCTAGTCACATGATCGAGACATCAAAAGAAAACAACATCAGAAGAATACAAAGCCTAGCTGTTGGCAAACTCCTCTCGAGCTGAACCGTGGTCTTGATGTTCATGCTCAGCATCTCTTGGATGAGCAGCTTGGCGGCGTAGGGAATGGTCATCGTGACGACGCCCTTGCTGCTGCGGCAGGATTGGCACCAGCCGTGGAAGCCCATCATGCCGCACGTCTGGCAAATGTCGCACTGGTGCTGGTCGCTGCTGAGCATGAGACGCTCCACAAGAGCTGACTGCGCCGTACGCGATCAGGCAGTCCCGCTCCATCTCGCCAAGGCGCAGACCGCCGCCTCTTGAGCGACCTTCAGTCGGCTGCCGCGTCAGTGCTGCGCGCGGGCCGGTGCTGCGCGAGTGCATCTTGTCTTGCACCATGTGCTTGAGCTTCTGGTAGTAGATCGGGCCGAAAAAGACAAAGGCCGGGATGGCTTCTCCTTGGTGCCGCAGGTGATGTAGTCCTTGCCGGTGTAGTTGAAGCCGCGCGGATGAGCGCCTCGCCCATGTCGCCGACCTTGCTGCCGCCAAAGGCCGTGCCGTACTCAAAGTTGCCGTTTGACGATGCCGGCCTTGCCCGACACGAGCTCGAGCATCTTGCCGACCGTCATGCGCGAGGGAAAGCCGTGTGGTTCATGATGATGTCCGGTGTGATGCCGCGGTCCGAGAACGGCATGTCTTCTTGATGTGCGATGATCCCGACGACACCCTTTTGACCGTGGCGCGACGAGAACTTGTCGCCGACTTCTGGCCGGCGCGTCTGCCGCGTGCAGAGCTTGATGATCGTCACGTCTTGTTCGTTCTTTGTTAGGAGGACCTTGTCGACGATTGAAGGATCCGGCAGCGGTAGGTCGAGTCTGAGGCGTTGACTTTGGTAAGTGGACATGCCGCGGGAGTTTGTGGCAGCATTCGCGGTCGGCACGCCCTTGTCAGGTAGACGTCGCCCTGATCGAGGGTGACACCCGGCTCTGCCAGGCCGTCCTTGCCCAGCTTTGTGTGGTTCTTGAGCGGACTCGGATCTGGATGGTGAAACGTCTCCATCAAGCCGTTGGTGTTCTTCAGCGACGATGCGACTTTGCGGAAGACCTGGCACCGGCCAAAGCGCGGTCGATCGACGCCCTGTTCAGAACGAGCGCGTCTTCGATGTCGTATCCCGAGTAACTCATCACAGCGACAATGGCGTTCTGCCCGGCGGGAAGGCGGTCGTACTTGACCAGCTCGATTGTGCGCGTCTTGACCATGGGCTTTTGCGGGTATACCATGAGGTACAGCAGCGTATCGATGCGGTCAAACTGGTTGTAGGCAATCGCGCCGATGGCTTGCTTGCCCATCGCACACTGTATGTGTTGCGCGGTGACTGATTGTGGTGCGGGTACGGGATCAAGCCTGCACGGCGCCGAGGATGGTAAACGGCTCGATCTCGAGATGTGTCGTCAAGAGGTTGATGTCCTTTTCGTAGACGGCGATGTTGGCGTCGTTTTCCTCGTTGACGTCGAGGTATTCGACAACGCCCATGCTGAGAAGGTCGTCAAAGCCAATCTCGCCTTGCGCATTTTCTTCAGGTGCCGCGCCGTCACCTTGGAGCGCGCGTTCTCGACGACGATCAGCGGACGGCAGATGCGGCCCTCGTCGGACGCGATCTGCACTGCCATGTGGTCGTCGTTGATGTGGATGCTGACAAACTCGGACACGCGGCCCATACGCCGGAAGCAGCGGAAGCTCGCAGGAAATGCTTTGGCCGGCGGGTGAGAGCGACGGGGGTGCCGTTCAGGAAGATCATGTACGCGCCGACGCGAAGAGCTCCATCCCCGAGCCCGAGGCGATATCCTCGACGCCGATCTCGTCAATCAGCTCGTGGATGGGCGCCTCGGGGTCGTCGCTGGTGATGTGCGTCATCAGCGACAGGTTCTTGACGAGCCCGCAAGCCTCGCCCTCGGGCGTATCAGACGGACAAAGCATGCCAAACTGCGACGTCTGCAGCGCGCGAGGCCCGCTGACCTTGCGTGTCTTCTCAAACTGACTCTGGATGCGGGTCATCATGCCAAGCGCGCTGATGTAGCTCAGGCGGCTGAGGACGTGCGTAATGCCGGCGCGCTCCATGCGGAAGCGTTTTCAAGTTCCAATTGCCCGTTGCGATGGCGCGCTCCATGCCGGAGTGATCAAGTTGGAGCGCAGCGTGAACTGGTCGTGCGCGTCAAAGGGCCCTGTGATGACTGGCTTCTTCAGGACATTCTCAATCGACATCTTGAACTCGTGGTTGAACCTCTTGAACAAGTCCTCAAAGAGCAAAGACAACATTTTGACCGGCCACTCGAGGCGCTTGTTGCCGACATAGTCGCGGTCGTCGACAAGCTTGGGGTTGTGCATGGCCATCAGCACGCGGCGCACCATAAAGGCGATGTAGGGCGATCTTTTGCCGAAAGTTGAAGCCCTGGTTGGGAATGTGGTTGATGATGACCGAGGACAGCGTCTCCGAGGCTTCCTGACCGGTGTCTTGCTCCTGAATGTGCTGACACCAGGCGCGCGCCGCAGACGCACGCGCGCTCCGATCCACTCGAGCGCCTGCTGCTGCGTATGGACGTTGAGCGTCAGCGCCTCCTCGATGTTGACTGTAAAGTGATCCTGATAGAACGCTGTCGTCGCGCGGCGACGAGGCTCAGGATCTCCGCGTCCGACTGGACAACCCATCGCCTTGAGCAAGATGACAATAGGACAGTCCTCGCTGAAGACATTGTGCTTAAAGTAGATGCGACCGCGCTTGAGGATGATGTAGCTCTTGGACTTGCGCTCGTGGTGGAGCTGGTGACAGACGCTTGGACGACGCCTTTCATCGACTCGACAATGACGCGATTCTTGCTGAGCTGCTCCTGCACCAGGATGACCTTCTCCTGCCCGCGCACGATAAAGTAGCCGCCCGGGTCGACGGAGCACTCGCCCAGCTGCGCAAGCTTCTGCTCGGTGGCGCCCTTGAGCACACAGTTCCCGCTCCGCAGCATGATGGGCAGCCGACCGATCCGGTTGTTGGCCCGCTTGATCACGGCGCCGTTCCGCGTGTACTCGTAGTCCACGTAGATGGGCGCCGAATAGGTCATGTCGCGCAGCCGGCACTCGTTCGGCGTCACGCTCGACTGCTGCGTGTCAAAGTTGTTTTTGAAGTCCTCGTCCGGCGGTTGGGCTTGCCGACGCGGATGTCGGTGTAGCGGAACCAGAAGCTGGGCTTGTGGTCGCTACGGATCCACTGGTTGGCGCGCACGATCGCCTTGAGCTCCTTCTCGACAAAGTGGTCAAAGGAGTCGATGTGCTGCTTGACGAGTCCCTTGACCTTGAGGAACGCCGGCAAGATGTTCCACTTGTCCTGCGCCGTGTTGATGGGGTCGCTGAGGTGCTTGCCGTAGTAGAAGGGCTCCAGGATCTGGTCCATTGCGTCCGTCTGTCCGCTCTCGACATGACGGGCTGCCGCACGATGCGCGGCTCCGTCGGCTTGGGTGGCGCCGCCTTTGCGGCCGACTTTGCTGCATCGCAGCCTTTCGGCGCGCAGGCGGTGGCTTCGGGGGCGCGGCCGCACCCGCCACCGAGCCGTCGGCTGTCTTTCGCTTTGGCGGCATGCTCGCGCTGGCCGTGTGCGAGTCTTTTGCGGATTAATTCTACCTGTTTCATCGTCGGTTTGTATCAAGCTGTCTCGGACGATCCTCGCTGCGGCCCCTCGACCGAGTGCTAGCAAAAAAGTTGCCCGGCGATGAGTCACGTGTGCTGCGCGATGCTGCCGTTGGTGAAGAAATTTCTGCACTGTGGACAGACGGACGAGTCCTTTCTGTATCGCTCCTGGAGGAGGTCACGATTATTTTGCAGCTTGGAATGATTGCAGGTGTAGAGTGGTGAGCAGAGCCACCCGCCGCGGTGGCGACAAAGCGCGAACTTGCTCGTGAACGCCCGCCGCGGTGTATCTTTCTGCACATACGGGACACTCAAGACAGTTTCTTGGACCTGTGAAAGATATGTGCAACGCAAGTCTTGATCATGATGGTCTCAGTTGAAAGTCACGACGCGACGCACGCAATCTGTGCCGGCTCCAGGACGACGATACCGAGCACGGGACGTACAGCTTCTCACACGATAGCCTGGGGAAGCAGAGTCGAGAGAAGCGTCAGGGACAGAAATGACGAAACCCTTGCCGGCCGAGATCGGCAGGGAATGCATCCTTGAAGTGATACATAGCAACCAAGGTCTCCGGTGGCAGCACCATTTTTTTACTCCTCCAAGACGCATGGGCGTGGAGGGCTCACCACTGCAGATCTTCAGCGCTCACCCAAGAACTCGACGGCAAAAGACAGCATGGCGTCTGTGGTGCCGGATCCGTTCGCGGACCTGGATTGGGATGGCTTCAGGGACCGATCACCGATTATCTGGTGGCTACGGCGACGCAGGATCCGCAGCGACCGTTCGTGACCGAGACTGGAGGCCATGGCGACAAGCCGCGCACTTTCACCTACCAGCAGATCAACGAGGCGTCAAACGTCCTGGCGCACCACTTTGTTGCGTCCGGAATCGAGCGCGACGAGGTGTCATGATCTACGCGCACCGCGGCGTTGACCTCGTGGTGGCCATCACTGGCGTCCTCAAGGCAGCGCCACATTTTCAGTGATCGACCCGCAGTACCCGCCAGACCGGCAGAACATCTACCTGGACGTGGCGCGCCGCGCGGGCTGGTGGTCACGACAAGGCCGCCGAGTGCAGGCGGCCTGCACAGCAAGGTCACGACGTGGATCGCAGAGAACCTTGACCTGCGCACGACGATCCCAGCTCTGCGGCTGAACGACGACGGCTCCCCCCAGGGCGGCGAGTGGGGGGGCCGCGATGTGCTCGAGCTGTTCGAAACCGGCCCGCTCCCCTGGTGTCGTCGTCGGCCAGATTCCCCCCGACACTGTCGTTTCCCCTCTGGCCCCGAGGCAACCGAAGGGCGTAAAGGGCCCGACATTTTTTCACTGACGCACTATTTTCCGTGTGCAGAGCGCTTGGACTCAGCAAGGAGACCGGTCCACGATGCTGGCGGCATCGCACACGACCCCCTTTCAGCAGAAAACTTTAGCCCATTTTTCGGGGAGGGGCAGTTGTTTGTGCCGCACGTGGGGGGTCGACATCAGAAATGAAAGGGGGCCCGAGTGGATGCGGAGCACACATGCACTGTAAACGCACCTGACCCGGCCATGGGCCAGATCGGGGTCGGCGCGCGACGGCCCCATTTCCCAAGCTGGGGCAACGCCTTCTTTTCGGCGACGTCTTGCTCAGGGGGAGGAGCAGGCTGCAGGCTCGCTCCGAAACAAACCACCATCAACATTTTTGGCCGACAGAGACCAGCGCCCCCGTCAGTACTTGGCCGTGCCCAGCAGGACACAAGACCCTGATTTTTCTGCACCGGTGGCGACAAGTCCCGGCCGCAAGGCATGTAAAAAAACGTTCAGTTGTTGGTCTGGCCCGGCAGAACCCGAAAGCGCATTGCGCGGGGCGAAGAGGGCGAGATCTTGCCCGCGCGGCCCGGTCTGGCCGAGGGCAACCCTCGTCGGCGATTTTTTACAAAGCAAAGTTCATCACGTCGTGGTTTGTGGGCCCGCAAGCGTGGATCGACAAGGAAGTCCCAACGACTCAGCTGCCCGACAAGGCAGAACGTGGCGCGAGTTCTACAAAGGCCCGCGTGACCGTTTTACCGCTCGGGGGGAACCTTGAATACATGCCAAGCGGCGATGTGCGCGTCGTCGGGCGGGCTGCGATCAGGTCAAAATCAGGGTTTTTCCGCATCGAGGGCGAGATTGACACCACATGTCGCAGCATCCGCTGGTGCGCGAGAACGTCACGCGGTGGTAAGCGCGAGGCCCCATGGCGTTCTGGCAGCTACTTTGTCCCGAACGTCGACAAGTGGAAAGCGTGGCTGAGCAGAAGGCTCGAAAAACGAGCGTGACGAGCAGCTGCAGCGAGATGAAACAACCGCTCCGGCATTCCCCGCCGCTGATTCGGTTTCCCGAGCAAAACCCCAGCCAAGATGCCGCAGATGCCGTGCCTTCGTCTTTTGTGCCGCTGCCCAAGATGCGCTCAATCCGAACGGCAAGTCGACAAGCCTGTTTTTCCCGTTCCCGACGCCTGAGGAGAGTGGTCGCAAGGGGGGCGGCACAAAGACTGATCCCCGAAGCTGTCAGAGACGAAAAAAAGGGTGGCGCACATCCCTCGGCTACTCGGACTGCCGGCAGATCACATCCACCCCAGCGGAACTTTTTCCCCGAGCTTGGCGTGCCAGCCTCACCGGCGAAAGCGCATCCCTCCCGGCGTTCGTCGGCAATTCGGGAAGGTCGAGTCTCATTAAAGCGATATACGACTTTCCGACGCCACAAGCTTCTCCGGCCCGGGGGACGAAAAGGGTGCAGCACGATGGAGGGGGCTGCGGCAATCGACTCTTAAAACGTACACGCAAAATCTCGCAGAGCAAAACAAGCGACTGCCCTCAAAAACTTGTCCGAACCCTAGCTGCTCCAAGGAGGCACACAAATCCTTGTCCCCCCGCCTCCTTCCCGGCACTACATCCCGCAAAACTCCCCAAGAGAACCGGGCCGGACAGCCATCAAAGGGTTTTTGCGGGGACGTCCCCCAGCAAAACGAAGGCGCGCCAAGGCTTTCAGCGAGTCATCAACTTGCAAAGGTACGGGCTCTCGGGCACTGGTGGCGCACTGGAGTGTGTGGTGGGGATCTTAGAAGCCGCGGCTGGGGCTGTCACGGAAGCGTGGAAGCGGCTAGCAAAACGGTCGACGTCGTGATCCACAAGGCGCACGGGTGCACTGGGTGACTCCACGAGAGACTTCAATAGCCAACGTCGGCTCGACGGTGGAGCTGCGACCCGGGTGGCAGCCCAAGGGAATCCCAAACCATGTTTTCGTCAGCTCGAAAAAACGCGCCCCAACAGCGAGCACAATTGCGCTTTTCAGAGGACGATCACAGAGGGGGGCCGCGGTGGGTTTTCGAATCGGCGACATGCAGGGCGCGGCTGGGTAAGACCGCTACGGGGAGAGCAAGTGGTCAGCGAGCAAACTATGTACAAGCCGGGCGGCGGGCTTGCTGGGTACGGTCGTTCGGGGGGGGGGCCCCGGGTACGTGGGCGGGTGACCCCGGGGACGGGCCCGACGATCCCCGGACGACTTTCTGGTGCGGGTGCTCAAGGGCTGCGTGCACTGTCGGCGCGGCCGAAGATGGGCAACACATCAACGCGGTCCCGGGGGCGCGCGTGCCGAGTTGTCTCCGCGGGGCCTGCCCCCGCCCCTTGCAGGGCGGTGCGAACATGTCCCGGTCACCCGGGCACCCGCGTGTCGTGGAGCGAGTAAACCCTTTGGGGTGCTGGAGGGCTACGGCACGAGTGCCGAGGTCGACTACCGCAGCGGCGAGCACGCTGGAGAAGCAAGTCGCCCAGGCAGCCCCCCGAGCTTGAGTCTACCCTGTTTCTTCCCCAGCAGCCTGGACTGACGCAATCATCCACAGGGAGCCCCGTGATCTTTGCACGACTGACCTTCCCAACAACACGCTCGCCCGAGTTGGACGACAGCAAACGTCCAAGGTGCTCGAGTCGATGGGTGATTCTTACGGAACAGTCAGCGCCGCCGGACTGTCCGAGGGTTCTCGGCAAGTACATTAGCTACCTGGTGGCCGTGGAGGATGCCCGCGCCGGCTCGGCAGGCTCCAGGGGTTTGCCCCCCACCACTCACGGCCAGCAAGCCGCTGCGGCGAGAGGCTCGGCGTCGCGGCGCGCAGCCGGGCTTGAAAGACAGCCTTCCCCCCCGGTCTTGAAAGTGCCGTCAATGCTTTTCGGTCACAAAAGTGCCGTGATAGAGTTTCACGGCAGCGGAGTACTTGCCGGGGCCTGGAGGCCTTTTTGGGTTTTCGCGTGGCGCGCCCCTGGCCGCGGGGGTCGTTTCATTAGCCCAGCCCGAGGGCTTGCAGCTGGCTCCAAGCGGCAGAGGCCTGCTTCCTACCCCTGCACTCCTTGCGCGCCTTGCGTGCTCAGCTCCTGCGCAGGTGCCGGTCTCGCAGATGCAAGCGGCGCCTGTTGGAGAGATTCAGTCTGCGCCAGACTTGAAAGGCATCGTGCGAGCGCGAGACTTGATCGCGTCGGTGGCGCCACGAGCCGGGCAGCGCGCCGTTTGCGGGCCCGCGCACAAGCCTCGGCCGATGAGCAGATCGCTTAAAGCGTTTCCCCCCGTGCTCGCTGTGGACAAACACGCGCCGGCCGCGTTAGAGTTTGAGATTCGAGACTTTTGTATATACGAACCGTTTGCAGCGGCAGCAAACCTCGCACATTGCGGTCACTGCGACGCGAGACGGTTGTGAACCCGAAAGCCACGATTTCCTGCCCGGACCCCCCCCCCCGGGAGGCCCCCCCCGCAGAACTGCGTCAACCGAGTAGCCGGCCGATCACTGCCTCACCGCCGCGCTCGCGCGAGCCTCTCCCACGCAGAGGGCTGTTCGACCTCCAGACGACAAGCACAGGACAGCAGCTTCTCCCCAAAAGATGGCAGAGGTCGCGCGCGGCGCCGCCCGTGGAGGATCGCGCCCAGCCAAGCCGCGACGGCCATGGCACAGACAAGGAAACGCGGCAACGGGACACACAGGGACGACGGCGAGCAGGACGCTTCGAAACCAGTCGACCAAGAAGCGCGCAGCGAACGTGGACGGCATAAAGTCCACGATGCGGCGAAAGGTCAACCACGGTGCGTGTGCTCATTTGCCGTGCGGTCGAGAGCTTGAGTGACTCGGAGCGCAGCGTGCGTCATCTGTCGACGATCGGTCAGTGCGGTCCTCGAGTGCAAGAGTCGAGGTGCAAGAAGACGACAAAGGTTTGTACGGGGCACAGCACATGACATGCGATCAGGTACGTCTCTTGCACTCGTCTGCGAGCGCCACCGTCCTGACAAGCCAACAGAAACCCGACCGTGCAGCAGGTGCATCAGCGCAGCATCGGACACCTCGCCACGATGAAGCCGCGCGAAAAGGACAAGAAGGGCGTCGGCAGCGAACCCGACAAACACGCATACAACGACATCTCGCCGAGTACAAACCGACGCCTGCCGCAGGGCCAGTACGCGACGCCCAACGTCGCTCGCAGCAACAGCGGCTTTGCAATGTCGCAGGATACCACTGCAGCAGGCCATGCCCGCCGAGCCGCAGTTTGCTCCAGCCGGAAGCCCAGCCGGCCGCAGTCATCGTCCGTCGCTTCTGTCTGTTCTCATCAACACAAACTGACGCGCGCTGATAGTTTTGGCTACGACGAGGGAGCAAACGGCTCAGCCGCTGCCCGATATACCCTGTGCATCAAACTTGAGTTTCAACAACGCGCGAGGGCGAGGCAGCGAGTACCACATCCTCAGCGACCTTTGCGCAACCAACGCGTTTCTCGAGACGGCCTATTCACAAACACGACCCTCAACCATGTTCACGGACCTGTCAACTCCTCGCACGCGATGGATCCCGTGGGCACCACCCTGCCTGGCCTTTGCTGCAGGCCGAATCTCAACCGGACCGCGGGCCATTGGGTCGGCAATTGGCAATGCAATATCGCGCCGCGAGCGCGTTTCCAACGAGCAGGCGCGTGACGCCTACTTTTTGACAATAGCTGCAGACCCAAGCCCTCACGGACACGGCCGAGTAGCGGATGAACAAGCCCTGCGGGCCAATTACGACGCAGGGCTGCTCAAACCATCAACTAACGTCAAGGGCTACGCGCGGCTCAACAACTGGGATGGGAAAAGAACTGATGACGACCTCGCGCGAGCGCATCCTCAAAGCGTCTCGCAAATTCCCGGCCAAGTTGCCCGCGAGAGCTATCAGAAGCTGTCCGATATTGAGCTGTCCTGGTTTGAGTAGAGGTTTGAGCGCAACTGATTGGGTACGGATCCGCGTGTTTGCCAGCATGGCGACCCCGGCCTGCTGCTGGCGTCGCACCGGCGAGATTTTCCGCGGCCAACAGCGAGAATGGCCTGACCTGATCAAAAGTCCACTCGGCGACCTCGTGATGTTTGTTGTGTCCCTGGTGTTCTACTACAAGCGAGCCGCTAACGACATACCAGGGCAACAGGCGATATGGATGATCATGGCCGAGGACGCCTCGTCACTAACTGGGAAAATTCACCGCCATCGCCATTGGACCGAATCAGAAGCGATCCTCACCAGCTGCACACTCAAGTCGCCTGACGTGGCGGCTCCCAGCAGCCCAAAGCTGGCAGTGCTGCTTTCTCGTTCACATGTCATCCGAGACACGCACAACGTGTGATCTTTTTTTCTGTCGAGGAGAGCAGAGAAGCGGACCGCTCCTGCTAATTTTTGTGCGGCTCCAGGCCGGCGCTCAATCGTGGGCAACTTCTTGCTCCAAGCCTCCCAAAGAGCAACAAGTCCTCGTCTTCGACATTGTCCGCTGCATTTCTGCTACGTACGGAAAGGAGGTCACCTTTTGTTGTTGTTCTCGTCTTCCTCGACGCGTTGCCGTGGTGAGCGATGGCGTCGCCGTCGTGAGGAAAGCTTGCAAGAGTGGCGAACGTGGAGGCGCCGCGGCTGCCTTGCTTATAACCCGCAAGCAAGTCTGCTTAGCTGCACGTCCGAAGAAGACATCGACCAGTATCTTGACCAGAAAAGGACAGCCTGCCTGCATCTATTCCGCAACAATCACCCGAAGCCGTTCGAGGCTGACGTCTTTGCAGGAGACCTTTCACCCAGGACGCAGCAATGGAGAGCGTTCCTGCGAGAGACATCTCACCCAGCACAACAGCGATGGAGAACGTCCCTGCAAGGGACCAACACCCGCACACTCACAGCGAGGACGATGTCCCTGCAAGAGACCACCCACCCGGCACCACAACATCGAACGGGAGGACGTCCCTCAAGAGACACTCCGCTCGACAACCACAGCTATGGAGAACAGCGACTCCCGATGACGTCCCCACTCAGCTACCGTGAAGATGGAGGACGGAGACCCCGAGCACATCACATGGGATACGGCAGCGTTTGAGAATCCGCCATCCCCTAGAAATCATGCTCGATGCCAGTGACCGATCGAGGACGGCGGCTCTCATACCGGCGCGACCTTCGATGTCAGCCACAGGCATGAATGCAGAGCAGCTCGCCGAGAACTCACCGTCAGTTTGTCCCCTCCCCCCGCACCATCTCTCACGATCCGACAGACAAGCTGACAGGAACAGGCGTCGTAGGCGAAGAAATCGCGATATGCTTCCGCGACAACAGGCTATTCTCGCCCGGAATTGTCAACTTACCGGGCTTCTTCACGGGACGAGCTCGAGCCCTGCACACGCAGGGCCATCAGCGACGACAAACGCGGCCGCTTGCGCTACTGTCGGGAAGGCTGCTCTTCGAGTCCGAGCACCAAGAGCCGCCAAGCGGGGACGTTTTGAGCTCGTGACTTGGATGCTGTGCGGACCGAATGACCCTCGATTGCCTGTTTCGCGTTCTACTCGACCGCATGCTCTGACGGCGCAAGGCGGATACTGCGCCGAGGAGGAAGAAAGCGCCTGATGCTGCTCCTCGAGACAGGCATCAAATCAGGCCGGACCTGTGCACTTGGCCCGAGCACTGCCGGCTCAATCTACGCCCGCGTTGTGTGGTGTCAGTCAATCCCATCGCCAATTGGCAGGAGACAGCTGACGACGTGACGAGATCTTTCAGCAGCTGCTTTGCAGTGCGCGATAACCGCGCTGGAACGACCAGGCAAGTCCATGCTGCGGACCGACGAGCTGTACCTCTTGCGGCGATGCGTGTAGGGACTTGCGCTTTTTAGAGCATCACACGATATCGCTGACGGAAACACAAAAGAAATGTACCATGTCGACAGGACTGAAGGTGGGACATGGATCCTGATCGCGATGGCGCCGACGGGCTCAAGTGGACGGCGCGGATGATTGAAGTGGACGTCCCGATTGGCTCTCCTGGACCTGAACAACCGCCCGGAGCTGCACGACGACCTCGAGCGAGTAATGCGTTGCCTGTTTCACAGTGTCCGAAGCCACGGCCCCTGCGCGCGCTCTGCCTCGCAGCATGCGAAGGACCAATCCTGCAGACAAGACCGATACGGGAAGACAGGATGACCGGGCAACAAGACCTACAGAGTGTCTAGGGCTGCAACGGGTCTGTTTTTTGTCCCGGCGCGGCGCTCCTTCACGGCTGCCGCCTTTTGGCAGCCGGATCTTAAACGGCGAGCTCAATGCCGCACATGGCAACTTCGAAGAGGCACTCAAGATCACGTCGTGGTCAAGTACCGTACGCCTAATTCCAGCTCACGGCAAGCGTTGGACAAGGGCGGTAGCGTGGATTCAGTGGCTAACCGGCTTGAACTCACAAGCTGATTGCGGCGGCTACAGAATAACTTCGCTGAGACGCGTTCATGAAGCATCTGAAGCTCATCTTCCGGCAGTCACGGCCCCAAACCGAGCTCGAGCTATGCAGATGAAAGCACATCGACCCGAGCTTTGTGAAAAGATCGCTGACAGGGGAGCCAGCGTGCAATGCCTCATCGAGGTGCTCTGCAAACGCGCAAAAGTAAACGACTACCAGCCGTGATCCTTGGTAATCTTGACTGACGCGCGTTCAGAAACAGAGACCTTGGCCCTGCGCGCGTGGTCGCTTTTTTGTTGCTGTCGTGCTGGCGGGGCCAAAGAACGTGACAACACGCCGGTGTGGTTCTGCCGGCGTACTTTATGGCTCTTCAGCCTCGGTCCTTCCGCCCTGGCCACTTCAAGAACGCCGCCAAGCTTTTGGAGATCAGCGCCAGTCCGCGTGCGCCTGGGTGGATCCGCCAGTCGTCGAAGCCTGCGTAACGTTCGTTCTTGCGTTTACAGCGAGCAGGAGCATCGAAAAGCTGATAGAGAGCTACAGGTAATCTGGCATCGGGCGTTCTTCCGGCTGCAGCGGTGGTAGTCTGGGCCGCCGCAAAACGTGCCGCATCATGCTCACGTCTATCTGAGCGCCAATTTGGACGCTTCTTGATGGCCACGATCCATAGGTGCGTTCAACCAGGCGCTGTGGGGACCCGCTCGCTGACACCAGCAGACTGCCGCAACCGCGGAGCTGCATCGCCGGACCGAGCTTCGGGTCTGCCGCGCGTCACATCACACGGGCTGAAGTGCTCCGAGCCATGTCACTCGCTGCTCCTCCCGACTGCGGCTGAAGATTGGGTCTCCGCAAGGCAGATCTGCCGGCCGGTGAGTGACTCGGGCGAGTGTGCTCTCGCTGACAAGCTGTGCATTGTCACTGTGGCATCAGACGAGCAGGACCAGCCATAATGCCGCCACCGTGAAGCTGCGTGGCGTGCGCAGCGGCGTGCGTGGAAGAAAACAGTTCCTCCTCGCCCGCAAATGATCAACACAGCGCTGCGCCCTGCAGACGAATGCGCGAGATCGTGCTAGACTGGCGGCGACGCGTCTGTTGAGGTCTCGCGCGCCTTTCTGTCTTCCTTTCATACGATGCTGACGTGCCCGACAATCCCAGATTACTGGACAAGAACTTTGCCGCTGGAAAGACAGCCCAGGCCAGGAGCACGTCGGGTCCGAGGCGAGGCCGCCGGAGCTGATGCGCGCCGATGTCTTAGTACACAGTCAGTACATCAAGAGCTCTCGCGCGCGGCACTGACGGTGATACAGTCTCGGGAGTGGGGCCATTATTGCGTTCGACAACGCCAACATTGTCTTGGTTCCTCAAGCGACGACCACGATCGTTGTCCTGCCCTGCTGCCCGAAGAGGCTGTCCAACGACCGTTAGTGGGGCATATCAGATGTGAGTCTCGCCGCGGGCACCTGGGCTCGACAAGATTAACGACAGGATAGATACGCCCCGCGCTGCGGGTCGTACGCTCGCCGTCTTTCCAGAGGTGCGTGCGTCTTTCCGTTAGCTTCTGTGTTTCAGGGCCTAAAAGACGACAGGGAAAAGTGACGTCCCCCGGGCCCGATCCCTCGAGGGGATGACGCCGGAATGAGGGACCGGCCGAAACGCTCTGGCTGTGGCGAGGCGACTGCGCCGCGGCGCGCACGCGGGCCGGGATTTCGGACAGGGCCCCTGCTGTCTGTCTGAGGGTCGCTTTTGGGGAACTGTCGATAAGTCGAGAAGCAAGCAGGTACGCAAAAATAAACAGTAAAAAAAAAAACGACGTCAGCCCCCGCGCCGAAGGACGCCTTTTAACGCCTGGCCACGCGCCGGCCGATCATCGGACTGCCTCCAAAAGGGATCGTCAGAGCCACCCGCCCCAACGACTTTTAGCTGCTAAACCCGGCGCCGCTGGGCAAAAAATCCAACTCCTCTGCACATTTCCCGAGCCCGCCGGGTTGTATTCGACTCGTTTGGGCCCCCCTCAGCTGCGACCCGCGTCTTCTGACCATTCATGAGGTCTGCCCGGGCCGCGCGCCCCGTACACAGTCAAAGCAGCGCCCCGACAGAGCCTGGCTTTCCCAATCGTCCCCTGTCCCCCCAGCAGGCTCGCTTTCGCCGTCTCATCGCACAACACAGCAGGTAACAAAAGGCCGTCGCGTAAACGAACAGACAGAGCCGAGGCGCGGCGGGGAATGATGAAGTCAAACCCCCCCAGCGGGGCCCGGTTCCTGGATCGCATCGATCTGCGGCGCACGAGCCACGCCGCCCCCCGCGGCTAGCCCCGTTCGAGCGCCCCGCGGCCGCCCCCCCTGCGGAGCCCCCCCCCGCCAGAGCCTTCTTTGTAGTTGAAAACGCTCAGGCCGCGCCGAGGGGAAGATGCCCCTGGCCTTTCCTGGGAAAGCACACGGATGCAGCCGCGTTCCCGTGTACCTTCGTCTCAGCTTTTTTCTGACCAACCCACGGAAAAACCGGGCGGGCGCAGGACATCCGACGCCGTTCCCGAGCCGCGGCTGCGCGCACGGCGCTCACGGCCTCAGGCGACGCTGAACCCGTCGCGCTTTGGGCGGCCCCGAGCCCCGACCTCGCGGCTGCCGGGCGCGGCGGGGAGCGAACTTGCCCCCCAGGCACCCCGGGGGCGTGGCGGGGGCCCCGCCGGCGCGCCCGGCTGACCGCGTGCGGTGCGCGGTACAGCGCGAGCACGAAACCCGGGTGCGCGGGGGGCGCGAGCACCCGGGTTTCTGAGAGCTGGGGGTCGTGCTTGGGGGCATGCCGAGCGGACGGCGCGGACGCGGTCGCGCGGAGTGGCGCGGCGACTGGGAACGGCGTTTTCCGGAGAGGCGACGACGCGCGGAGGTATGGCCCCGGGGTTGTGAGGGAGGACAAGACGAAAGGAAAATCGCCGAGTTTGCGCAAGGTGGGAGGGCTGAGGAGGGCGCGGCTGGACGCGCGCGCTGGGCCCCGGATGGCGGGGAGTGCTTGCGCAGAGATGGGATTGTACAAAAGCATTCTTTACGGTACAAATCACAGTGCATGAGTACATGATGAGAGCGCGTTCTGCATAGCCAGGCCCTGAGAAAATGAAAGCCCCACGCCGGGACGTCGCCTGTGCGCACCGTCCCCAACGGGCAGCCCGCCCCCCGATGCTCATGCCGGGCCCCGGGCAGGGCGCCCAACGGGCCCTTGATCACCCCGGCCCCGGCTGCGGGAGCTGCTCGGCGGACTGCCCAGGAGCCTGCTCGGCATACTCTGAAAGCCGGCCCGCCAGCAACGCCAAACTGGGTAGGCGGGATGCTTCGCGTCGCTCGGGTTTTCTAAAAACAGACCCAAAGGGCGGGCGCTGCGGCAAAGAAAGCAATGGGCGTCGCCCGGCTGAAACGAGCTCCCTTGAAGGGCCGACTCGAACAGGCTCGGGAAATAGCTGTCGCCTTCCGTAGAGTCCGGGGTGGGCGCGAAGCTCGTCTCCGGGTCGAGTGACAGCGGGCCCCGGCCTTGTTGCCCCCCAGCCGCCCCCGGGCCGCTGGGGAGAGCGGTGCAGGCGCGCGCCGCGCCAGTCATCGCCCCGACGTTGCCGCCCGGAGCACGCTGAACGAGCCCCGGCTCGAAATCGCGCAGCTTGCCAGGAAACGCGCCCGATCTCGGCGCGTACTGGTCTAGGAGCTCCGGGCGGCAGGATCAGCGCCCACACGCCCAGCGCGCTGGGGTCGTCCCGGAGCTGACGTCGCTCGCAGGAATTTGAGGACAGATTCCTCAAGCTCCAGCGACGGGGGCGGGGCCTCTGGGGGTTGCGGCGGGAAAGGGGCACAGCGCGCTGAAAGGACCCAAATCGCGGATGACATTGCCCACCTGCTGCCCCACTGTTTTAAAACCGGGGTTTTAAACCTGCACCAGTGCCGTCCCCCAAACCGGGTGGGGTGTCTCCCTTTTTCTCCGCCGATGGGCAACGGTTTGGGAAAAGTGTGGCGGTCCGGGCGGGTTTTAAGCTCTGCAGTCGCGCCCTTCCGAGTCACAACCAAGTCGATTGCCTGCATTGTGTACGGGCGGCCGGTCTCGAACTGTCCCGGCGAGCGGCAGGCTCATTTTCCCGCGTTGCCACTTTTGCCGTGGGTTTTGGAACACATCCACCGTGAGTGCGTGGATCTTCGGCGTCGGTCCAGCAGTTTTAGCCGCGCTGGCTCGCCGCTACCGTTCAGCTGCTTTATCAGATCCCTCCGTCGGGGCTCAAACAACCCGTCCGCGCTCGCAAACGTACGCAACGCCTCGATCCATAGTCGCGCGTCTTCTTGTTTCCTCCCACTGCCGGGTAACCCCCTTCCCCCGACGCAGCGAGCGGGTCGACGTTCGCACCATCCGGCCAGAGCTGTCGGAGGAACTTTGTCACCGGGCCTTTCGTTTCGCGGGGCGAGTTTTTGAGGCGTACGCCTTGGACACGAGCAGCACCGCGCTGCTTTTGTCGACTTTGACGGCTGCGACCGGCACCGGCTCAACGAGGTCAAGCACCTCTAGTGGCTATCTTTCTGTCATAAAGGGGCTTCACACAGAGATCAACCCGTACTCACAGTCTCGTGTGCGTGATGACAGACGATGTGCTGGCGACGGGATGACACCGCCGAGTATGCGTCAACCCGCCCACCGGCCATCGCCGCCGGAACGCGACGCTGACTGCGCACAAACGTCCCGCAAGCTGTCAAGCCCTCCGACGAGCGCATTTTTTTTTTTTTTTTTTTTTTTGGGGGGGGGGGGGGGGGGGGGGTTTAGTTTTTTTTTTTCTTTTTTTCTTTTCCGTTTCTGGCGCTGGAGCAGGGAAAAACAAAGATGCTGTTGATGAGGTCACTCATCGGGGGTCTGGGAGTCGGCCTGGAAGATGCTCACTCACGACCACGTTACACTCTCACCAGGCTCATTTCCCCCACTTTGAGTAAGAAAGGATAGAAATACACCCAAAAGGTCCAGAAGCTCGGGTAGACAAGCTCGGTCTCGAAATCTTGGTGACCCGCTCGAGGACAAACTTTTTGCTTGCCGACGTTCTTCAGCGCCTGCTTGCTGCGTGCCGCTCGCCGATCTCGGTATCGACTCGGATCTCCTCGAAAAGGCCGCCCACCGCTTTGCTCAGACGTTTTTAGGGACGGCCGCCGGGCTTTGGACCGTCGCCGCGCGGCTGCCGGGCTTTACTCGGCGACTGACGCCCCCCCCAATGAGCGCGTTGGCATCCTCGGGCGCCAGGAAGCAAAAGTGCGGGCCCTTTTTGCGGATATAAGCAAGAAGACGAACGGCCGTCAAACGTCCCGCCCCCGTGACTTCAAGTTGACTGGGGCCCGACGAAGCTGGGGATCGAAAGTCGATTTGGATCTCGGCTGTCATGCATAGCTTGACTTGCCGGAAATACTTGAGGTGGAAGACATCGGACATCGTTTGGTTGGGATCCTCAGTGGGCGCGGGCCCAAAGTGGCCCGCTCCTGTTTTGCGCTGCGGCGGCGGGCACGCGCCCCGCGACGACTCCGCCGAGGTGCTCCCGCGTGCCGACGATGGAAAGCCGTAGCTGTCAAAGTGGTTCAAGCCGGTGCTCACGGCCATCCGTGCGCAACTGGGGCGCCGGAGATGGCAGCCCAGGGCGTCCGGGCGTGCCGGACAGACCCACCCGGGCCCATGTGGAAAAAAGTTCAGACCGGGAAAGGGCCCTGGGGTAAACGCAGGCGTTGCGACCCGGGGAAGCCAAAGGCTTGTTCCCGAGCTGTTGTTGCCTGGGATCGGTCTCGGCCCCGGGTGGGCAAACTCAGAGTCGCCTTTCCGGAGGCGGTGCCCGCTGTTTAAACGTCGGCCCGCACCGGCATGTCCAGAGGGCTCCGGTCGTCATCATCCTCGTCGTCGTAAAAGTCCGGCAGCGGGTCGCAGACGTCCTTGAGCTCCACACTGCGGCGCAACGTCTCCCAGGTCGAACGAGACGACCTTTACAGACCGGATCAGCCGCGGCAACGGGATGGTCTGAAAGCGCTCGTCGATAAAGGAACGGATCTTCTCCGCCAGCGCATCGCCGTGGGATTCCATTGGTGAGCGCGTCCCAATGAGATGTCTATGGACATGACGCTCCCAGCGAGGCATCCTGTTTGTTCTCTCAAAGGTGACGATCGAGGAGAGCGATCCGATCGGGCAAGTTCAACCGCGCGCGGGCCGCCACGTGACGCGGCAGAGCGGTACGAGGCGCCAATGTTCCAGAACAGGCTCGTTCGCGGCAAAGTTGTTATCAGCAGCGCGGCCGCAGTCCGCCGTCGCGTGATGCCAAGTCCCCCTTCTTGTCGTGTTTTATACGCGGCCTGCGCCCGGATGAGTAGCCCTTCCCGTCGACGCAGGATCGCATCGACGTTTTGAAACACCACAAGATGGGCAGGGGCTCGGTCACGAGCCGTCATGGCTCACTCGACCCGACGGCAGACGCGGCGCTGGCCAAGATGGGCTACAAGTCGGAGCTGCCGCGCAGCCTAAGCATGCTGTCGGTGCTGGGCTCACTTTGCCCATCATGGCGGTGCCCTTTGGCCTGTCGACGGACGCTGTACATCCCGCTCACGGACGGGACGAGCGTGTCCATCTTCTGGGCTGGATCATTATCTCGCTGCTTGATTCCGACCACCCCCCCCGCCCTGGCGATCGCGCCGAGCCTGGCCGAGATCTGCTCCGTTTACCACCCTGCGCCGGCGGCGTCTACTACTGGTCCGCGATGCTGCGACCAGGAGTGGGCTCCGATCACGTCCTGGATTCCCGGCTGCTGACACCTGGTCGGGAACATGGACCGTCACCCTGAGCATCAACTTCAGCGGCGCCCAGCTGATCCTCTCCGCGATCGCTCTGTGGGAACGAACTTTCGAACCGAAGCCGTACATGACGGTGCTCATGTTCTGGGCGGTCATGCTGGTATGCATGCTGATCAACATCTTGCGTCCCGCTACCTGGACCTGCTGAACAAGGTCTGCATGCTCTGGAACGGGCGCCAGCGTGATCGTGCTGCTGGTCACGCTGCTGTCGTTGGCGGCGCCCAACTTCCGCACCGGCGCCTTTGTCTTTTCCAACTACGATCAGAGCGGCACCGGCTGGCCCGAGGCTGGGCTTTCTTTGTCGGCCTGCGCAGGCCGCCTACACCCTGACCGGCTACGGCATGGTGGCGCCATGTGCGAGGAGGTGCAGTCGCCCGAGCGCGAGGTGCCAAAGGCGATGGTGCTGTCGGTGGCCGCGGCGATGCTGACCGGTATCCTCTACCTCATCCCGCTGCTTTTTGTGCTCCCCCGATATGGCGTGCTCCTGGGCGTGGCCAACAGCCCGGTCGGGCAGCCGATCGGGACAACTGTTCAAGCTGGTGACTGGCTCGCCCGGGGCGGCTTCGACTGCTCTTCCTCATCCTCGGCATCTTGCTTTTCGCTGGCGTCGGCGCGCTGACGCGGCGTCGAGGTGCACGTACGCGTTTGCGCGCGCGACGGCGCCATCCCCGGCTCGCGGCTGTGGAGCCGATGGGACGCGCGTTTCGGGATCCCCTTGTGGCGCTCGTGCTGAGCACAGTGGTTGACTGCCTGCTGGGGTGCCATCTACTTTGCAGCACCGCTGCATTCAACAGCTCACCGGCGTCGCGACCATCTGCCTGAGCACCTCATACGGGCTGCCGATTCCTGTCTCGGTGCTGCGCGGCCGGAGGGCGGTCGCGCACGCGGCTTCTCACTCGGCCGCTTCGGATACCTGATCAATATCACGACGCTGTGCTGGATCGCGCTGGCGATCGTCATCTTCTGCATGCCGGTCGCGCGGGAGGGGTTGACGCCGCAGACGATGAACTACGCCGCGTCGTCTTTGCCGGCTTCGCCGCAATCTCCGTCGGCTGGTACATTGTGCGCGGCCGCAAGGAATAATGCAGGCGGCCGCCTGTCGTCAGGACGCTGAGCGCCGTGGCGGCCAGGACGCAGCCGGCCGGTGGCAAGACGCAAGGCAGCCGTGCCGACGGTGCACCTCGATGAGTGAGAACTACCCTAGAATAAAGTCTGTCCAACACTGAATGCTACCTGTAGACATGAAGCAGTACTGTCTAATAACGCCGCGCGTCTGCCTGTGCCGTGCTCTGATCGACCCCTGTCGCAGCAGGCCGCGCGTCAGACACGGCGTACCGACGTACCACCCGCTGCACATCAGCCGTGCGTCTCAGCTTGCGCGCGTCGTACTGACGCCCTGCGCCTTTCAGCGCGGTGGCGACGCGCGCGCCGACAGGCAAGCTGGACAACAGCGCCGAGCCGCCAAGCGCTGCACAGACAGCCGTTACGATACTACTACTCCGTCTGCCACGTCGCAGGCGTCATCGCCGCATCGGCGCGCGCAGCGGATCGCCGCCGCTGACCGCCGCCCAGCCAAGCCGGGCCAAGCCGCGGCCGTGCGGGAAGGGACCCGTCTGTGCTTGTACGCAGACGGGCCACTGTCGCGCAGAGCGATAGTTGTCATGCAAAGGGGTCGCTGTTACGCGAAGGAATGCCCCGGCGCGACCCGCCAAGCAGCCGCCCGCAAACGGCGCGCCGCTTGACTTCATCTCTGTGCGCAGCTTGGCTCTGTACGCGGCTTGGCTCTGTGCGCGCCTTGGCTCTGCGCACCGTGCACGGGCGGCCGCGACGAGCAAAGATTGTCGCACGCGGCGAGAGCACGCCTGTCGCACGCGCACGTGCGGCCTGGCTGTTGGCTGCGCGCGCGCGCGCGGTGCCGGTGGCGGCGGGGCGCCCGGGCGGTGTGGTGGAGCTCAGCGTAACAGGGCGCTGTGCGAGGCGCGGATGCAGGCAAGTGTCCGCGACGCCGTGGGATCGCAGTTGATACCGCTGTGCTGCTGCGTCGGCGCGACCGGTGGCCGCGACGGATAGGGATGGCCCCTTTCGGCCTGCGGACGGCGCGTGACGCGCACAGGTCGGGGCCGCGCGCGATGCGCCTCACTCTCGCCGTACCTACTGTAGATACTCTGATTACTCGTGGGCTTGAGAAACACGGACACGTGGAAGCATGGAACTGTGGGAGCATGAACTTGTGAAGGATAGGCTCGGGGCAGGCGGCAGGACTGTTGCATTCTCTCGCGAGCGGAAGCGCTTCTTCGCGAGGCCATTACTTGGAAAGGAGAATCGAAAGGAAGTTCCGAAAAAGCGTGACGCAATCGGCCGCGACGGGCACGTCAAAGACGCGAGACCCGTGGCGGCACGCCCGAACCGAAGAAACCCAGATGCAGCCGATGATGGGAGTCGTAAACGGTAGGCTGAGATCTCGAAAGCCGCAAGAGTAGCAGCCCAGTCTCGAAGCCTAGAGACAGGTCGTGCGGTAGGACGGGAAAGCTCTACTCGGCGTCGGACCACTCGCCAGAGTCGTGGCGAGGCGCAGGTAGCGGACGGAGCTGACGGAGCTCTCCGAGGCCGACGACGAGGCGCGGCGCGGCGCCGGCCGGCCGACTCCTCCTCGGTGGAGGCGTCCTTCTGGACAACGACTGCCGGGTGGGCTCGGGAGTGAGGACCAGGAAGCTGAAGCCCTGCTGGGGCTGCTCAACGGTAGAGGCCGACATTGTTGCTGAGGAGATCTTGTGGAAGATAGTCGTGCGGGCGGATCGAGTGATTGAGTGACTGAAGATGTCGATGGTGTGTGCTTGGGACAGGAGCAGATCTAGATGAGAGAAGCAAGGGCGTCGAGGCGCTCTTATAGCGGGCGCTCAAGAGAAGGAACCATCCATGGCGCTGGACGGCTCGCTCGCGTCTTCCGAGCGCCGCAGCGACTTGGCGCAAGCGGCAGACGGTCGCAGCAAGGTTGCTCCCCAGGTCCAGGTGCCAGCTGAGGGAGGGAGGGGGGAGCCTCGGAAGCCAAGGCGGCGGTAGCGCGTTTGGGGCAGCGGATCATTTGGCGATCAGCCGCCCCCGTGTGGGCGGTGGGTACGGGCAGCGCGCGCGCCGACGAGAAAGGCACGCGGCGGATGACGCAGCGCTGCACACGGCCGCTCGGCCGCGGAGGAAGATAAACGATGCTTGCAGTCAGCCCGCGATTCTTTTTCGCTTCCGTCCGGTCCGCCCTGGCTTGTTATCCTGACTTTCCACTTCCTCCTTCCGCCACTCGTCCCGCCTTCTGCGACACGTGCAGCCGCGAGAGAGTCTCGGGCGGGCGGGCGGACCGGGTTCGAAGCTGTCGGTCAAGGGTCCTCCGTGCTTTCCTGCACCCAGCAGCGTAGTGGCGAAAAGCCGACAAGCCTCGTCTGGTGCAGCTGCCTGCCCCGTGTATGCCCGTAGAACGACACGGCGTCAAGCAGGTGGACCGCACCGGCGCGAGCCATTGGACGGTGGCCGCTGCGCGTGTTAGCGTCACCAGAGAGGCATCGCTTTCCGCGAAGCCGCCCGCTCTCTGTCTCGCACCGTCTTAGCATCCAGGCACGAAAACGTGCCGGAGCTCTCGTGTCCACTGCAGAGCTCTGCACGGCTGTGCGCGAGGCTGGCTGACAACTCTGCGTGCGACGTGCGTGCGACCTGCGCTGGAGGGTGGCATGTACCTTGCAGGCGAGTGGTCAGCCAAAGAGATAGCTGGCCGCATAGTCGTCGCCGAGGCCACTCTGACGTGCGGCTTGCAAGCGCGGCCGCGTCTGGTCTGGGCGTTCCGCAAGCAGGACAGACGCTCATTTCGGCTGGCTGCCAGGCTGCCGTTTCGCCTTTCGCGCACCGCGATGGCGCGACGCACCCCGCAACCCGCGGGGCCACCCCGTGGGCAGAGCGAGGGAGAGAGGGAGAACAGACTTTTCTGATTTCCTTGTCGACGTGTGACCGGATGGCTTTCTCTAGCGCCGGCAACATGTACAGTAGCCACGCGCGCCTGGCAGCGGAGCAGGTTCGCGTGGCAGCAGCTCCTCTGTATCGAACGGCGGTCTGGACCGCGCAACATCCGGACGCTCTTTCAGAGGGAGTTTCCGTCGCCGCAATGACCGCTGGATCGGTCTTGTGATCAGAAGTCAGGGGCGCGCGCGTTGGGCATCGTGCTTGGCGTCCGGTACGAAAGCCATGCATTATTATTGGCAAGTACCTGCGCCTGTTGACGGCGGAGGGAGACCCTCTTCGGCCGGCGTAGGAACCGCTCGCGCAGGTGTAGAGACTGAGGACGGGTGCCGATGAACCGACTGTGCAGCGCCATCCGAACGAGCGCTTGCGATGTTGACGTCAGCGCGTGCCTGATGATGCACGGTCCGCCAGCGGTGCCTGATGATGTACGGTCCACCAGTAATGCGGCATCACAGGTGCTCAGTCGACGAGCGTGCGGGCAACGGCTCAGACGTCGCTGCGCTTGCGTGGTGCCTTGACACTGCTGTCGGAGAGTCGCCTTTGAGCATGCGCGCTCACCTTGTCACCGGCTTGGTCGTGAGTCGTCAGTGTACCATCCGCCGTCAGAGGAGCACGGATAGTGGAACGCTGTCCGCCGCTGGTCACGCTACCGAGCTTGCGGACAGTGCCGCGTGTGCTGTGTGAGCTCTCTTGTCGCATTGCTGACGGGCCGTGCCAGGGATCGATCTCGACATCTGGCCGTTGCCAGAGCCGCACGGTGATCAGGCAGATGACGGGACGACCTGCAGTCACGACTCACATCCTCTAGGAGAGGGCATGAGCAGCGACTGTGCCACAGCGTTGTCGAGTCGTGGATACCGAGCCGCGGCGAAAGTTTCTCAATGCCCGCGTCTCCCGTCGCAGTCCGTTGTCTTTTGGACAGTCATGCGTAGACGTGGTCATTGTGTGTCACCAGCGGCTCTCACATTCGTCGTTCCAGGAGCCATGTTGTAAGTGGGTTCCGAGAAGGGCCGTGACCGTCGACAGCGGGAGCTGCTCACCATGACCTTGCCAGCAAAGTGCATTGCTTTCGTCAACGCAAAATCAGACACAGCGGTGTGTGTGAGGAGACTCACCATCTGCTAGGCCTCCACGGGCCCCTCTATTCACACAACTGGTGCTCGCCGCTCATGATCGGCACAAAGACGGCGAGTGCTTGACGATGTTGGCTCCAGCCGAAGCTGCCTGCCGATCGCGAGCACCGCGTTCTCGGCCTCAACCACAACCACACAAGAGGCAACAGTGAATCGTATTCGCTCACCGCCACTGGTCAACAAGCCGAGCGTGGGAATCTGTGCGACCTCAATCATCACGGGTACTGTGGACCGCAGAGCCCGCAACAGCTGACGGCAGACGGGCAGGCGGCCATGATGACGCCGGAATCGTCGCCACAGTGGGACTCGGCGACCGATCCGTTGGCGATTTCTCTGGCAGACGCAGAAGCAGACGCAAATGCAGGTGCAGATGCAGATGCAAGCACGGACGGGCACTTTCTGGCAACCACGGGCGAGCGGTCATTTTACCCAAAGGGGACTGCGTCCACATCGCTTTGACAGTCTGGGGCTGGGCTCGGCTCGAAGCAAGTTCCCAGCCGGACAGCCGATACTGGGGGCACGGCGCGCACGAAAGAGCTACCTTGAGCTGCAAGCATGCTCTCCAGGCATGCTGCTGCGGCTGCTGCATCGCCGCCGGACCAGCAGCAGCAGCAGCAGCAGCAGCAGCAGCAGCAGCAGCAGCAGTAACAGCAGCACGCGAGGCGCGTGTTGCAGCCCAGCCCAGGTACCTAGCGCGCCTAGCTGCATGCACACGCAGGCAGAGCACAGCAACAGCGACGGCTCGAGCGAGCTGCTCCCACCATCAGCGTCCAGGGTGATTGGCCAGGGAGCCCACCATTCATGCAAGATGCAGTTCGCATCACAACCCGGCGAGGCTCGAGCCGGTCAAGTCCGCTGCACGAGCGGCGCGAGTCCCCTCAGAGGAAGCGGCAACACAGCTGGCAGACGGGCATGTGAGCTGCTCCTTACCTTGTCTGGCTGAAGAGACTCTCGAGGAGGTCTTTCC
Source organism: Lumnitzera racemosa (assembly GCA_024138005.1). Classification (NCBI taxonomy): domain Eukaryota; kingdom Viridiplantae; phylum Streptophyta; class Magnoliopsida; order Myrtales; family Combretaceae; genus Lumnitzera; species Lumnitzera racemosa. Next base: position 46,684 of record JAMXBC010000015.1, on the reverse strand, counting down.
CCGAGAGCGATCGCGTCGGTCTCACGAGAAGCTGCCGCTGCTGCAGCGTGTCGATCGGCGCAAAGGACGAGAGGTGCGGCGGGAGAGGAAGAGGACAAAGGCCAGCACGCCTGCTACCCGAGACCGATAGCCACCCTTTTCGCCCTTGTGCCACCAGTCAGGTCGAGCTCGCATTGACTGCTCCATGGTCCGTTCATCTGCCGCGTTGGCGAATGAGAAGAACAGGCGAGGCGCAGGCGGAGGGCGGCAGCGCTTGCAATTTCGTTGCGAAGCGGCGGCGCCTGGCCGCCCGCGTCTACCGCCGAGCACAGCGCGCGTCAAGCGAGCGCGCTTGTCCAGCCAGTACGTGGCGGCACGGGCACGCGCGCGACTTTGCCGCCGCGGTGGAGACCAGGCACGGTGCACAGCAGCTTGGGGCTCCGCGCAGCCCAGGCCTTGTCCAGTAACGGCTTCACGAAGGCAGGAGACGAGAAAAAGAAAATTACCTCTGCGGCAGCAAACTCTACCGTCGGTCATGGCCAGTGCCACAGACGTTGGTTCCGCAGCCGCTCGTGTCCCCCCCTCTCGACAGTACTGTGCGCACGCCCACCCACAGGACCAGGAAATAACGGCGCACGGCTGCGCGCAGCCGCGGTCCATCCTAGCCTGGAGTTCTCTGGCCGGTCGTGCTGTCCACAGGATGCTGTCCGCATATGCCCGCACGGGGCTCAAGCCAAATTGCCGCAGAACGGCCGGCGCGTGGCTACATACTCGCGAGCAGATGATCTACAAGCCCACTTTCGCACTGCCGTGCGCGGGAGGGTGGGCGCGGAAAAGGTGTGGCCTGCCAAGAGCTCGACCGTTGAAACGGTCTGCCTTCCGGAAAGCACGACGACCCCTGTCTGTCCGCCCCTACGAGTCACGACGCAGACCGATCCGTTGCCGCTCTTCCTCGATGACCCGCCTCCGCCTGTCCCTGGCATCGAGGACTCGGACTGGTCGTGTGCTGCTGCGCGCTGCTATCACGCCAGCGAGTCAGAGGCGCGCGCGCGTGCGCGTATGCAGCCCCCGGTCCTGACGACCGTCGTCTTTCGACGCTCTCGGGCCGCACCAGCTTTGCGGTGAGCCTGCGCGGCCCGCCAGATGTAGTACGACCACAGCCCTGTACGGGCCGATGCTCAGGTCCGGCGCAGACGAGCGGAGCGGCAGACATCGGCCTTGTGCGTCAGGCGCGCTCTCCGTCACCGCCCACAGGCAGAGATGCGGGTGCCTACGGCTCGCCGCGCGTTCGCGCAGCGCGAGGCAGCACGGATGACCCTGCAAAACGTCTTGCCGCTGTTGGCTGTCGGTTGGCTCCACTAACGTTGACGTCCGCTGGACGGCTTCCTCTGCCGTCGCTAGGAGTCCGCCGCCGCCGCCGCCGCCGCCGCCACCATCACGTCGTCCTCGCTTTGGCCTGTCCTACTACTTACAGCAACAGCCGTGGCGGCGTCGCAAGCGATTCTGGCGGCGGTTGTGGCCAGCACGGCGGCTGCGTGATCGTCTTGCTCTGCCAAACCGGATTTTGCTATTGTGCCTCCACTCCTCTCTTTTTCTTTTCTTCGCGAGTGCTTTTTAATGGTCGCCGTCGCCATCGCCATCGCCGTCGCTGTCGCCGTCGCCGTAGCCTGGTTTCCCTCTTTCTCTCTCTCTGTTGGCACCTTTAGCCGAATAAACAGGAACAGCTTGGGAAAGGCCACGGCCTGCACTCGAGTCCGTCCTGTCCTCCCCCTCCTTTTTTGTTCCTCTCCCGCCCGACTCGTGCTCAGCACCACTGTCGAGTCGTGCGAGCTTTCGTTGGCGCCGACGCCCGCCCACTCGTCGCTCGCCGGTCCCATCGTTGCCTCACCACCGACGCTGCAACCTGCGCTCTGCGTCGATCGAGCCTCTGCTGCACTCAACCCAACGATTCGCGCGCCGAAAAATATCGAGGAGCGACTGGTCCAAAGGCAAGCCACAGCTTGCGTGAGCTGGATCCAGCTGGCAAGCCACATCTGCAAGCCCGCAGCTCGCTCCCTCGGCCCTGCATTTTTGCAAGCCGCCGTTCGCGCACATCGGCGCTCACCTCCCACGAGCCAAGCCGCGGCACGATTCCTTTCGCGTGCGCACGCGCGCACACGACAGTCGGAGATCACTCCTAGCCGTCGGAGCCCGCCTTTGACCACGCCTCGACCGCGCGCGAGGACTGCAACGCCTCCGAACGACGGCCCTGCAGCGATCGCGTGCGTCAAAGCTGAAGACGCGCAGCCACAAGAGAAGAGCAAAAGGCCTAGACTCGCACTGCATGCACACTTCTCCCGCCACAGTCGCGGTGCTGCTGGTGCAGCGCAGAAGGGAAGCTTGCAGGCGGCGGCCAGCACAGGAGCCCGTACGAGAACCCAACGGCCCTGCACGGCCACGGTATCGGAGAATTACACGGCAGCACAGCCGCTCGGCCTCGGTCTAGGTACGTGCCCCGGCCTCACAGAGCACGACGAATCGACGGGGAAGCTCTGACGGGCTGTCTGTGAAATAAAATGCTGACCCGAGTCGTCTTACGCCAGGCGCCAAGGAGCAAACAAACGAATCGCAGCCGCTATGTGCACGTACGTGACGCACGTCTACAGCTGCGGCCACGAGGTCACGGAAAAGGCCCAGTGCGCCGTCTCACGCGCCGGGTCCGACTGCGGCATCCACAACGACAAGACCGTCGAGCACGACGACAAGTGCGACGACTGCGACGGCTAACCCGCGTGGAGGGGGGCGGGCTGTTGTCAGCCCGTTCTTGTTTACGACCCTTTACGACCCTCCCACCTCGGAATGACTCTACGACCTATACGAAGCAACGAACATCTCTAATCGATCACGCTGGAGAGGGCAGAGGAGAAAGGAGATCAGCGCCGCTGCCTCTCGTTGCAGGGAAACGCTGCGAGTGGCAAAACAGGCAGCTTGGGTCGAGAGGCTTCGCTCGATGGTCCGCCGTCACACGACCCGCGAAGATGCCTCGCTCGAGGAGGCGTGTCTGACGCGACGTTTCAAACATTGCGTCTAGGCAGTGCCAAACGTTTAAGCGGCAGCCGGATGTGCCTGGACAGGGCCCGCAGACGCTACAGACCACACAGCAACAGTGGCAATGCGAAAATCAATCTTCATTCATCAAGCGTCAGATGAGACGCAAGTGCTTTATCATCGGAGACGAACAAGGCCTGCGCAGACGGAAAGCTCAGGGGTAGAAGCCGAGGATCTTGTTGGCGCGGTCGACGACCTGGCGCTCACCAGGCGTCAGGACATCACGTGCGGCACGTCCACCGACGCGCTGCTCTGCATCCCACTCGGCCAGGCCCATGGCCCGCAGACCCGCGCGTCCATCTCCATACTCGTCTTCAGCCGAGAGCAAGTCTCGCTCAGCACGCTCAGCAGTCCAGCGGCCGACGTGCGCACTCTCGCCTTGACCGCCGGGCATGTCGGGGCTGGGCACGCCCTGCACGAAGCAGTCGCGCTGCAATCGCCAAGTTGACTGCGTTTGACTCGGTCAGCGGGCAGGCTGGGATATACAGCGCGCTGCTTTCGGTCTTGCCGGCGTGGACGAGATCCACGCCGTGCACGGTGTCGCAGTGCCACGCCGCGTAATCGCCTGGCTGCACCCGCGGCATGTGCACCATGGTCGTGCCGAGCCGCAGATGCGGATGCAAATGCTCACGCAGCTCGAGGCCATGACCGGGCGTCCGCACCGTGCAGCCACGCGTCGCCGGGCTCGCACAGCGTCCAGTTGGAGGGGTCAAGATAAGTCTCGAGTGCGGCTGACTCGCTCGCTGTCTGTCCGCTAAGCGATGTCGTCGAACGAAGCGACTCGAGCGAGCGTCGTGGCGAAAAGAACGGCCGCAGCATATAGTAAGCCGTTGTCAGCTGCAGCATTGGATTGACCAGGAGCGTGCCCTCGCCCGGCCCAGTGTCGCTCATCGAAAGCCAGCCCTGGAACATGCGGAACATGCGGCACGCGCCGACGCCGTCGTACAGGTCGCTGACGACGGGCAGCCGCCGGCCGGCTTCCCACGGGTCAAACGCCTCCCAGCGGCCGCGGAAGATCTCGTCGTACACGCCGCCGCGTCCATAACCGTGCTCTTCCCAGCGCTCGCAGCTGCCGCTGTCAACGTGAGGGCCAAGCGCGAACGAGGTGTCACCCGGCTGCCGGATCCGGAGACGATCCGCGTACGAGATCGGGTGCCGCATCGACACGTGCGCCGACGGATCTGCAGAGTGAAAGTGCTGCATCAAGAAAGCCTGCGCCTTCAACATGCGCGGGTCTGCGCGCGCCTTCAGCTGCGCCTCGGACCAGTACAGCTCGAAAACGGCCGGCCGGTCCGGCGGGAACGCGCGCGTGTGCGGATTCGCGGCGATGTACGCCTGCAGGCCAGCTTTGAGGTCAAGCGCCTCATCAGGCGACAGCACGCCGCGGATGACCGCCACGCCGCGCTTCTTCAGCTCCGCGGTAAACTCGGCCGGTGGATTGTCAATGTCTTCAAGGTCGATGCTCGGGACAATTGCGGGTCCCTTCTCTTCGATCAGCGGAATCTCCGCGCGCAGCACGTCCAGCAACCGCAAGAATGACGCCTGAACTTCCTTTTCGTGCCCTTGGATGAGCCGCTGTTTCAGCGTGGCGAACCGTGCATCCAGTGGCGTCCATTCCTTGCCCGCCAGCGAGGCAAAGGAGTCGCTGATGTCTCCTGCTGGCTTGCTATTCGGGGTTGCTTCCGTTGCAAAGGTCCTCGTCTGTGCGTTTCCTCTCGGAGCCGAATAGCATTGGACAGTCGACAGATTGAGACGAATAGAACGAGGCCGTAGGGCCTGGCGCATGCCGCCGAGCCTCGCAATCTTCAATGAATCCATGATGTCTGCTCTCCTCGGGTGAAAGCGAGAACCGAGCGTCCTTTTATGTCCTCGATGTCGACGTACGAACAAGCTGGCCTGCGAGGCTGGCGGCTTTATAGTGCCCTCGGAGGGATCTAGACCGAAGCCAGCTCGCTTGAGAAACGTCGTCTGTCCTGCGCACGCACCGCGAAAGTGGACATGCAGCCGAGACCTTCCCGCGAGACAGACTCGCGTGCGCATCCACAAACGGCGGTCCGCTCTCGACACTTGTCCTCCCGCCCGAGTCGGCGTCTCCACATCGCGTGGCGCCCGCGAAAGCTGCCAGGTACGCCTCCGCTTCGGCCGACCTGCCTTCGGCTAGCTGCCCGCCATGTCGGCACTCCGGGCTGACGTCGGCATGGACATTGTCACTTTTTTCTGTACACTGCTTTCGCTTCCTCGATCTTCTCTTGCGCGGGCGTGGCTCAAGGCGGTCTCACCTCGACTCGGCGCCGAGCGGCGCAGTACAGCGCAAACCAGTCGCGGACGGGAGAGCCTTGGCAGCCAACTGCAGACCGTGACTCACCCGCGGCGGGTCCGAGATCAAAAGCGCCGGCCGGCGATCTACGGTACCGTCTATCGCAGCGATGGACGCACCAGTGGGCGAGATGACGCCGAATCAGCTGGTCGCGGACTTGCACGCGGTACTCCAGCACTTGCAGGCAAGCCCATACCCGACGGTACCCAGCCCCGAGGGCCTCAAGCGCCGCGCATCGGTCGCGTTGATCGTCCGCATCAACCCGACGTACACCCACTGGCCCGAGGACTGGCAGTCCAGCGCGTCGGCAGAAACAAAGGCCACACCGGGATCGATTGAGGACTTTTTGCGCAGCCGTGGGTGCAGCATGGCACGCCCGAGATCCTGTACATCAAGCGCGCGGCGCGGCAGGGCGACCGTTGGCAGGGCCACATTGCGTTTCCTGGCGGGCCGGCGCGACCAGAAGATGAGTCGGATGAGGCAGCTGCCGCGCGCGAGACGCTGGAAGAGGTCGGGCTGGACCTGCGCGCCAGCGCAACGCTCGTCGGCAACCTGCCGCAGCGGGTGGTCACGACGAGCTGGGGCAGCGTGCCGCTGCTGGTGCTGTGTCCGTTCGTGTACGTCCTGACTGCGCCGCGGCAAGCCGCACCGCTCCGCCTGCAGCCGACCGAGATTGCCAGCGCGCACTGGGTCCCGATTGCGGCGCTGCAGAGCCCGAGCCTGCGCACGAGCGAGCTGCAGGACGTGAGCAGCCGGCTCGCGAAGCAGGAGCGCGGCGTGCGCCGCTGGCTTCTCCGCCTGCTGCTCGGGCAGATGGTGTACCACGGCCGTGCGGCTTGTCCCGAGCGAGTCGCTCTTCTGCCCAGCCGTGCCCGGCTTCCTGCCGTCGGACAGCTACGTGGACTCGACCACGCCGCTGTCGGCTGTGCAGAACACCAAAAGGCAGCCGCTGCCGCCGCAGCTCTCGACGCCGCTGCATCTGTGGGGCCTGACGCTGAGCGTGACGGCAGACATGCTGGACATGTTGCCGCCGCACACGGCGCTGGAGCTGTGGGACTTTCCGACGTTTACGCCGCCGGACCTACGGCTGATGATCCGGCTCGTGTCGGCGCCGTTCCGCAGGCGCATGCTCGCCGCGCTGCGCCCAGGCTACGCCGCCGCGCGCGCGCACTACAGCCCGCCGCGCACACCCGCGGTCGAGCTCGGACTGGACCTCGTCCCGAACCACACCGGCGTGGGCGTGGGCGCCGACGTCGTCTCGCTCGCGTCGTCCTCGGACTCGGCTTCGACGTCGCCGGGCGCGGCCCGCGCTCGACTCGGCGCCGCCGCTGCTCGATGCGGACAGCATCACCAATAGCACCGTCTTTGTCGAGTCCGACGGGACGCTGCCGGCAGAGGGAGCACCGAGCCACCCGCGCCGCCAGCTCAACGGTGCCGGCCTGCCCTCGCTCGACGCCCGCGCGCGCACCCGCGCCGTGCAGGCTGCCGTCGGCGCGGGCCCGCACGACGTCACCGCCAGCATCGTCAGCATGCTGCTCGAGGGCTACTACCCGATCATGCGCCGCGCCGTGTATGCGACTATGGCGCTGCGTCTGCTCGTCGTCGGCGGGACCGGCTACTTTGTCTGGTCGCGCTTCGGGCGAGCGCGTTGAGTTTGACGTTGATAGAGCGCGAGTCATTCACGTCGTGACGGAGTTCTTGATAGACGATATGGAGCACAGACAACGCATGAACAAGGACTGCTTTTCGCTTTTTCCTGAGGCTAATTGATACATGCACAAGGAGCGAGCTCTGGTCTTCGGTAGAAGCGGCGCGCGCAAGAACGCCAAGCAGCCGGTCAGCTGGAAGCTGGCCGCCGGAGGCCCGCTCGGACGTAGAGCTCGCACAGAGCGCAAGGCTGGCAGGCACCGCTGCTCCGTGCAGCAAGAAGAAAGAGAGGTGCTAGCGGGACGGTGACGCGCTGCGCTTGGTGTACATGCGCGGCGCAATGTTCATGCTGGTCAGCTCCTGGAACAGCAGCTTGGCCGCGTAGGGGATGTGGATCTGCACGATGCGCGTCTTGTTCTTGCACGGCCGGCACTCGAACTGGCCCTTTTTGAGGCTCCTGCTCTAATTGTTAGTTTGTGTTATTGCGTCGCTTAGTAGAAGAGAAAGACGTACGCGATGGGGGTCATGAGGCCGCAGATCTCGCAGACGTGGATGCGGAAGGGGTCCGAGACTTCAAACAGGCGCTCTTTCAAGAAAGCACTTGCGCCGTGCGCGATCATGCAGTCGCGCTCCATCTCGCCGAAGCGCAGGCCACCATCGCGCGCGCGACCCTCGACGGGCTGGCGGGTCAAGATCTGGACGGGCCCGCGGGCGCGCGCGTGGATCTTGTCGTCGACCATGTGGCGCAGGCGCTGGTAGTAGGTCGGGCCGAAGAAGACCTGCGCCGTCAGCTTCTTGCCCGTGTGCCCGTTGTACATGATCTCGAAGCCGCGCTTGTGGTAGCCGGCCTCCTCGAGCAGGTCCGACACGCGCTCGACGGTGACGTTTGTGAATGGCCGTCGCGTCGCCCTCGTAGCCGTGCGTGCACGCGACCTTGGAGAGCAGACACTCGATCAAGTGCGCAATCGTCATGCGCGAGGGAATGGACGTGCGGGTTGATGATCAGGTCGGGCGTGAGGCCCTCGCGCGTGAACGGCATGTCCTCCTGGCGGTACGTGACGCCGATGGTGCCCTTTTGCCCGTGGCGCGACGCAAACTTGTCGCCGATCTGCGGCACCTTTGTCGTCCGCGTGCGGACCTTGACAAACTTGTGCCCGTCCGACTCGACAGGACGACTTGGTCGATGATGCCGTTCTCGGTGCTGCGCAGCGGCGTCGACGTGTCGCGCCACGCATGCGTCTGCGTGCGCTGTCCAAACTCCTCCGTGTCCTTCTCGAGCGGCGCGACCTTGCCGATGATGACGTCGTCGCCGAGACGCGCACGCCCGGCGCCACCAGGCCGTCCTCGTCCAGCTTGTCGTACGTGCCGCGCTTCATTCTCAGCGTGTCCGCGCGCGTCGGCTTGCGGAAGCGCTCCAAGAAGTCGATGCCGACCTTCTTCTCTTGGTCGACGTAGGTGCGGTAGAAGAGACTGCGGAAGAGCCCGCGGTCGATGCTGCTCTGATTCATAATCACAGAGTCTTCTTGGTTGTAGCCCGAGTAGCAGGCAATGGCCACGATGGCGTTCTGCCGGCCGGCAGCTCGCGGAACTTTAAGTATTCCATCGAGCGCGTCGTCGCGAGCGGCCTTCTGCGGGTAGTACAGAATGTTGGCCATGGTGTCCATGCGCTGCAGGTAGTTGGTGAGGAAGAGCCCAACGCCTGCTTGCCCATCGCGGACTGGTAGGTGTTACGGGGCGACTGGTTGTGGTCGGGAAAGGGGATGATGCTGGCGCAGATGCCAAGGATCATGCTCGGGTGGATCTCGCAGTGCGTCCAGGTCTGCACGTCCAGGTTGGCGGTGCCCTGCTTGCGCAGGCCTGCTTCGGCATCGTGCGGCATCTGGGCGGGGATGTTGTCGCGCCGGTCTATACTGCGCTGCAGGTCGTCCGGCGTCATGATGATCATGGCCGTCTCTTCTTCCTCGGCATCCAAGAACTCGACGACGCCGGTCTTGACGAGCTGCTTCCATGCAAAGCGCTCGCCGGTCTCGGGGTCCTCCTCCTGCTCCTCCAGCCGCCGGATGTGGGCTGGGCTAATGTTCAGCTGGCCCTGCTCGCTGGGCGGCGCCGAATCGTCATTGTTGACGGTAAAGAGAGGGCGCATGACGCGGCCGGCGTCGGTGAAGATCTTGAACTCGCGCTCGCGGATGTCGGGATCAGGCTGACCTCGGCATCAATAGTGCCATTTCTTCCGGTTCTGCTGAAAGGTGTCGGCCAGCTTGCTGATGTCGTTTGAGACGCCGATCCACAACGCCGTTGACAAAGACCTTTGTCGCCGCCTTTTGCTCGTTCGGGTCGTACTCTTCCAAGAGGTCCTTGTAGCCGAGGCTGGTGGCGTAGTCACCGAGCTCGCGGCCGGGCGAGCCAACAGAGACGTAGCACATCAGCGCCAGGTTCTTGACGAGACCGCAAGACTGGCCCTCGGGGGTTTCGGCCGGGCAGACGAGGACCCAGTGGGTGTTGTGCAGCTGGCGGGGTTTGGCGATCTTTCCGTCGCGTCGATGGGCGTGTTTGTGCGGCGCAAATGCGACAAAAGTCGAGGCGATGTATAGCGGTTCAGGACTGCGAGACGCCAGCCTTGGCTGCGCTGCTTTCTTTGGTCGCCCCAGTTTTCCGTGGCGAGGGAGTAGCGCAGGCCGTTGGTGATATCTGCGACTTGACCGCCAACGACAGGTTGAACTCCTTGTCGTTTTCGACGCAGTACTGCAGTAGCGGTACACATCCTTTGTCATGCGGTTGAACAGGTAGCGGAAAAGACCAGCCATCAGGGACCGGCAAGGTCGAGGCGCTTCTTGCCGAAATGATCGCGGTCGTCCTCGTCGCGGCGGCCGAGCGCGACCTGCAGCATCTTGTTGACCATGTACCAAGAAAGTAGGTTTTTTTTGGTCTCGCTGCCGGGCTCGCGAGATGTGCGGCAGCCAGCTCCTTTTGCAAGACGTCCTTGGCCGTACTTGATGCGGCGCTCTTTGGTGCCGCTTGGTTGCCGCGGCGGCCGATGAAATCGAGAGCGTTCCTCCCGGTTCTGGATGAAGAAAGCCCCTCGACGAGGGATTGATCATCTCCATCATCGCAAAGTCGTCGGGGTCGTACACGGTGTGGTTTATTATGTCCTCATCGGGAGACCGACGCCGAGAGCGCGAAAGACAACAGCCAGCGGCACGTCCGGGACTTGATTGTAGGCAAGCGTGGACCGCTGATGGTTGGCCGACGCTGCCGCGCGAAGCGGGCCGTCGCCCTTGGAGTTGTTTGTTTGACCTGCATGGACGAGATCAAGCGGGTGCCGCGCTCGACGGCGCTGCGGATCTCGGCCACGACGGCGTCGGGCTCATGCGCTTCTTGAAGACCTGCACGATGTTGGCGGCGCTGCGCTCCTGCGCGATGAGGACTTTTTCGCTGCCGTTGATGACAAAGTAGCCAACCTGGTCGTAGGGGCACTCGCCGTGGCTCTGCAGCTGCTGGTCCGACATGCCTTTCAAAGAAGCAGTTCTTGGACTTGATCTGATCGGCACCTTGCGATGAAGCACTCGGTCTGCGCCTGGTCCGGGTCATCCTCGCGGGTCCACTCCAGGTCGCCGTCGCCGTCGCCCTGGTCGTCGATCGGCTCGCCCTCGACGGGGGAGTGCGGCCGCGCACGCGCTCCGTCGCGACATGCACCTCCTTGGTGACAGTGACGAAAGAGGCGCCGAAGTGGTCAAGTTGCGGAGGCGGCACAGCTGCGGCAGCGACGGCGACGACGAGCCGTCTCCCTCGGTCAGCAGCGGCCGCGCTATGGACACCTTGCCGAACTTGACGGTGAAGCGGCGCTTGACGATCGGCACGTCGCCGTCGTTGACCGGGGGGCGCATTCTGGTCGAGGTGACGGACCCCTGGTCGCGCACAATATCCTGGATCGTTTGACTCAGGAACTCGTTCAAAACGAGTCGATCTGCTGTGACACCAGCCCTTTTTCCTCGAAGAACGACGAGGATGACCGTCCAGCAGTCTTCCGTTGTGATCGTCGCCTGGTCGATGTCGTAGTCGTCCTCGTAGTCGTCCACGTAGTCTGCCATTTTTCGGTGTTCTGTTCTCGCTGCCTCGAGCGGCGTCGCTGTGTCGATGCAGGGGAGAGGGGGCGGCGCCGCGTTGTCGCCAGAGACTGTCTGGACGAGCGAGAAAAAAGGCCTCGGCGCAGTCAAGCGCCGGACCAGGTGGAAAGGCTCGCATCAACTCAGCGCAGGCCCCGTTGCGTCGCGACGGCTCTGGGCGCTGGCAGCAAACAAGGTGAAGCGCTTTGCTGTCGTTGAGCTGGTCGCCGCAGCGGCCACGCGTGCTGGCATGCCCTCGCGCGCAGCGATCTCACTCGAGTCAGCCACGGAACGCCTGCGCCACTTTTAGGCCGTCCGGAGTTACCGTCACACTAACTCCGCAGACTATGTACAGAAGGAAAAAAAAAAGGAGAGAGCTTTCACGTCTACCGGGAAACGATTGCATTTCGCGTGCGCGAGACCCATGAATGCGGCCGCGTACTTGACGCGACCGGCTGGCGAGGCGAGGGGCATTCGCTTGACGCGGCCAACGCGGCCTTGCGAAGCCGCTGCTCGTCGCGCACAAGTTTGACAGCATTGGCCTAGGCAAGAAGAAGGCCGACCTTGACTTCACCAACCAGTGGTGGCTCACCGCCTGGGGCTCTTCCAAGGCTGGTGAAACTCCTCCAATCGATTCAAAACCGGCTGCAAAGGCGGGGACCGATTCGAACAGCTTGTGGAAGCCTACCTCGCACGTCCCTGCCGACGCCGTCCCCTTTCGCATCGGCGGATTCCAGCAGGACTCTACCAGCCCCGCCTCGTCGGCACGACAACGGCGCGGCCAGCTCAGACAGTCGGGTCTCTACTCGCACTTTGTCAAGGGCCCGACACTCGAGAGCACGTTCGGTCAGAACCAAGTGACCGGGACTGTGGACAAGATGGCTCCCTCTGCTGTTCGAAGGCGCGGCTTCGCCGAGGCCAAGACCAAGGACCAAGTCCAAGTCCAGCAAGAAGCGCAAGGCAGAGAGCATGACGTCCGCAGCCGACGAGTCTGCCTCGCTGCAGCGAAGAAGAAGAAGGACAGGAAAACAAAGAAGGACGAAGGAGAAGGAAGTCGCTAAAGACGATGAACCTGTTGATGGCCTGTCACGAGTTGTCGTCGAAGTTGAGCCAGAGACGACCACAGAGGGAAAAGCCTCGGCGGCCGCCAGGGTCATCAGCACCGGCAGGAGCCGCATCCCGAGTCCATCGCTGCACTGCGGCAGGGCGGCAAGGAGATCTTCCTCCGACGATCCCAATCCTCCCGCGCGACGCCAAGAACACCTTCTTTCCGAGCTACGACAAGGCCCGCGAAGAGGCGCGGCGCGAGGGCCGCAGCACGCTCATCCTCGGCGAAGTCCTCGGCTACATGCACACGCATGGCATCGCGCGCGAGAACATCCGGCTCGACCCGACCGTCAAGGCAAAGAAGGCTGACAAGCTGAAGCGCGAGCGCCTCCTGCGCGAGGCCAAGCGGGAGGTTCAAGCACTGGGAGGCCCGGTGCGCGGCAGCCGTGGCTGTACAGGCCCGACCGGCACGCCCGTCGACGGCTCCGCCGTGCACGTCGAGAAGGGCGCCAAAAAAGGCAAAGACAGCTCGTCTGAGCCGAAGAAGCCGACCGAGGAAGCAGCTGCGTAAGGAAGCCAAGAAGGCAGCCAAGAGGGCGGCCAAGGCGGCGCGTCTGTTGAATCCGCCCACGGAGGAACAGATCCAGAGCGCGGCTGCCGAAAAGGCCGCCGCCAAGACTGCGAACCGCAAAGGCCAAAGCCGAAGCCAGGCCATCAAGACCGCGCGCCGGGCCGAGCGCATGCTCAAAGGAGGCGGCCCACCTCAACGCGCGCGCCATCGCCGCCGGTAATGGCCCAACTCCTCGCACGGTCCGTCGTCATGACCAAGGCCGCCGGCTCTGCACGCAAGGGCTCCGACTTTATTCACTCGACGCCGGCGCCTCGGACGACGACAGCGGACTCTTTATCGAGCGACAGCGACGATCTCGATTCAGAGGACGTCGCTGCGCCCGTCTCCGAGACTGTCAACAGCCTGAACGGTGCCAGGGCGGTGGTGACGAACCGGCCGAGACTGGCGAGATCCTGGGCTTGTGATCGACGGCACGGGCAGCGGCAAGCGGAACACGACGCCCGCAGCGGTCTGCGAGTGGCACCGCAGAGGACGCCAAGCGGCGTCGCGCAAGGTCAAGGAGATGACCAAGGAGGAGCGCGCGGAGCGGCTGGCGCGTATGCGCGAGCGGCGCGCGGAGCGCAAGGCGCGCGCCGCGCTGAGCATCAAGGAGCGCCGCGTGCTCAAGAAGCAGGCCAAGAAGGACAAAAACGAGGCGCGCGGCCGCAAGCACCAGAAGAAAGCCCGCGCGCGCGCCGAGAAGAAGAGCAAGAAGGCTGTGCCTCTGCGCCTGCTCCCGCTTAGGCTCCTCTCTATCTGCTTCCATACTGTCCCACATTCGCCGTTGTCAATGTCATCGTCCTTTTCTACTCAAACACTCGTCTCGGTAGTCGTGGAGGCTCTTGCGATTCGCTATTGACATTCAGCGGCGTGCAAAACAAGGAGATTCATCGCGGGGGCGCGCGGCCCTGCGCAGCCACGGCCGCGCGGCCAGAAAGCGTCGCGATGATGTCGGACGTGCTCGGTCGTGATGCGCGCCTTGAGGTCGCCGCCGCCGGTCGCGTTCCGCCTGCGTTTGGACAGCTGCGGCTCCTCGCCCTCTGCCTTCCGTCCGTCTGCGTCCTGTACAGCCTCACTCGTTTCCGGCACGGCTTCACTAGAGACAGAAGCGCCGTCTCGACGCGAGCCGCCCTCGACGTCGCGGAACAGCACGCTGCCCTTTTTTTGAAGATGGCCGGTCGGATGTAGTTGTTTCCAAATTGCGGAAAACAGCAGCTCGTTCTTGTCCGCGCTGAACGTGCCCGCAGCCGCTGCTCCCGCCGCAACATTGCTCAGCCCGCCGTGCTGCACGAGAGCCCAGAAGGTGGTATTGTACAGGTGTTGATGTGGCAGTCCACCTGCCGCCAGCGGAGGTAGTCGCGCAGTGTAGCTTCGTTCGGATAGCACACGGGCGCGCGCGTCGAAGCTGGGCAGCTGCGTCGGCATGAGCGGCGTGTTCTCTGTCGTCGTCATTCGTTTCCGTCGCCGTAACCGTCGCGTCCTCGGCGACGGTCTCCTGAGCGGCATCCAATGGTGCTCCCTTCCTGGCTCGACTCGGCGCACCCTCTGCGCTCGACGGCGGTGACTCGCGCCGCCCGCGTGTGCAGAAACTCGGCGCCCAGTTGGAAGACGACGGGCCCGGTGAAGACGCTGCAGATGCTGCTTGGCGATCTTGGCCTCGCGGCGGGCGTACAGCTCCGCCGCAGGCCGCAGGACGAACGAAAACTCGTCGCTCTGGCCGTACGCGAGCACGACGTCGGCGAACGCGGCGTGGACGGCTGCGGCGGCCGCGTTCAGTACCCGCAGCGCGCGCACGTCGTTGGGCTTGCGGAAGCGTACGCCGCCGATAGCTTGGTGAAAAGGGGCGCCGTCCAGCCGCACGACGATCCACGTCTGCGGCAGCAGCGTCGTCGTCGTCCAAACCCGCGCACGTACGTGTATCTGCCTCTTGTGAGCTTGTCGTGTTTTGGCTTCGGCGGACATACTTCGAATTGGCCATTGCGTTGTCTCCCTGCTCTGCGATCGAGCGGGAGAGATTGTACTGAAAGGATTTGACTTACGCGCGGAGTGAATAGCTCGAAAGACGTGAGTCAACGCGCTGCTCTGCTCTGTGCACGGAAGGAGAAGATCACGCAAGTCGGCGGCCGGGCACAAGGGGCATGTCAAGAGGGCAAAGGCAGGGAAAAAAAAGTCGCTTTTTCTATCCCCCGTCTTGGGCGTGCGGCCCGCTGCTCCAGTCAAGGACGCGGACGGGGGGCCGTGTAGCCAGGACGCTGGCCGCCGAGAAAGAAACGCAGGGACTCAAAAACAGCCCGCAGAGAAAAGGAAGGACTCGGTGAGGGTGTGTGGTGATACAGAAAATGCGCAATGCTCTTCTCGCGCGGCAACGCCGCCGCGCGTCCGTTCGTCGTGCCGCGTCGCTTGCAGGATCGGGACCCGCTCCAGACAAGGGCGCGGCTGGGAAAAAGGAAAACCTGTTAGTACATGCTCGCGGTGGAACTTTAGTGCAGAAGGTGGCAAAAAAGAGTCTCACAAGCTCGGATCACCAGGGAGATGAAGCTAAGAGCTTGGCGAGGGGTCGGCGAGTACGTCGGCGATCTTTGCAGCTGTCAGCTGGGGTCTGGCGCGAGAGAACAATACAAGATCACGTCGGGGTCCATGGGGGGACTGGGCCGAGTAGCCGGCATTGGGCGACGTCGGGGACGCGTAACTTGGGGCTGTCGCGGGTCGCGCGCCCGCCGGGCTCGAAGGCGAGTATTTCGGGCTTCTGTTTTATAGGGTTAGTCGTCAGTTAGAGAATGACAAGGTGAGAACGAACGTGGGAGAGGCCGGCTTGCGCGGGCGAGCGCGGCCCGGGGTGGCAGGACTCGTCGGGCTGTAGGCCGGGCTGGTCGGCGAGTAGGCCGGCGACGCAGGGCTGTACTGGTTGCCGCCGGCGCCGCCCATGCCCGGGTGGCTGGGGACTGGTCGGGCTGTAACTTGGCGACGCGGGGCGAGTAGTTCGGGCTGTCGGGGAGTAGTTGGGATCGTCGGGTCTGTAGCTGGGGCTCGTCGGGCTGATGCCCTTGCCGCCGAACGCAGGGGACGCGGGCGGTTAGGCTGGCGAGCGGCGGGTGCCCAGCGCGGGCTGGCCGGGTGAGAAACCCGGCGACGTTGGCGCAAAGGCAGGACTGGTGAAGCCCATGGACGGCGATGTCGGCGAGTAGCCGATGCCGGGCGACGTCGGCGAGTACCCGGGTGAGCTGGGGCTCTGCGAGCTGAACGGGCTCTGCGGCACGTAGCCGGGGCTCGTCGCACCGCCGCTGTGGAAGGGGCTGAACCCGTCGTTGCGTAGCCTGAGCCGTATACAGTCAAACCACCGCTGTTGTCGTCCGGCCGTGCTGCACGATCGGCGAAAAGGAAGCGCCGTAGTCGGGCGACGCGTAGCCGCTGCTGCATCGGCGAGCCAATGTCGTAGGGCGTGGCGGAGCCGTCGGCCATGCGGCCCGAGGCGATGCCGGTGATGAGGCCCTTGGCGGCATTGTCCGCGGACGATTGTGTTGAGCATGTCCTGGTCCAGGAAGAACCTCAAGCTCGCCGGTGCCGAGGCGGGGCCAGCTGGCCGAGCATCACGTTCTCCGACACGCCGCGGCAGTCGTCGAGCTCGCCCGCAAGCCGCTGCCTCGAGAAGGATCTCCACAGTCTCTTCAAAAGAACAGCGCTGAGCGCGCCCGTTTCAGCACGATTGATGCCATGACCGCGTGATGGCCATGAGGTTACCGCGCGCCGTCATGACCCTCGCAGAGCAGGCCCATGTGGCCGACGGTTGACATAGGAAACGTCGAAGCCAATGACAATCATGATCTCGCGGAGCAGGGCGCTGCGGGCGGCCTCGATGCCCAGGACCGACAGGACCTCGTTAAAGGAGTTGCACGAGACGCGGTACGGGTCGACGCCTTCGAGGTGCATGGCGCGCTTGAATGCGATTAAAGCGGTTGTGAGGTAGAACTCCTTGCACAACTCGTCGTTCTTGGACATGGTGAGCGAGCCGTCCTCCTTTTTCCCGAACGTGAGTGTCGTGGTTTGTTAAAAAGGCACGCGTAATGCCGGGCCACACCACGCAGCGTCAGCTCGTCCAGCAAGTAAGTCTCCACCCCGGCGCAGCGTCGTGTCGGCCTCGTCCTGCTCGCCCCCGGTGGCCTTTCCCTTGTCACGGTCCTGTGGATCATGCGGATGCGGATGACCTGCAACGCGAGTTCTCGTCCGTGTAGATGACAAAGAGATCGATGCCAAGTCTTCCTTGATCTTGGCCGCGATCCGCTCTGCCGTCAGGTCTTTGTCGAGCAGTTTCTGACCGGTCGAGGATGATGCGCAGGAGCCACTTGGACTGCGGTTGTCTCCTCCTCGGGCACGTCGCCGAGCGCGTAAAAGGCCTGGACAATGTCCTCGTCGTCGGGGATGCGCCGTCTCGGTGATGACGGGGGTCGTAGTAGATCTCGGTGCGGTCGGTGACAGCGCGCAGTTGCGTGTACTCGACACGGCTGCGAAGGACCTGCAGGCCTCCTGGCTGGCACGCGACTCGACCGGCTGGTAGATCTTCATCGAAGGCGTCTTGATGGTGGTCGCCACGTTCAAAATCTCTTTCAGACGGGGCCACCAAGGGTGACGTTCTTCGAAGCCACACCGGCAAAGTGGAAGGTGTTGAGCGTCATTTGAGTGGCGGGGCTCGCCGTGGACTGCGCGGCCAGCACGCCGACCATCTCTGCGGGGCTGACGGGCGCGCGCGAGAAGCGGTTGAGGATGTCACCAGGATGTTGTCAAAGGCCAGCTTCGTCAGGGAGTGCTCCTGCACGAGCCGCTTGAAGGCAGACGCGAGCGCACGTGCGCCTTAAAAGCATCGTGGGCCGACTCTGCGCTTCTTTTCGAAAGAGCATCCTCGCCGCGGGACGCGACGAGGTTCTCGACGAGCTGCTGGACGGCCGGGATGGCGTACTTCGGGTCGAGGTCGCTGCGGGCTCCCTGCTTTGATGCGGAACGTGTTCTTGGCCGCTCCATGTGCGCTGGACGTTGAGCGGCAGCTGCAAGCTGCTCGTCGTCGTCGGTGCGCGCCCAGCGAAGGAAATCGCGGTCGCGCTGGATCTGGTCAAACTCTTCGTCAAAGAGTGCTGCACGTCGCCATCGCCGACGAGTGCGGAGCCCTCCTCCAGGTACAGGCAGATCTCGGGTGCGGATCCATGACATCGGTTTTGAACTTCTTCTCGAACCGGAGTGCGACGACTTGAGGATGTCCAGGCTCTGCTTCTCAATGTAGACGGCGTCCAGACCGTCCTCGCCGTAGATAAACTGGACGATATCGCCGAGCGAGTTTGCGGACGGTGGTGTCGTACTTTGTCCATGACGTCCTCGAGCGCTTGACGAGACGGCGCTGAATATAAACCAGTCTCGGCGGTCTTGACGGCGGTGTCGATCAGACCCTCGCGACACCCATGGCGTGGAGAAGAACTCGGTCGGGGTGAGGCCCTTGAGGTAGGATTCTCGGACGAAGCCGCGCGCCTCGGGGGAGTAGTCGTCCTTTGTGAAATGGGGCATGGTGCGGTACTTGAAACCGAAAGGGATGCGCTTGCCCTCGACCATCTGCTGGCCGACGGCGGCGGTCATCTGCGAGATGTTGATGCCGAGCCCTTTGAGCCGGAGGTGGCCATCTGCAGGACGTTGTTGTGCGGGCGAAGGCCCTTTTCAGCCGCCTTACCGGCGTCGTCGCGGGCGCTGTTCAGCTCCATGCCGACCTTGCTCTCAAACGTCTCGCGGATCTTCATGCCGGGCAGCGGCTCCAGACGACCGCTGGTGGCGTCGTCGGTGATGCGCTCGACAGCTTCCTTGCGCTTCTCGATGGCGGCCGTCCGATGGCGCGGTGGTGAAGTCATTGGGGATCGTATCGCCAATGCCGACGCTGAAGCCGTTGTGCAGCAGCCAGTAGCAGACGACGCGCTGCGCTCCATTAAAGAACTGCACGGCGGCGTCGGGCCCTTTTTCGTTGAAGATGACGTGGATGACCCACCCCCTGAAGCGCCGACGCTGTTCTTGCGGAAGCGGCCGTACATGAGCTCGCCGTTGGAGATGAACAGGCCGTCATCGTTAATGGGCGACCAGTTGGCACCCTTGTCGCCGAGGCGCAGCAGGTTCAGAGAGGTGGGCAGGATCATGCTGATGATCTGCTTGCCGGTCCACAACGGCTTGGCTTGATGATGGCCGGCGGCGGCAGCACGCCGTCCAGTCCGGGACCCACAGCATCGCGTTCATGACGTACTCCTCGGTGACAAAGACGTCCTTGCTGCACATCTTGAAGATGCCGCAGAGCGAGTCCTGCACAATGCCCATGAGAGGACCGTTCTTCTGCGGCGAGACAATGTTGAGCGGGACCATGCACAGACCCGAGACCTCTGCGCGCGTCTCCTGAGACTGCGGCACATGCAGGTTCATTCATCGCCGTCAAAGTCGGCGTTGTAGGGACTGGTGACGGACAGGTTGAGGCGAAAGGTCGAGTTAGGGCATGACGCGGACGCGGTGACCCATCATCGATTCCTTGTGCAGCGACGGCTGGACGGTTGAAGATGATGAAATCGCCGTTCTGCAGGTGACGCTCGACCTTGTCGCCGGGCTTGAGGGTCAACATGCTGACGTCCTTTGCATGGCGCAAGTCGATCCGGCGGCCCTGGCTGTCGATGATGTAGCGCGCGCCCGGGTGCTCGTTGGGCCCTGTACGGACGAGCTCCTCCAAAGCGTGGCGGTTGTATTCGGTGACAATCTCCGGGTAGGTCAAGGTCTTTGCGATCGAGTAGGGCACGCCGACTTCGTCGAGGTCGAGGTTCGGGTCGCCGGTGATGACTGTGCGGGCGGAAAAGTCGACGCGCTTGCCCATGAGGTTGCCGCGCAGGCGGCCCTCCTTGCCTTTCAGACGCGCGCGGATGGACTTGACTGGACGGCCGCTCTTCTGCAGTGCCTGAGGCTGGCCGGCGTGTTGTTGTCCATGTAGGTGGCGACGTGGTATTGCAGCAGGTTCTCGAACTCGACCTGGACGTGCGCCGGGGAACCTTCCTGCTCGCAGCGCTGCACGTTCTGGTTGGCGCGGATGATGTCGCCCAGCTTGTAGGTCAAGTCGTCCTCGCCGCGCGGGCCAGAGGTACCGCCATCGACGACAACGCTGGGGCGTACCGGCGGCGGCGGCACGGG
Organism: Lumnitzera racemosa; assembly: GCA_024138005.1. Taxonomy (NCBI): domain Eukaryota; kingdom Viridiplantae; phylum Streptophyta; class Magnoliopsida; order Myrtales; family Combretaceae; genus Lumnitzera; species Lumnitzera racemosa. Next base: position 26,706 of record JAMXBC010000015.1, on the reverse strand, counting down.
CAGGACGGTGATGATCATCCACTCGGGACGGGCGTAGTCGTTGTTCAGGCCGATCTTGCGAATGTCTTCCTCGGTGATCATCTTGAAAATTGCCTCTGCCTGTGCGGGCGTGTGGGGACCTTTTCCGGGCCGCGCGGAGTCCTCGTCCTCGTGGCTCTTGGGCGGCTTGATGGTGCCCATCAGGCGGAGGCCCTCCTTGCGGATCTCGGGCTGCAGGGAGCCGCAACCGCCGTGGCGGGACTTTTTGGCCTCTGACGGGTCGACGTCCATCTCGTCGGGGGAGGGATCAGCCTCGCAAATCATCTTGGCTTGCACAGCTTGTGGACGGCGTCGAAGCGGCGCTTTGGGTCGCGGATCATGTTGACGGCGCGGGCAAAGTCCGGGTTGGACTCGTCCAGCTTGACCTTGCCGCACGTGTGGCAGACGGTCTCGAGCAGCTTCTTGATCTTTGTGACAAATCCGACGTGAAACACAGGCACGGCCAACTCGATGTGCCCAAAGTGGCCCGGGCACTCGGACATGCCCTCGCCGCAGGTGCCGCAGGAGAAGCCGCGGTCGATGGAGCCGAGCTTGGGGTCGTTGAGGCCCTTTTCGCGCGGCTTGGCCTTGTTCTGGTCGTCCATAGTCTCGGGGTACTCGATCTTGCAGACGCTCATGGCCTTGATTTCGGCCGGCGACAGGAGCCCGAACTGGATCTCCTGGATCGTCCGGAGCGGCGCGCTCGACGGCTCAAACTGGAGGTTCGACATTTTTGCGGTTCGCCGTGGCGCGAAAGACTTTCAAAAGGGTGACACCGCAGGGCGGCAAAGAACGCGACAAGGAGACGAAACGGCGTGAGCGCGGACCAGCGCGTTCAGGCGGTCGTTTCCAAGGACGAGATGCGCATCCAGGTGATGGCAGGGCGAGGTAGAGCTCGGCCGGGCTCAAGCAAAGCGAGTGCTGCACAAGCAGGGCGCGCGGCTGGCGCCGGCCAGAGGCCTTGCGGTGCCGCGACGTGCGCGCTCCACGCTGATGGCGGCGGCTCGCGGCGAGCGGGCGGCTTCGGGGGTCGGCGCGGTGCGGACTCGAGAGCGATCGCCGTTCGGTCGCGATCGCTGCGTGCGGCGAGGATGATATCGATGGTGCTGGCAAGGCGGCAGCGAAAGGGTCGGGAGATGGCGACGAAGGGCGCGCGCGCGCTCTGCGATGAGTCTGAGGCTGCCAAGCCCTCAGCACGCCCGATCCAGCTAGCGTAGATCACTCGAGTCACGTGTTTTGTCCCTTCTTCGCATTCCTTGCCTCTTCCCTTGCGCGAGTTCTTCAATCACGTCTCAATAGAGAAGCAAAGACTGTCACGTATCGCGAGAGGCTTTCTGCCCTCGGGAAACACGGAGAATCAGCGTCGAGAAACGCGGACCTACTGCTTCTGGGCATGTCCTGTGTACAGGTGCTAAGGCGTGCACTCGGAGCGCCGTCACGCGTCATCCCCGTCCTGCCTGCCTCTCTGCTGAGACTACCAAAGTCTACGGGCCCCCAATAAGGAATCACGACAGGTCAACAGTCAAGCTCATCAGCTTTCGTACGCAGCGGCAGTGTTTCATACAAAGCGGCCATCAAACAGCGCATGACGTCTCACAAGTCGCGTCCCAGACGCGCTAAAAGGTAGCGTACGCGGAGGCAGACGATCTCGCGTGTTTGTCTGCACGTGCGTCCTGAAAGACCACGAGAATTGATGGTGAAAGACGTTGCGGCGCATCTCAGACGCAGGGCGGACACGCGACATGACGAGTGCGAGCGAAGCGCACGGCAGATGAGCGCCACGGGTTGCCGGACACGATGAACCTTTCCCTGATCGACCCGTTCGTCCTCGCGCAGGACTGCCCGGAGACGCTGGTCGGGACTCTGCGTATGCTCGACTTTCGACGGCTTTCGGGAGGGGGAATCGGCAGGCTGACGCGGAAAAGACAGCGGCCACTCGACTTGCATCCGCTTCAACCGCACGGGCGACTTTCTCGGCTCCGGCCGCGTACGTTGAACGTCTGATGTTCAGAAAAACCTCCACTAACGCGAGAACAAGTATGATGGGACGGTGACGATCTTCGACCTCGAGACGAATGGCATAGCTCGCAAGCTGCGCGGGCACACGCGGCCCGTGCAGTCGCTCAGCTGGTCCACGTGCGGGCGCTACATCCTCAGCGCCTCGCAGGACTGGAAGTGCGTCCTGTGGGACCTCAAGGACGGCTCGCGGCTGCGCACCGTGCGATTCACCGCGCCCGTCTTCATCTCGGAGCTCCACCCCACCAATCAGTACGGACGGACTACACGAATGGGCCGTATAAATCGTTAACGAAAGAACAGCCTGCGGCTGGCGGCGGCCATCTTTGACGACCAGCCGGTGATCGTGGACATGAAGGACGAGGTGCCGGTCAAGCGCAGCTTCGCGTCCGCGCCCAAGCGGTCGCAGGTCGACCGCGAGAGCACGTCGGAGAAGCAGCTCGCCAAGGACGCGCGCCAGACGACGACGATTATCGCCTGGTCAAAGTCGGGCAACCACGTGCTCGCGGGCACCAACGGCGGCTGGGTCAACATCATCAACGCGGACACGTGCGAGACGCTGTGGTCTAGCCACGTGTCACCCAAGATCCTGACGCTGCTGCGCCTGACGCCGACTGGGCGCGACATGGTGATCAACTCGAGCGACAAGATCATCCGCCTCGTCCGCTTCCACGACCTCGACGACCCGGACCTCGACTTTGACCACTTCCGGTTCGAGAGCGAGCAGAAGTTCCAGGACATTGTCAATGAGAACTACTGGAACCACGTGGCGTTCAGCGCGACGGGCGAGTACATTGTCGCCTCCATCTCCATGAACCACACGCTCTACGTCTGGGAGACGGCGCACAGCAGCTTAGAGAAGATCTCGAGGGGTCCAAAGAGGAGCTCAGCATGGTCGAGTGGCATCCGCACAAGCCTTCGCTGGCTGCCATTGGCGCCGAGTCGGGCCGCATCTACCTGTGGTCGATCGTGGCGCCGCAAAAGTGGTCTGCGCTCGCTCCCGACTTTGTCGAGGTCGAGGAAAACGTCGAGTACGTCGAGCGCGAGACGAGTTCGACGTGCACGACACCGAAGAGATCCACGCGCGCATCATGCGCCAGGAGGACGAGGACATTGACGTGCTCACCATCGACCACGGCAAGCGGCCCGGCGAGCGCGACGGGACCGCCTTCCAGATGCCTGTCTTGCTCGACCTCAACGACAGCGACAGCGATGAGGACGTGGTCGCGGTCGGCGCCGGCCAGTACCGCCGCAAGAGCCCCGGTCAGGGCAAGGAGTGGGCGCAGGAAGAAGACGGCGCCTACGTCAGCGACGCCCAGAGCACGCCGCGCCGGTCTCCACGCCCGCCAACCGGCCGTCGCCGCTGATCTTGGAAAGTTGACCCCATCACAGCAGCCCAGGTCTTGCATCTCTGAGCGGACCAGACGACAAGGATGGAAAGGCTTCATTGGCGCCGTGGACGCTGCTAACGATAAGCGCGCTGGGATCAAGCCTTCCCCCCGTTCAGCGCATGCGGATCAAGCAGTCAGATCACGCGCACTTGCTGCCGCCGGCGTCGTAGACGCACAGGCCCGAGCAGCAGTTTGCATCGCCCTTGCACGCCGCATTTGACTTGCCGCAGCGCGCCTGCCCTCGGTCAGCCGGTCGATCCATCCTCTTGAACGCTCAAGGACGGACTCACGAGCAGAAAGAGGCGATTCCCTGGCCGCTCCGAGGCCGTGTCTGTCGGCATGGCAGCCGCCAGACATGCGCTCAGCGCGAGCATCACCGCTGCGGTAATCTTCATCTCTAGCTTTGCCGGAGGTGACAGGCTTCGAGGTGGTCAAACAGATGTGCTGCTGTCGACAAATGCTGTCTGCCGGCGCAGTCTTCTGATGGTCTTGCACCGGCTTCGACGACCGTCATTTATGGTCAAGCCTGCGCCTTCGATCAAGCAACAGGTCTGCGCTCTTGGCCGAGCAAGAAGTGGGCAATGGCAGGGACGACCGACGTGCACATCGCCGCACCAAGTCATTGGGGGGAGTTGAGCGGTCAAGCTCGCCTAAGCTGCGCCAACTCCTGCAGCCACCCAGCAACGCTTTCCATCGTCGACTAGTAGCTATAGCGTTGCACTGGATACATAGCAAGTCTTCTATTGAATGCAGTACGACGTGCGACGAGATCTGCAGTCAGGCATCTTCGAGACTGAATCGGGTCCACCGCGCACGCGACAGGGATCTCGCGGTGCACACGAGCGCCACTGCTGTCGTGGCCTCTAGTTTCGTCTCATGGTCTCTGCACACCTCAACCGTCGACCCCTGCACGCGTCAGCCTCGTACGAGGGAGCGATGCCCAACGTCCAGACCCGCCGAGGATAACAAGCTGAAGCACGGAGCCCGCCGCGGACGGGCACCTGAGGCGCGGGATTCGCGGAGGACTACACGGCGAAGCATACGAGTCGCCAGGGATAACAACACGGCGACACCATGGAGGAGGCGCTGATTGTCGAGGCGGCCAGGCGCAAGCTCGAAAAGGAGGCGTTCGTGTCAAACCTCAGCGGCGGGAGCATCCACGAGATCAACCTGGTCACGCTGGTGGCGCCGGTATGACAGCCCGAGTGCGATGACCAACACTGGCGGAGAGGCTGGAGCTCACAACCTACGCCCTGCAGACTTCCATCCTGCTGTGGTCCGCGCTGCAGGCCAAGCAGGGCTTCTTCGCCGACTACGGCCCGCTGGCGGCGCTGACCGACGTCGCCTCAACGCGCTGGCCATCCTCGCCGCTACTACAATCTACGCCGGCAGCCCGCTGGCGCTGAATTTGCTCCTGCTCGCGCCCGTCCTCCTGCTGCTCCTCAACAGCTGCATACCCTCGGGCCGCGCGCAGCCTGCCGCTTCCCGTCCCGCCAAGGCCGCTCGCAAGGCCGCAGCAGAGCCGGATCCGCTCCCAGTCAAGCCGTTTGTGACCGTTGTTACCGCGGCACGATGATGGTCATCACCTGCGCGGCCATCCTGGCGGTCGACTTTCGTGTCTTTCCGCGCCGCTTCGCCAAGGTCGAGAACTGGGGCACCTCACTGATGGACCTCGGCGTCGGGTCTTTTGTCTTCAGCGGCGGCACCGTCGCCGCTCGCACGGTGCTGAAGCAGCGCGCGGCCCGCATGTCGCCCAGTCTGGCTGCGCGTCTGCGCGATGCCGCCCGCCATTCACTACCATTACTCGTCCTTGGCTGCATCCGTCTGTGGTCTGTCAAAGGCCTAGACTACGCCGAGCACGTGTCCGAGTACGGCGTGCACTGGAACTTCTTCTTCACCCTTGGACTGCTCCCGCCGTTTGTCGCCGTGCTGGAGAGCGTCGTCTCAGCGCTGCCTGGCTCCGGCGCCCGCCCTGTGCTCCGCGCCGGCGTCGCAGTCGCAGTCGCTGTCGCTTATCAGATCGTCCTCGACAGCACGAATCTCACAGGCTTCATGCTTACGGCGCCTCGGGTGGATCTGCTCTCGCAAAACCCCGAGGAGGGATCTTTTCATTCTTTGGCTACCTGGCAATTTTCCTCGCAGGCCAAGCAACAGGCGTGTACGTGCTCCCGCGGACGCCGACGTCGAACCCGCCGCAGCCGTTCTGGCGCAACAAGCTCCTGCAGCGCTTGACAGCAGGCGCGCTCGTGTGGACGGGGCTGCTGGTGGCGGCCACGTCGTACCGCTTCGGTGCGGGCATGGCAGTCTCGCGCCGGCTCGCGAACCTGCCGTACGTGGTGTGGGTCGCGGCGTTCAACACGGCGCAGCTGCTCGCGTTTGCCGGGATCGAGTACCTCTTCTTTCCCGCCGTGCACGCGGACCCGAGCGTGGAAGCGGCCCGCGCGCGCCGCGCGACGCCCCGCTTGCTCGCCGCATTCAACCGCAACGGGCTCGCCTTGTTCCTACTCGCCAACCTGCTCACCGGCGCGGTCAACATGTCGCTCGACACGCTCGCCGCGCGGCCGCCGCAGGCCATGGCCGTGCTGGCCGCCTACATGGTCTCTGTGAGCACCGTCGCCCTCGTTCTTGATCACTTTGATGTCTCCATCAAGCTCTGACGGGGCTGCCTTGAGTTGAGCGGGTTCTGGGTCACGAGAGACAAGTTTAGATAGAGAAAAGGATGCTACATTTGTCTGCTGATTCCGGTCCCTCATGATGCCAAAACAGCCGGTCCAGCTGGAAGCTGGCCGCCGGAGGCCCGTCCTATGGGAGACCGGTTGCTTTCAGAAGTGAAGCGCACTCGAAGACGGGCCTCCGGCGGCCAGCTTCCAGCTGGACCGGCTGCTTTGGCATGGTGCAGCTCACGCGTGGCGATCGAGGTGGGCGAGGCGGATGCTGACGGCGCGGCGGTGGGCCTCGAGCTCCTCGACTTTGGCTAGCTGCATGACGGCGGGGCCGACGTTGCGCAGGCCGTCGGGCGTCAGGCGCGAGGGCGGTGATGTGCTTGAGGTAGCTGGCGAGGCTGACGCCGCTGTACTGGCGCGCGTAGCCGTACGTCGGCAGGCTGTGGTTGACCCCGCCGAGTAGTCGCCCACGCTCTCGGGCGTCCACTGGCCGATGAAGACGGAACCGGCGTTCTGGACGAGTGCGGCGGCCGCCTCGGCTGGGCTGTCTGCAGGATCAGGTGCTCGGGCGCGTACGCGTTGCTGAGCGCCTCGCTTCTTCCAAGTCGCGCACCCGCAGCGTCACGCTGTGCGCGATCGCGCCGCGCACAATGTCCACCCGCGGCAGCGCCATCGCCTGCCGGTGCACCTCGTCCTCGATCGCGGCGAGTTGAGCTTCGTCCAGAGCCACCCGATCAGGATCACCTGGCTGTCGACGCCGTGCTCCGCCTGCGACAGCAGGTCCGACGCGACAAAGGCGGCGTTGCTGCTCGCGTCCGCGACCACCAGCACCTCGCTCGGCCCGGCCGGCATGTCGATGCTGACGCCCGCGCTCGTGTCGTTTGCTGACCAGCATCTTGCCTGCGGTGACAAACTGGTTGCCCGGGCCAAGGATCTTGTCGACCTTGGCACGCTCTCGGTGCCGTACGCGAGCGCGGCCACGGCCTGCGCGCCGCCCGCCAGCACAATCGCGTCCGCCCCGATCTTGTGCGCCACATATACGATCTCCGGCGTCACGCTGCCGTCCGCGCGCGGCGGGCTGGCCAGGACGATCTTCGAGCAGCCCGCCACTCGCGCCGGCACACCCAGCATCAGCGCGGTTGACGGGAGGACCGCAGTCCCGCCCGGCACGTACAGCCGACGCGCTCGATCGCGCGCGAGAAGCGCGAGCACACCACGCCGGGCATCGTGGTGACCTCGAGGGGCTTCTCCTCGCGCTGCGCGGCGTGGAAGCGCCAGATGTTGTCGTACGACGTGTCGATGGCCTTGATCGTCTCCGCGTCCAGCTGCCGCAGGTGCTCCGGGTACGGCGCCTTCAAGACGGGTGACTTTAGAGAGGTCGCCTTTTCAAACTTGTGCGTGTAGGATAGCAAAGCCTTGTCGCCGTTCTGCCGGACGTCCTCGATGATTGGCTTGACAATGCCCATGATCGTGTCGGTCGAGCGCTGCGACGGCCGCTTCAGTGCTTCTTCGATCTCGGCTGGGGAGGTGGTCGCTGTGTCGTAGCGCGTCATGCGGATGCGGCCGTCTGCATCGACGCCGGCCGGATCATCCTTGCTCTTCGGTACCGAAGCCGCTTCCTTGACCATCTCCGGGGTGGATTGCTTCCTCGCGTCGCCATTCTGGAGGAAAACAGGCTTTGCGTCGCCCTGGCGCCGCTTGACCTTGACGCTCTTGAGGTCCAGCTGGCGCTCGACGTCCTCTAGAGAGACGCCGGCGGCGACGCATCTTGTCAGAGCAAAGTAGAAGAGGTCGGCCGCCTCAAAAGCGACCTCTGCCTGCGTCTTGGCATCGACAAGCTCCTGAGCCTCCTCACGGATCTTGGCGCCCAGCAGAGCAGAATCATTGAAAAGCCGCGCCGTGTATGAACCTGCGGGCGCGGACTGCTTGCGGCTGACGAGCGTCTGCTGCAGCTTCGAAAGGCCCTGGTAGCCGCCAAGCAGGTCGGCGTGCCCAGGTGGCAGAAGCCGCGGCCCTGCTGGCGCACGGTGAAGAGGAGGCAGTCAGAGTCGCAGTCAAAGGCGACCCGGACCAGCTCCTGCGTGTCTCCGCTCGACTCGCCCTTGTACCACAGCCCACGCTTCCTGCTCTGGTAGACGCCGCGGCCGAGCCTCAACGACTCTGCAACGCTCTGCGGACTGCTGAAGACCATGCCGAGCGCGATGCCGCGCTCGTCCGTGACGAGTGTGGTGATGAGCCCATCGGCGCGGTCGCTGGTGGCACTCGCCAGCAGCAGTCGGGCTGCGCTGATGCTCTTCGCCGCGCCGTCCTCGGGTTGCAAGCTTGCTGTATGGCCCCTCGAGGACGTTTCCCCTGTGTAGCGCCGGGCAGCGACTCTGGCCCCGCGGGCTTGAAGTTTGTCGACAGACTGGCGGCCGGCACGACAGGTGCGGCGCCCAGGCTGGCAGCGGCAAAGGCCAATGACTCGAGCTCGCCGGCGGCAGATTCGCTGAAGGAGACGATAGTCTGGACGTCGTGGGGATCCCGCGCGCTGAGAACGGTCTTGACTTGGGCAGCATCCGTGACGTCGTACAGGTGGACCACCGGCGTCTTGGCGTGAGCTGCCGCGTCGAATTGAGAGGCGCTGACGGACGGGACGAGGCGGCTGGCATCGACATTGTCGGCGGTGCTCAGCTGCTGCAGCTGCTGTGGCGAGACCAAGACGTGTGCCGCGCCCGAGTCGAGCAGAGACAGTACATCGTCGTTTGAAGCGACAGACTGACATCGAAGATGGTCTGCAGGCGAGAGTTGGTCTGCTTGAGAAAGTCGAGCGCTGCGTCAATGGCAGTGGGCTGGGCCGCAAGCGGGACGTAGACGTGCTGAAAGTAGGACAGCTCGCGCGCGCTGAGGCCGCGGAGCCGTCTGCGCCGTACGCGGCAAGGTTGACTGACGGCAGGAAGCTCGCAGGCATCTTCTGCTGTCTTTCTTGTGACCGTTCTTCCTGAGATGGCTGGATGTCGAGCGACTTTTTTTCTGTTTGGTGGCGGGGCTATATCGATCCGCGGCGGTGGATACCGTGCTGCCGCGCCGATCTGCGGAGCGGGATCTACTCCGGCGGCGATCGGCCGACTTCAGTCGGTCCAGACATGCGTGGCAGACTCACGGTGAGTAATGCGCCGCCTTGTTCATCGGCCGGCGCTCCGAGTGGCTCTCAGGCGTCTTGTCATCCAAGGTTGCGGCTTTCAACGCCTAGCGTCAACCCTCCCGATCAGAGATGGAAGAACACGGAGGACGGCTGTCGGGGACCTGAGCCGTCGGCCGCTGTCGACTGCAGCGTCGGTCTTGATGCCGCCGGCGGTGTTTGCAGGCCTGATCGCGGCACTGTGGGCGTACAAGTGCGTGATGATGATCCTGTTCCAAGACAAGATCTTTCTACATGCCGTCCGTGCCGCCCTTTTCGAGGAGTGAGAAGCTCAGCGACTATGCCAGCAGCTGCCGGCCCGTGCGGTGGAGCGAGGAGCAGATCCGGTCGTCTGACGGCACGCGTCTCTTTGTCTGCGTCGGTGATAATGGCGATCTCTGCAGCGATGAGAGCAAGAATCGCGTCGTGGTGCTCTATCTCCAGGGGTAATTCAAGCCGACAGCTCAAAGAAAGTTGCGTGGACTGATGGGTGACGTGCAGGAACGCCGCTTCGACGCCACCACGGCTGCCGATGTTGTCGAGGATCCTGAAGATGCTTGCTGCCGAGCGGGTGCCGTGCTCGTTGGTGGCACTGTCCTACCGCGGCTTCTGGAAATCCAGCGGACGCGCGTCGCAAAGAGGCATCGAGCGGGATGCCCTCGCCGCCATGAGCCACTGCGCCGAGCTCGTGCAGGCGCTCGCGCCCGGCACGCGGTTCGTCGTCTGGGGTCAATCGATCGGCGCCGGCGTCGCGACATACGCTGTTGCTGCAGAGTACCCATCACAGCTGAACAAAACGGTGGACGGGCTGATATTGGAGACGCCGTTCTTGAGCATCCGCACCATGCTCGAGTCGCTGTACCCAAAAGTGGCTGCCTTACAAGTACTTGTGGCCGTTTCTGTGGAACCATGGGACAGCGAGAAGGCCTTGAAGAGTATGGCTCAGCGTGGCGTGCGTCCACCGGTGCTGGTGGTCTCGTCCGGCAAGGATGAAGTCGTCCCGCCCCAGCACGGGCGGCTGTTGCATGAGCTCGCCGTTGATCTGAAGTTGCCTGCCGAGCGCGTCGAAGTCCGCGATGCGCTCCACCACGAAGCGAGTTCAAGGCGCGACGGAGCCCAGGCGATTGTCGATTTCATCAAACGCGCCGCGTGGAAAGCGCAAAGATGTGATGCGCACGTTGACTTTCTCTCAGGTTGACGTGCCACCCTTGATGCGTCTGCCCTTTTGGTCTGCTGCCTTCCTCCACGGCGGAACTCTTTTCCTTTTCTGAGATACTCTCAACCCTCAACCTGACAGAAGGGGCCCCGATATGGACTTCTTCGACGCTATCTGGGAGCAAGGCTGGACGGGTTGCTCACTTACGGACGTCTTGCCGCCTGTCACTCGCGTTCCGCTACATCAGCCGGCCGCTGCTCGTGTTGATCCACGTGAGCCTGGCAAGGAGATTGCCGAGGACACGCTCGCCGTGCCGGGTATGTGTCTTGTAGCCAAGCCGCAGACCCACTGCTGACACCGACACAAGCTACACTCACTGGTCCTGCAAGTCTAGAAGCCCGTGTCTCGCCCAAGACTCTCACGGAAGACTCTCAGCACTCTATCAACGATCCAGAGGCCACAGGGCGCAAGGGGGTGCTTGAAGCCCTCGACGACTGCTCAGAAACACGGTCAAACGGCAGTAGCGACACCGAAAACCTCCTCCTGGAACCGGAGAATGACCACCTACGATACGGCCCAAGATCAGCCATCAGCAGGGCACAAGGGCCAGCCTGCGGTATCGAGCACGGCTCCGCTCGAGAGGGGCGCGCGCAGACAGCACCCGCCCTGAGTTGTCACAGCGCAACGCAAGCTGAAAGGCCCACTCAAGGCTTCATCCGTTCGCGCACGAAAGCGCAAGACGGCGCAAGGGCAGACGCCCACTCTGCAAAAGCTTACCAAGCTAGACCGAGACATCACGGCCCTTCTCCGGGAAAGCAACAAGGACGCCTTTGACGAGCTGGCTCCGCGCGTCCACCGTGCAATCTGCTGTGCCGAGCACCTTGAGGTCACGAAAGCATGCGTCCAAGAGAGTCGATTGCTAAAGAATGGCCTTCCCAGGCTTGCGGCAGCCGAGAGCGCTCATTTCCCGATTCCACATGAGTTGCGCGCAGACGCAAACATGTCAGTCCAGGGCATGCCCCTGCCCACGTCCTTACAAGCTGACAATGCCCATCAGGCTCTTCCAAAAGTGGCGCCGTGGCGACTATGACCACCGACTCCTTGCAACATGGGCCAAAAGCCTGGCAAAGGCAGAGCGAGCCTGAGCATCATCAACGCGTCCGCCAAGGTCAACTTCAGATTCCACGGCCACGGACATTTGTCAAATGGCAATGGTGGATACGTCAGATGTGCGCTCTGCGCGACGCGCCCCACGGAGCGCATGCGAGCGGCATATCCGGCGACCCTGTCCATGGCGCTTACTCCATTGTGCTCAGCGCGAGCGGGCCGCACGAGAACAGGGACGAGGGCTATGTGATCTACTATCAGAGCCCTGCCAACAAGTCGGGGTCCTTCACCACTGCCGTCAACCGCCGCTTTACGCAGGAGCTTTGCGAAAGGCTACCTGGTCCGCGTGTTTCGCCTCGGTGGCCATCGCGCCACCGGCTTTGCGCCGCGCTGCGGTATTCGCTACGACGGACTGTACTCATCGTGCAGGAGACGCTCCTGACGCACTCACAGGTCAGTACGAGTTCAAGCTGGTGCGATGCCCTGAACAGGATCCGATCCGGTGTGACACGCCCTTTGCGCGGCCCAACACCTACGACATGGATGCCAAAGCCCGGCAGGGCGTGTAGTCCGGGCCATTCGATCGCCAAAGGACTCGTGCAACTCTAGAGTTGTCTCTTGCCCTTACCATCAAGCATGAGGGCACGCTTCAGCCTGGCAACAGTCCCCTCTGTTTGGAGATTGTGCTCTTGCGCTTTCGCGACCCGAACGTAGAACGGCACACGCAGACGCCGCCGGCGAGCTCGGCTTCGCCCGCTGCCTTCATCAGGCTTTCAATCAAGAACGGCCGCGTGCCTGACGAGAACGCCAGCATCTCTGCTCCCCAACGTCCGAGCACGCAAGAGCTCTCCTGCCGCTCGGCCACCTTCGTCTCACGAACCAACGTGCGCCGTTCATCAGGCCGACGCCATCCGACCTCTTCACTCGCACCATCGAGCTCGGCGGCCTCTTCTCGCACGTCAACCAGCCCACTGGACTCTCAAGTATCAAACAAGATCCATCTCCATGCCTTTCGTCTCTACCGCACACCGTGCCGCCCAATCCACCCATGAATCCGTCCGCTCATCGTAGCCGAGCACTCTCGCATCGACGCCCATCATCCGCAGCGCCAGACCGATAGTAAAACTCCTGCTCGTCCTCGTCGCGTTGCCATCCTCAACGCGCTCTAGCCAGCATAGCCATCACCCGCCGCAAATGAGCCGCAAACGACGACTCCTTGTCGTCCGCATACTCGGCCTGGCGCCGCGCCCAGGCCGCCAGCCCGCCCTCGTCGCGCACCTTTTGCGCCGTGAGCGCATGCGCCTCCTCTGCCGCCGCGCGCGCCGCGAGTTCCACTTGCGCGTCAGGCGACGCAGGCGGGCCCGTCACTTCGAGCTCATGCTCCTCGTTCGTGAGCGGTGCTCGCCTCGGGTGCAACGCCCAGGAGCGTGCGCGCCTGCTTGAGCGTGGCAATCTCGCTGCGCGTCTGCGCGAGCTGCGCTTGCGTCGCGAGGACGCGTGCCTGCACGCTTGCCGGCGCTTCTGGGTGCGGCGACGGGGCTTGTCGACGCTGTCTGTCCCTGTTGATCCGGCTGCAGACTGGCCTGCTCTCGCCGTGTAGAAGAGCTTGGTGAGCTGGCTGCTGGAGTTGAGAGCGCGGCTTGAGAGGTTGCTGGCTCCGGTGCGCGGCGGATGGGCGAGCGGAACGGCTTGTGGACGCCGGCGCGTGACAAGAGACTCATGGCCGCGGTCCGTGGTTTTGACCGCGCGTGGTCGTGCTCTGCGGTCTGGTGGATTCTCCTGTGGATCCTTTGACTGACGTGGCGATTGAAGTCCAGCTTCAGGTTCCTCGGCGCGATCAGTTGATGCTGAGGCGGCAGACGGCAAAGCAGCAGACGGCGAGGCTCCGGGTCCGGGCTGTCCGTCAGGGTCGCTGCTGATCTCCGCCGCTTGTGCGCCGGTGACTCCATGTCGGCCGGCAAGGTAATTGTTTAGCTTGCTAGCTGGAGACGAGTGGTGCAAGGGCATGGTCGTGACGATGAGAGGTCTACGTAAGGAAGCCCTGAGACGACATGAAACATGGCAAAAGAGGAGCATCAAAGTCTCTATTGTTATAAGAATAAATGCAAGGCCACAGTCGGCTCTAGGGCACGTGAAAAGCGCTCGTCGAATAGCTGTCCACGAAGAAGAGCGCCTCTCAAATGACCAGCACTCAGGCTGGCCTGGGCGTCGGCCCAGAGGCGCGCTCGCGGGCCATGAGGCGCTCCATCGCCTCGGCCTCAAAGATGGTTGTCGGTCGGCATCGAGGTGCGGCCGTATTTGACGACAGGCCCGATCAGGTCGGACCACTGCGTGCGGCGGTTCATCAGCGCGCGGATGGGCTCGCCGATGCGGGCTGCTGACGCCCAAGCCGCCGCCAGCCGCGTGCGAGCCACCCCCCGGACCGCCCACCTTCTTCGTCTTGCCCTTGCTCTTGCCAATGTTGCGGTGGCGCTTGAGGTAGGCCTGGTTGATCTGCGTGTCGAGGTCGTCGGCGATGGTGCTCCACTCCTGCAGCGCCATGCGCTCCTCGGTCAGTCGAGCACGCGCGCTTTGCGGGCGCCGTTGACGACGCTGACGCGCTGCAGCTCCTCCTGCAGGTAGCGCAGCCGCGCCGCCACCTCGTCATCGTGGTGCCCGTCGTAATCGGGTGCGCGCGGCCTGCAGGAAGCCGAGGTAGATCAAGCTCCTGCCCGCACACGATCGTCCTCGGGGCCGGGTTCTGTCTTGCCCGCCTGCGCGTCTTCCAGCCGGGCTGCTGCGACTCCGGCATGAACGTCGGCGGCTCATTGGCGTCTTGGGAAGTGGTGTCGCCGTTGGTCGGCTCTGCAGTTCCGTCCGGTCGCCACCGGGCACGCCGCTCATGATGGTGTCGCCGTGGGCGTCGACGGCCGTTGGTGCCTTCCGAAGACGGCTGCGGAGGCTCGGGGCGCATCATCGCAAGCGGCGAGCCTTCATCGGGCCGACCGCAAAAGAGCTCGTCTCGGCCGCGTCGCGTTCATGTCGTCCGATTGCTGCCCGCAGCCTGGTTCGCTGCGCGAGGTGCTGTCACCGTTGGTGTCCGCGGTGTAGATACGCTGTCCTCTGCGGCCCAGATCTGCTTGTACGAGCGTGAACCGCGGCGCGGCACCAACATCACATTCACCCTGTCGCCGCGCTCTTCCAGAAAAGTCACGTCTTCCGGTGCGAGCGGACGCGTGTAGGCTTCTAGGTAGTTGATGAACGCGGTCGCGCTGACCTGGTTTGCTGGTTTGGCGTTGCTGAAATCTCTGTCGGCGGCGTGCCGGGGGTGAGGTCGCGCAGGTCAGAGGGCGGGTAGGCCGCGACGCCGTAGATTTCTTTCTTCTCCTCTTCGGTCGTCTCGTCGTCGACCTCGCGGATGTGGTACACGGTCGGATCCTTGAACGCGACCGGGTCAGGGCCAAAGGTTTGGAACTGCGGCCACGGGCGGCGCAGGGGCGCGGCTGGGTGAATCCTCGGAATCGACGGTGCCGGTCGGGCTTGCTGCTCGCTGCTCGCCTTTTGCCGTTTCACGGCAGCGCCGTTGTTGGCATGCTCGCCTGCGCTGGAGTCAGTGACTGCACTGCATGAACACGACGCGCTCTGGTGGTGGACGGGCGCAAGGCGAAACCACTGGCGCGCTGTGAGAGTCTCGATAGCGTTGCCGACGCAGACTGCGTCAGGCAGTGCCTGGCCGGTGTGGAGCCTGAGGGCAAGCTCGCGGCTCCGCCCGCTCTCGCTCGTACTCTTCGTCCAGCGCGCCCATTATCTCTTCTCTTTGCTCACGAGATGCGTTCGTGGATAAGACGTACTACCAATCTGAAGAAGGACAAGAACGGGGAGGAGAGGAAGGAGCGATGGACACGGCACTTACCTCACCAGAGGAGCCGTCCTGCGGAGCGAGCGCGTGCGCGCGGTGGCCAGCGGGCGCGAGTCGGCGGACGAGGGCTCCTGCTTGACTTGAGCTGGCGCTGGCGCTCCTTGCGGTCCTCCTCCTCGCGCAAGGCCATCCCATCTCACGTGACTGCTCAAGACGTCCTTGCGGCGGCGGATTCATCTCGCGCATGCCGCGGCGGAGCTATCGTAGTGCGACTTTGTGATCTCGCTGCAGTCTTGAGCGCCTCGGAGCTTCTTTAGCTGCGCGGACGGCGGCGGATTGTGGCGCGGCAGAAGCGGTCGATCAGCTCGTCAACGACAGCGCGCCGACGTCTCGCTCGGCGTCGCGTCATGGTGGCCGGTCGACAGTGGCGTCGTGTTGCGGCTGCGCGCCGAGTCGCGCCCCTTTGCTTTCGACGGCATCCCGCTGGTGGTGTAGTGCTTTCTCTCGTTGCAGCGGTTGATTCTTCTGTTGATCCAGGGTGGTGGCCGTAGCGATTCCTCGGGAGGTTTCCAGTTCCAGATCCAGATTCTGAGAGATGACGATCCTGTCTGCAGAAAGGTCGGCTACGAGTAGATGATACTCTCACAGTAAAGGACAGTAGTTTCAGACCGATGGCCAGCCCTCCGAGAGCCTCAGGGTGAAACGGTGCGCGTCGCGCGGGCACGTGACCGGCGAACAGATCTGGCTCAGAGCGGCTAGCGGATGGCGTCAAGCAAGTCGGCTGCGAGCACTTCCGCCGCCACTGGGGCGGTACGGGCGCAACGTCGAGCGGCGAGCAGCTGCGCGCCGGCATCGTCACGGCCGAGTTGCGCGCCCGGCCTTTGCTCGGTGATTCACATCATACATACATAACGCACCGCCCTCGCAGCTCGTGTGTCGGCACGGTCTCCCTCTGCGCAGCGCAGGACCGCCATGACAGCAAACCCTTCCGCGAGGCCGCGACCGCCTCACCTCTGACGTCCTACTCGATATCGCCGCGGCCAGGAGCGCCGCCACCGCAATATGACCAGTACGCGCGAGAGCGAGCCTGAAGCACACACGACACCAGCAGCTGACCGCGAACAAAGGCGTCGACTCGATCAGCATCAACGCGACCTATGTCAACTCGACATCGCGCACCCGGTGTACCCGACAGGGAGGGCTTCTCCAGCGACCCGCCGATGAGTCCAACTTTCTCGCCACGCTGAACAGCGCAACGCAACGGCAACAGCGTCATCAGCGGCTTCCTGTGGGTGCCGAACCCGTCCAACGTGACGTCTTGCTCGGACGCGTACAAAAGCAACTTTTCGCAGACGGACCTGCAGTCGGTCCTGCAGCCGCTCCTCCAGACGTCGGCCAGTCTCGGTGCGGCAGAGGCCGTCCGAGTTACGATTCGCGCTGCTGCATGGGACATCACCCAGGGCAACTGCATGGTCAACATGCTGTACGCGCGCAGTCGCAGAACCCACAGCTTGAAGCCTGCGTCACGTACCGCATCAACGACAACAACACCGGGGCGCCGCAGAATGACAACAAGTGGTTGGCAACCTACGTGCCGACGTCGCCCTCTGACACGAACCCGATGTCAACTTTCCAATTTACGCGTCAATGGCGTCGTCGGCCAAGTCCTACATGCAGCAGCTCGTCACTTTCACGGCAATACTTCGACCATGTCCACCGGTAACACGACTGCAACCATGCGACTGCGGTCTCGAGACGGCAGGCTACAGGTGTCCAGATCCCGGAAACGGCTCTCAGGCCAGCTCACTGTCCGCCGGTGTGTTCAATCTTTCGAAAAACCGAGAGAGCCCCTTCGACTGACGATCAAAAAGGCCTGCCGAACTCGCTGCCCAGCCTGTGGGTGATTGTATGAGGCGTGGTGGCCGTCTTCCTCGGCGCCGTGCTCATCATCTCGCTCACGACGCGCCTGGTGCAGAGATCGCAGCGCGGCCGGCTCCGCAGGCGCATCCTGTCGGGCGAGGTCGACTTGGCCGCGCTGGGTGTCAGCGTGTGACCGTGCCGGAGGAGGTCCTCAAGACGTTTCCCATCCAAAAGTACGACCCGCTGGACGAATCTGGCCGCCCCCCCCCGGCCTCGAGCGGCGCAAGGCTGCCGCGGCCATCTCGGCCCTGCGCAACGGCAACAAGTCGGACCGGCGACCGCTTTGAAATACGCGCACCCCCGTGCCCGATCTGCCTGGAAGGATTTCTCCAAAGAAGACGACGTGCGCGTTCTGCCGTGCGGCACATCTTCCACCCCGATTGCGTCGACACTTTTCTGCGCAAGAACTCGAGTCTGTGCCCGGTGTGCAAGCGGCGGCGCTGCCCAAGGGCTTCTGCCCGACGGAGATCACGGACCGCCATGGTCGCGCGCGACCGCGCCATCGTCACAACCGCGGCTCGACACGCGCGAGCGGCCGCTGGGCGCGCTCACTCGCGCTTTCCCCCCTCGCCGCCGAACGCGACCGGCAGGGAGGTTCATGCGCCGGAATGGCTTTGGCTTCTTGGTCGGCGCTCGCCGCGACCCGCACGGCCAGCAGCCAGGCGACGTCGAGATGCAGGCCAGCCCCACGGCACCCGAGCACGGCCCGCCGAGCTCGTCCAGCCTCCCTACCCCTCGGACGCTACCGCCCTCCTCCACCCGCCGAGGATCCTTCTGCAGGCCCGGCGGACCGGCAGGAGTGGGCAAGACGGCGCGCTGCGCAGATGGTTTGGCGACCACCCGGACGCGCTCGAGGAGGAGGAGAACCGGCGTGAGCGGCGTGCCGGGTGGCGCAAGGCCATCGCCAAGGTTCTACCCCTGCCCGGTCTTTGATCCTTTCCGTTTGCATTGGCGGTATGTTGACCGGGGCGTTTGGTCTTTTGCTCTGCTGCTCTGCTGCTCTGCTGCTCTGCTGCTCTGCTGCCCATATCCCCCGTCCCGCGCCCGCCGCCTCGTCACGTCTCCTCTCGATGAATGAACGCTTCGCATGCACGCCCTCTTACTTGTTCCACGGTGCTGTGTCTACATAGGATCTCGCCCTCGCAACCTGCAAGGCTGAGCTGCTGCCGCGTGTCATGGCGACGGTCAGCTGCAGGCCGCAGTCGGATGCGCTGGCACTAGCGATCGACAAGACGAGGCGCCTCCGCGGATCAGCCCATGACATATGACATCGCCCGCCCGTGTCTCTCACGCGGCCTTTGACGTTCTTCTCGGTGTTTCTGATCGGTTGTTCTATCAGACACGGCAATATCTGGACAGGAGAGCAGTCACCGGCGCCGTGGACTGGAAACGCGAAAAGGTAGCACCACCGCAGTCGCAGGCGCCTCGGCTACCCTCATCTGGAGCTGATATCAGCACGGCCCCCTCCTCGGATCCCGCGGACAACGAACCTCGGACGATTATAGGATCCATCTGGCCCTGTCAACCCGCTGTAACAGTCACCATGGAGCGAATACCGGACGAGGTGCTGCTGGTGGTGCTGGCCACTTGGATTTGCAAGCTTGTTTGCGGTGCAGCAGGCGAGCCGGCGGCTGGCGCGGCTGGCGCGCGACAGCAAGATGTGGAGATGCGCTGTTTCGAGTCGACGCGGGCGACGTCGCACCGGCGCATGCTGGAGCTGCTGTCGACGCAGACGCCGGCTCGCGTCCCTGCGCGCCGCGCTCGGCGGCAGCGGCGCGCCCAGCTCAACCTCGACGGCCGCAGACGCCGGCGCGCGCGTCCGCAGCACCGCCAGCGCGTCTTCGCCAGCTGGGACCCGAGCGGCGTCAACCTGCAGCCGGACTGGCGCGAGGACTACGTGCAGCGCAACGGGAAGCTATACGCGACTGGTTCGAGCCGCCGCGCGGACGCGGCGGGCAGCTGCGCGAAGCGATGGGCTGGCCGCGCTGCGCGACTCTGATGGCCGTGCGCGCCAGTGCTCGCGCCCATGGACGACGGCAGCGTGTGCGTGTGGTCTGCGCCGGCGCGCCACGGCGACCGATCTCGCGCTGGTGCCCTGCTGGCCCGCACACCGCCCTCGTTCTTGCAAGGCCCGTCGTCCACCGCGCCGGCGCCCTCTCAACGAAACAGGCGCGATCGACAGCGGCAGGTGGACAGCGCGCAGGAGCGCGCGTTTGTCGCGGCCGGCAGCCAGCTCGTGACGCTCGACGTGCGCAAGCTGCAGGAGATCGGCCGGCACGTCTTCCATTCGCTATCAGCGCGCTGTCAGCCGCGACGCCCGACGTGCCACTCACCGTCGGTACGAGCGCGACGCTGCACCTGCACGACGGCCGCGCGGCCCGCGCGGTGTCGCGTCAGCGCCGTCGCAGTGGGCGCAGCTGCCGCAGCCGGGCCCGCTCGCGCTGCTACACCAGCCTGCGTCTCCAGACGTGTGGGCGCGGGCCGCTTCACGATGCTGCTGGGTACGACCGGCGCGCGTGGCCTCGCAACAAGCCGCCGTCTTCTCGGCGCGCGGCTATCTGCGCTCGCAGCGGTCCCGCAAGCGTACGTCCCGCGCAGCTGGACCTGCTGCGCACCCGACGCTGCCGCCTGCTGCGCTCCGGCGCGCGCGCGATGCGCCCGGCTCAACGCTCGGTCGCGGGCTGGCGAGTACCGGCGCAAGGGCAGCCTCGGCTCTACGCCGCCGTTGCCAGGCAGCGAGGACGGCGGCAAGGCGCAGAAAGACGCTCCACACTACCACAACCGGCAGACGGCATCACAACACGCGGTTGTTGTCGGTGAGCCGCACGGGGCGCGGTACGATGTTCAGCGACGGCGACGGGGAACCTGCGGTGGTGGAGGCGCGACGCGGCACGCTGGTGCGCTTTGTCAACATCAACAGCGACGGGCTCGGCATCGACCGCGGCGAGCGTGAGCTTGCAACGACGGACGCGCAGGAGGACATGGTGCAGAAGATCGTGCCGGGCCGGGCCGAGGGCGCCGGCGACCTGCTGCTGTGGACGGCGGCGGGCGCATCGGCATGCTCGGCAGCGGGCGGCACTCGAAGCTGCACTGGCGCGAGGACGCGTCCCAACGTCGCAGGGGGCAGGGCGACACGGAAGATGAGAGCACGGAGCAGCAGCAGCGCGAGGAAGAGCGCGCGCGCGACTATGCCGACCGCATGCGGCGCATACTCGAGGCGCAGGCGCGCGAGGCGCGCTGGGTGGCAGGCCTCGGCATGCCCTACGCCGGGTGATGATTTGATGATTTCGCTTCATTTGAGGATTGGCTACCGAAGCTGGCTATAGAAAGACCGCGCGCCGTCATCCCTCCGTTTCCTAAAGCGTCCCGTCGTTAATTGTGGCCTCTGCAGTGATCAAGACAAGACGAACCTCGTAGGAGTTACTTGTGCTTGGGCTCAAACTTGAAGCCGGGGGGCGGCGGGGCCGAGGAAAACATGTCGGTCAGCTTGATCCAGTCGCGGAGTCGTCGCTGGCCAGCAGGTCTCGAGCTCGTTGCGGCCGCGGTAGGCGGGCGGGGCGCTCGTTGATGGCCGGCGGCAGCACCTCCAACAACCCGACGGGCACGTAGCGGTGCGCAAAGCTGAAGCCCACTCGAGCAGGAAGCGGCGCGTCGTGCCCACACCGCGCTCGTCGCTGGCCCCAGCACTGCAGCCCGTAGCGGGCAAAACGCTCAACGTAGCCGAGCCGCTCAGAGGCGGATTTGTCCAGGTGCTGGCCGGTGGCAATCTCCTCGAAGATCCACGGCTTGACCAGCGCGCCGCGGCCGACCATGACGCTGTCGACGCCCGCAGAGGCGATGTGCCGGTTGTAGTCCCGTGCGAGTAGCAGTCGCCGTTGCCGTGAAATAGAGCGGCGCCGGCAGGGGATCGCGCGCGTCCGGCTCGCGGGCCGGTGTCCTGCCGCGCGTCGCGCTCCTTGTTGTACCGCGAGATGATGGCGGAGCACTTTGAGATGTACGACCAGTCTGCCAGCCGGGTGTAGCGCTGCTGGCGGCTACGGCCGTGCAGGGCAATGGCCGCCGACGCGCACGGGCCCAGCCCGTTCTTCCTGCGACTCGAGCCGCCAAAGGCCAGCCGCGAGACCAGCTTGTCAGCGGTCGGGTGCGCGTCGCGGGTGCCCATGCGGATCTTGACGGTGACGGGCACTTCGCCCGAGACGGTGTTCATGCCGCGCAGGATCTTCTCCAGCTTTGCGGGCGTGTCGAGCAGGGCAGAGCCGGCGCCCTGGCGGTACACCAAGTCAATGGGGCAGCCGCAGTTGAGGTCGACGGCGCGCAGGCGCGGGCAGAGGTCGGTCAAGATCTCGGTCGCCTTGACGCCAGCCACGGCTTGTTGCCCGCAATTTGCGCGCCCCGAATTTCAGGTCTCGCGAGTTGTCGTAGTCGGTGACGATACTCGCGGCCGGCTTGTAAGCCGGCGCGGTCAGCTCCGATTCATGCGCACGCATGAGGGCCCACTCGGAGCGCTCGCCTTGGATCAAGGGCAAGCCCATGGCCATCTCGGACCACGTGATCTGAGCGCCGAGGTCGACGCACAGCCGCCGGAAAGGCATGTTGCCCTGTGTCGTCAGAGGCGCCAGCACGGGCGTCTCGGGCCGTAGTAGATGCGCCTCTTTTCTGACGGCCGGAAGGGCGGCCTCCACGTACTCAGCCATGCGCTCCTTGTCGGCCGTTCTGGAGTCATCTTGAGGCTCGGCGTCGCCTGCTGGGCCAGCTTGTTCAGCCAGGCGGTTGACAGCCTCGGAGCGGACCGTCTTGTAGCGCTTTCGACGGAGCTCAATCTTCTTGCTGATGTGGACGACGTTGGCGACGTCGCATGTGTCACTGCCGTCGTCGTCCTGGCCGTCTTGAGTTCGGAGGTGTCAGGGGCGGTTTTGGACAGGAGGATGAGCTCCTTTGTCCCGTCGGGACGTACGACCTCCTCGCTGTGCGCGCGACGAAGCGGCACTTCCAGCCGTCGCCGCAGCGGCCGTACGCTCGTAGACAGGGCAGGTCCGTTGAAAGTCTTGAGGTCGTTCGCGCTTGCCGTCGGCGAGGTATTGCGCAGGTTCGTGCAGCAGCTTGCACTTGTCGCCGAAGCGGCAGGGCTCAGGCGAGAACTCGTTTGCGTTGGCGCGCGAGCGGCACAGCGGCAGGCGTCGTTGGAATAGCCAAAGCCGCGGTTGCTGTTCTGGCCGCCCGACTTTGCGCGCCTCTTCTGTCGTCATGCGTGTCTTGGTTGTCTTGATTGTCTGGTTGTCCTGGGTGTCTTGAGCGTCTTGAGCGTCTTTTCGAAGCGCGGACGTCTGCGCGGTCACGGTCGTCGACGCGCTCGCGGTGGATGAGGTACCTGACCTAGTTGTCAGTCTTCTCCAAAGGCAAAGCAAGACGCAGAGACGCACTCGGCCTTCACAGGGGCGTGGCCCTTCTTGCGCGGCGGCTCGGCGGGGAGGCGGCGTCGGACAGCTTCGCTTGACAGCGAGGTGTCGCCGCTAGCAGGCCGTTTGCGCTCGAGCTTTCGGCGCGCGTGACGGCCGAGTCGTCAGCCTGGGCAGGGCATCTCGGCAGGCGCGCCGGCGGGCGGCAGCCGCAGCTGCTCGGTCGGCTCGAGCGGGTTTGGCCTGCATTTTTTGGCAGCCAGTCGCACTCGTCAGTCGTCTCAGGGCGGCGGCAAAAATTATTCCACGCGTGACGCGGCAACGGGGGGAGGGCATGCGCGAATGCTTCTGGAAGGCGCTTGAGGCGCTGCTAATCCAGGCGATCCTCGAGGGGTCGCACAGGCTCAGCTTCGGGCGATCTGCCGCAGGCCTTGGCGCGTCAGGGCGTGCCTGGCTGGACCTGCTCGATCGGTGCATCTTCGGACAGCCCGCACCGGGCGTCGAATGTGGAATACGCAGGCGTCCGGACCCTTGCCACCAGCCAGGACGCCGGATCGTCCGTCAGGAGCATGGCAAGTCAGAGCAGTACTGTAAGATGATGGGCCGCGCTCGTTCGCTCTATGCAATTGCGCGTACGTAACAAGCGGCAACGGCACTTGGCCGGGCACTGGCTCGGGCCTGGGGGCGAGACGCGCCGCCTAGACCGCGTTGGTCCGCGTGTCGCGCATCTCGGGAACGGCGCACGCAGGGGAGCAGGGACTGTCGCGTGCTCGCTTTCTCGCCTTGTGCGTGCGCATGGCGAGTTGGTCTTGCCGGTAGCCGGGCGGCCGTTTCGCTGAGAGGGCGAGAGAGAGAGAGGTCCCCGGCGTGCGGGCTCTGGGCCCTCCCCGCGCTGTGGGGACGGGCTGGAGCTTGGAGGGCACAAAGAGCCAAGCAAAGCTGGCGTTTTGCGCGCCCCGTGGAGCCGGGCAAGCGCGCCGGGCATCGAGTGCCGTACCTGCAGGGGTCCGCTGCCGCGTCCTTGCTCGATTCTGGCGCCGGCCGGCAGAGGCCATCCGGCCCGTCAGAGGCGGCGGTGGGTTGAGTGGCCGGACGGGGCCGCGCTGGGCCTCGGCCAGTTTTCCTTTGGGGCCCCAGCTGCAGCGGCCCGCCGACGCGGTGTCACACGCCATGCTGTCGGAGGACGGCGCAGAAGGGGAAAAGGGAGTCCAGGAACGGGCCCAGCCGCCCGGTACCTGCGGGGCCCCCCGGAACATGATGCGTGGCTGCGCGGCCGTGGCGCCGCCGGTGGACTTCAGTCGTCCGTTGCGCTGTATTCCGTGTCTTGGGGGCGAGGAGCGTCGTGCTGTACGGTTAGATGCCAGTCCTGCCCTTGCTCAGGGAAGAGGCGCAGTCGTCGGTCGAGTCGGGACTGCTTTGCGCTGCCTGGGCTGGGTGCGACTGGTGTTTCTAGCTACAGCAGCAAGCGCAGCGCGGGGTTTGGCAGGCCCCGCGTGGACGCTGTGTGTTGTCCCCGGTTGTGGAAGTGTTTCACCCGGCGGGGGAAAGGCTGCTTTCCATCACCGCCGTGCATCGGCATTGCTCTCTCTTTTTTTGGGGCCGGCCGGTTCAGTGAGGGAAGACTGCCCCGAGAGGAGGCAATAGCCGGTGTGTACATACACCCGTAGGGCAGAAAGGCGCTCCAACACGTCATCCCACCTGGCTGCCGCACGTCCGTACACCGCGCGGCTGATTATTTCGCACCGGACCGCACGCACGCTGCCGCCACCGTGTGCTGGGCCTTTGAGAACAAGGTGCAGCAAGGAGGGGGACGGGGAAAAGAAGGGCAAGACGGTCGTAACTAGATTGCTTTCCCACGTACCCAAAGAACAACGCTCGATCCGTTCCTGCTCTCTCCTCTCTTCTCTTTTCTTCCTTCTTTCCTTTTTATTTTCCATTTTGTTCCTTTCCGCAAAGCGAAACCATCCCGCCTCCTTTTCTCCCTCCGCTTCGTCCCTTTCGCCCGGGATATTTCCGTCACTCCCTTCCCTGTTCTCTATCCCACCGCCCTCTTTCCGGCCGAATTCTAGCCAGCTGCACCCGCCGATCCCCGCGCTCGCGTCCTGGCGCCACAAAGGGTTTATCCGGCGCGGTTAAAAATTCGCATCGGTCGGCGACCTGCCGCCCCCTTTCCCCCATCTCTATCCCCCGCCGCCCGCCGCCGCGCCGCCAAAAGGGACCTCAGATCGTCAGTCCGACTTTAGGCCGATTCCGCCGCTCGGCCCCCCTTGGCGGCGCACTTTTTTTCCGCCAGCCCTTGTCGTTTGGATTGACCAGCATTCTAACGCCGTGCCGCCGCCCGCACCCAGCAAGGCAGGAGTCATAGCCCGACGCGCGCGTGCAAGCGCCTCTGGTTAACGACACCGCCGCCGCCCCCCCGTTTCTGCGCGCTCCGCCCCTCGCCTCTCACACGCGCATCCACCACCGCCCCTCGACCGATCGACAGGCTCGACTCTACTGCGCCGCCCCGTGGGCGTTGCCCTAGAGCCTTCTCCTCTTCCCGAAAGGCGCGCGCGCGCGCGGCGACCCGCAACCACCGCCTCATTCCCCCGCCGCCAACTGCCTCCGTAATCCCCCCCCGCCTCCGGCAACCCACGTCGCGCGTGCGCGAGCGCGCCCGACTGACGCAGACCGATGATGTCCAACACGCCGCCGATCGAAATCTCGCGCTCGTCCACCTCGCCGCGAAACCAGTCCTCGAAACCTGACGTCGGGCCTGCTGCAGTCGCGCGACCGCGCCCGCCCTCAACATGCTCGACGGCCGCCCGGGCCCGCCGGGCGCCAGGACTCGCTCGGCTTCGGCCTCGGGCCCCGGTCACATCGGCTGCCCGGCCCATCTCGGTCGACCGCCGCAAGGAAGCAGAACAATGCCGGCAGCCTGATGAACGGCATGAACGGCATGGTGGGGCGCATGTCCTCGGCAGCTAGCAAGACGAGTACTTATCTGTTCGGCGATCACGGCGAGACCAGAGACGACAAGGGAAAAGCATATTGGGGGACCGCCGACAAACGTCGGCTCGCCCCTTTACTCGCTCGTACCTGCCTAAGATGGAGGCAAACTTTTGGAACAACCCCGCTGTGCGAGCGCCTTTACGACCCACGAGGCGACGCACTTTGAGGACGTGCACTCGCAGGCGCCCTAATTTCCGCACCGCATGTCTTTCAGTCAGGCGCCTCGGCCGGTGCCGCGGCGGGAAGAGCTCGACGATGAACATGGCTCCGGCCACCAGCGCCGGCCCCACGCCAACGAGGCCTGGCGCAGCAACCGGTCCGCGGCTTCCACCCGGCCTGCCACCAACGGCTTCTCTTCTCAGCAGCCCAACAGCAGCGTGGCCCACTACTGCGGCTGGGTTCGGCGCAAACGCAGGCCTGGACATGGAGGGCCCATGGCGAAGGAGAGGGACGACGAGGCCTCCCGCCCACAACCCGGCCAAGCAGCCTTTATGCAGCCCGGCAAGCCTTTGCGCAAGCCGGGGCATCAACAACGGCCTGAAACATGCTGCAGCAGCACAGCAGCAGCAGCACACAGCAACCCAACGACGGCAGCAACAACAACAGCAGCCGCGAACTTCGGCGGAACGGGTGGCTCGGGCCTGTCATCAAGAAGCGGCGACAGGCAGACCGGGCCAGGGCCACAACGCCAACGTGCGCAGCCCACACTGGTCTCGAATGCACTCGACCGGTCGGAGCTGCAGCCGGGCACGCCGCAGCCTGGGACAGGCGTGACAAACAACTGGGCGGCCCACCGGGTACGACCTCAACCCGGCGTCGTGCCCAAAACCCAACAGCGACTTTGGCGACCCCGTTCGGCGCCGGCGGCGGCAACGGCGGCGAGATGCTCGCCTGGCATCAACGATCCGGCCAAGGCGCTCTTCACGAAACCGCGGCATCGCACGTCCCATTCCCCAACTTTGGCTTCCCGGGCGGGCCGCCGGGAAGCCGAGGCGGGCGCAAGCGCGGCGCGCCAGTGGCCATGGGGGGGGTGTGCTGCCGGGCGAGGGG
>JAMXBC010000149.1:25000-40489 GCA_024138005.1 Lumnitzera racemosa | reverse complement strand
TTTTTTGTGGAGTGATGGATTGTTTTTGTTTTGTTCTGAAGCAGTTTTTTTTTAAGCTACTCCCCCCTCCTTTTCGTTATGGTTCTCTTTGTCCCGATTAAACTATATTAAAAATCTCATTAGCTAAACCCATATGATTTAATTAGATTGATTCTTTTGCAAGATAGAAAAATAAAGACATTAGTACTGTAGAGACTCGAACCCGTTACTTCCAACTAAATCCACCCAAGCACTCTGCTACATATCCATTAAGCCATTGACATGTTTCTTAACATTCATTAGATTAAATTATATTTAAACTATTTTAAATCCCTAAACTAAAAATTTTTATCTAAACCAAAATTAAAACTAATATTAAACTAATTATTCCTAATATAAATTACTTCGAAATTTTATAATTTTTCCTTTATTTATTTTTTTTTGGTATTTTCATTATTTGTTAATTTTTATTTTTTTATTTTTTTGAATTAGGACCCTTTTTATAAAAATAAAAACTAAGACTATGGAAGGGCAAAATTAGGTGTCTACAGTATGGATCCTCAAAATATTGCAAATAGTCCTCCACTGTAGGCATCCTTAATCAGTAGCTCTCGTAGTGAACAAGTTAGCACACATAATTTTCCTTCTTAGGCGATTTTCTATATGATACCCGTCATTGATTTCCATCGATGCATTGTGTAACTATGGTTCCAAAGTACGGATACTCAAAATATTGCTCCTTGATATTTGCAAACCCAAACGGTCTAGTCTATGGTTCATTCAAAGTGAAGGTCTTCTTGAAAGAGCATCAGCAACTACATTGCTCTTTTCTTGTTTATTAATTTATTACAAATTAAATCCCTCGAGGAATTTACCCATCTTGCCAGCCCCTTAGACAACTTCATCTAGCTTTGGAGATACCTTAGATACTCATGGTGGTGTAAATGATAAACTCTCTTAACAATAGACAATGTTGCCATACTTATAGTGCTTGGATCAGTGCTAAGAGTTCTTTGTCATACATAGAGTAATTTAACTAAGGTCCTCTAAGCTTCTTGCTTTAGAAGGCCATTGGTCCGCCTTCTTACATTAAGGCAAGACCTATTCCAATGCCTAATGTGTCACATTACAGCTCAAACATTTTCTCGAAGTTAGGTAGAACTAATACCAGGTTGCTAATGTTTCTTTTATCTCAGCAAAGCTCTTCTCATCCCTTTCTCCTCATTGGAAGTCAGTGTTTTTTGTCATTATCTTAGAAAGTAATGTGGCAAGGGTACCGAAATTCCTAATGAATCTTCAGTAGAATGAAGCTAATCTATGGAAACTTCTTATGTTGACATAGTTAGTGGGAGTAAACCACTTGACAATAGCTCAGATCTTCCATCATCCACTCGTAAGGCTCCTCTACTGACTATATAGCCTAAGAATACCACTTCCTCCTAGCAAAAGCAACATTTCTTAAGATTGCTGAATAATCTCTCGATATGAAGGACATTCAATACAATATGGAGATGTTCACAATGACTCAGCATGTTGACACTATAGACTAGGATGTCGTCAAAGTACACCACGACACACTTCCTAATCAAATGTCATAATATAAGGTCATCAGTCTCATGAAAGTGCTTAGGGCATTTGACATGCCAACAGCATGACCATCCATTCATATAATCCATGTCGAGTCTTAAACGTAGTTTTCTACTTATTGTCTAGTCTTATGCAGATTTGATGGTGGCTAGACTTCAAATCGATCTTACTGAAGACCTTCGCTCCACTTAGCTATCTAGCATGTCTTCAAACCTTAGAATAGGATACCTATACTTGATAGTAATTTATTCATGGCTTGGCTATCTATACACATCTATCAGGTTCTATCCTTTTTTGTCACTAGAAGTGTCGGCACAGTACAAGGACTAAGACTTTCCTTAACATAACCTTTCTCTAATTGTTCATTGACTTGTTGTTAGACTTTAGAAGCCTATTTGGGACTCATTCGATAAGCAAGCTTATTTGGCAAGGCAAATACCGAGTATTAAGTCAATGCAATGCTCCATGCCTTGTAGTAGGGGCAACCCTTTGGGTAACTCTTCTAAGAATAGATCGACATATTTGTCTAGTAATGCTCTTACTTCCTAAGGTAGTTCACCCATTACCTCATCTCCAATAGGTGCCTAACCAACATTAAGGTCTGTTCGTCAGCATGATGGCTTCTCGAAGTTCAGCTCTACTCATCACTGAGCCTTCTCTAATCTGTAAGAAAGTTTAGTTTGCAATTTGTTAACTTCTCTTGGTGGCATTAGATTCAATATAATCTTGTAGCATTGGGTTCAATATAATCTTTCGGCCATCCTTCTCGAACATATACATATTTTTGTACCTATCATGGATAACCTCCTATCAAATAGCCATGGTTGGCTAAGCAACACGTATGAAGCACATATGGGCAGCACATCACATAGAATCTCATCGAAGTAATGTTTGATGGTAATCGGTAGTAGTACTTGCCGTGTAACATGTAGTGCTCCCTTTCACTCAACCAATGCAGCTTATATGACCTTATGTATGCAATAGTCGACAATTTCAACTTATGACCAGATCAGTCGATGCCATATTGGTGCAATTTCCAATATCAACGATTAATGTGCTCACCTGATTGTTCACTTTACAAGTGGAACGAAACAAATTCTCCCTCTACTCCCCCTTTTGTGAGGGTTTGATGTTCATAGCACATTGGACAACCAAGGCCAGCTAGTCTAAGTCCTTGGTGAACACATCCTCTTCAATCAATTCTTTCTTGGCATCTTCTTTCTCTCCTCTTCGAGTTCCTCATCAATGTTGCCTACTTCTAGCTTTAGGATGTCTCCCTTAATGACCATTGTCAATCAGTTTGGACACTAAGCAACCATATGTTCAAACCCTTGGCACTTGAAGCACTTAATTTAGCTTGTCTTCCTACTAAAGCCTTGCCCTTTCTCATAAGTTCAAGTCAGCACATCTCATCAAGTCAACCTTTCTACTAAGCTCAGACATCTATCTTTTGGAACTGTTCGACACTCAACTGAGCTTGGTAGCTTCCCTTCCCTAGTCATCTAGTTGGCAATCTGGGTGGTACTCGACTCTTTTTATGTCTTTCAACTTATTAGGCTATTCTAATGGCTTCATCCATTATGGTGAATCATTGGAGCTCCACAATGTCTTGGATGTCACTACGCAACCTAGTAAGGAACCTAGAGATTGTCTACGCTGGTGGTTCCTCCACTTCACATCGAATCATGAGCATATGGAATTCTGAACATATACATCAATATTTGGCCTCCTTGTCTCAACTCCTAAAGCCGAGTGAAAATGTCATGTAGATAAGTATCGGCACAAACCTATTCCTTAGTTTCTCTTCATAGCAGGCCGTGTATTAATCCCTCGATAACCCTCCCGCCTCTTTATAGCCTAAAAATTCTTCCACCATACAACGGCATATCCGAAGAACTTAACAACAGTTGTTCTCACTTTCTCATAATCCCCGTATTAATAACAGTAAAAAAAACATGCTCATCTTTCTCTTCCCACTCTAATATTCATTAGTAATCCTAGATCCATTGAAGCTCGAATTCGAAAGCTTTACATGGTTGGATGTTTTGGGAACTTGGACATGGATTCTTCACTCTTCAAAATGCTCTTCTTGTCCTCTTTAATTCAGCTCTCTTAGGTCTATCCTTCATCTTACTCATCTACCTAATCCTTACCTTGAACTTATCGAGTTGGTTTTTGACCTTTAACAAGTTAAGTAACTTGTGGGGTGTTTTGCATAACCTCAATAGGTCAGCAAGCCAATGCACGAACAGCTTGAATCAAATCTACCAAGATATTAGCCACCTCATCAAGTCTCTCATTCAATACTTCTTGGGGTTCCCTAAGACTGTTAGCCATGGTAGACAACTCTACTATTGTCATCTCCAGCACCAACATTTACACTTGGATCATCATTTCTCTAAACCAGAAATTAAACAATCAGTAATTACAGCAGCTAAGATGAATACAGTAACTTGCTCTATTTCATATACACAAATAAAAGTATAATAGAGCTTCAAAAACCAACTACAACTTGGACGAAACCTCCACTCTAATACTAAGATAATGTGAACCATGACAAAAAATAGACAAGTCGGTCACTAAATGGGTCTAAGCTTACTGCAAGCTTGAAAGAGTTAATAGGGAATGG
Organism: Lumnitzera racemosa; assembly: GCA_024138005.1. Taxonomy (NCBI): domain Eukaryota; kingdom Viridiplantae; phylum Streptophyta; class Magnoliopsida; order Myrtales; family Combretaceae; genus Lumnitzera; species Lumnitzera racemosa. The sequence continues at coordinate 36,294 of JAMXBC010000149.1, read as the reverse complement.
CATGAAAGAACAAATGATGAATGAAAAAGTAAGCAAAACCTATAAACAACTCAATGGATGTGACGTACCAATGGAACTTCCAAAGAATCACGACACAGCTCAATATGACCCATGAGTTGCTCTAGTGAGGTTACTCGCTACCTAACTTGCTTAAGGGATAAGATAAGAATGAAATGAGAGTACATAAACATAGTGTTTATGCAAAAGAAGAATATCCAGTATATTAATGGTAATAGCTTGATGGCTTACAAATATAAGGAATATTTATACCCAATAAGTTAAGGAAACTTACCAAAAGGGAAAAGAAAAAAAGGTCATTTATTAAGGAAGTAATGTACAAAGTACAAAAGGGTAAAAATGAATATTCAAGGAAATCAATCATTAGTGTAATGGATTCTATACATGATTCTGTATACATGGTGATGATGTTGGAAGATGTAGACAAAAAAAGTACGGTCAGCTTACTTATCCAAGCAGAAGCAGCTTAGTCAGTCTAGAGTATATTTCTCGTCTTCTCAACAAAGGTGATGCCGAGTAAGTGATTGGCTATGCATGAGTAAGAATGGGGATCGGTATTGTCTCAACCTTTTATTCTTGGTACACTGTCTATAAGAAATAGGCAATCATTGGTTTGGCATGCAAAACGAGTTAGTAAGGGAGATACTCGAGCTCGGCAGGAGTCAGTTGGAGTAGAAGAATTCATCTTGATAGTCTCTCTAGTCTTCAAGCTTGACTATAGGTCAACGACCTTGTAGCCTGATTCTTATTAGGAGCACTTTTGGGTTTTCTAGAATTGGTCCTTATTAAAGGTTACTAATCCCCTAAAAATGCTCCCGCCTAGGTTATTTAGCCTAGAGGAGCACCTCCCAGTTTTCTAAAATTGAGTCTCATTTAGGGTTGCTAGTCCTAAAGACGCTTTCATCTAGGTTAGTTAGCTTTGAGGAGCAACTGCAGGTTTTCTAAAATCAATTCTCATTTAGGGTTGCTAATCCCTTAGAGACGCTCCTACCTAGGTTAGTCAGCTCATAGAAGTACTTCTACGTTTTCTTAAATCAATTTTCATTTAGGGTTGTTGCTCGCCTAGAGATGTTCCCACATAAGTTAGTCAGCTCAGATGAGCACTTCTAGGTTTCCATGAATCAATTCTAATTTAACATTGCTAGACCACTAGAGATGTTCCTGCTTAAGTTAATCTACTCAAAGCAGAACTTCTAACTTTTCTATAATCGATTTCTCATTTAAGGTTTCTACTCTCCTGAGGATGCTCTTGTCTAGGTTAGTTAAATCACAAGGAGCACTTTCAGGTTTTTTCAAATCGATTTCATTTGAGGTTGCAAGTCACCTATAGATGCTTTCGCTTAGGTTAGTCTACTCAAAGGAGCATTTCTAGGTTCTCTCAAATCAATTCTTATTTAAGGTTGCTAATCCCCTAGAGATGCTCTCACCTAAGTTAGTTAGCTCAAAGAGTACTTTTAGGTTATCTAAAATCAATTTTCATTTAGGGTTTCCAGTCCTTAAGTGACACTCTTACCTAAGTTAGTTAGCTTAGAGCAGTAATTCTAAGTTTTCTAAATTGATTTTCATTTATGGTTATTAGTCACCTAAAGATGCTCCCAATTAGATAGATAGTGTAAACCCTTGAAAGTTTCGATCTAGGTTTTGAAATAGATTTAACTATAGTAGACAATTTAGGAGTCGACAAGACTAATTAAAGTGAAAACCCTAAAAAGACTTAATTAATCGCGTATAGAATTTTTCGACCCTAAATGTTTCTAAAGCTAAAGATTAAATTCAAAAGTGAAAAAAACCTTAAAAAGGTTTCCCCTTTAAAGGGCATAGGTACACCAATCCTAAAAGATAACCCAAAAAACCCTAATTGAAAAATAAGGGTTTACCTTTTGTCCAATTAAATAGTAAAGGGTTAGAGATCCCCTTATTATCTTATTTTGTTTTGAACCCTTTGGGTAACCCAAATTAGAATTTTAAAAATAATGAGTCAAAATTATTTTCACTTTTTAAGTAAGTGATTAAGTAGTTTTATTAGATTTTGGGGGATATTTTGAAGATTATGTTTATGAAAGTGAACCTTAAACTTAAATTGGTACTTTTTGCATTTGTTTTTCCCAAAGTATTTATCAAATGAGATATATGGGCCCTTAAAAAACCTAAAGTAAATCCCCTTAACAATTTTTAAAAATAAATTCATCAAATCCCTCTTTTCCCCTCTTTTTCCTTCTTTTTTTCCCTTTTTCCTTAATTCCCACATTATGTCAAAAAAATTAAACTTACTTAAAATTTTTACAAAATTTAAGGCTGTTGCCCAAAAGAAAGGGGTTGACCAAGTCAAAAAAATGGGGCCAAAAGTCAACATTTTGAAAAGTCAAGCCCTTAAAGGATAAGGAAAATATTTTATTCTTAATGATGATTTTTTTTTTTTCCCTTTTGATTTTTTTTTTTTCCTTTTTTTAATTTTTTTTGCCAACCACTTTTCCCTTTCCCCCCCTTTTGGGTTGTTTTCCCAAAATTTTGGAAAAAAAACAAAAGAAACAAAAACAAAATCCCCATTTCATGCCGGCCCCCCCTTCCTTTCACTTTCTTTCCTTTTTTTTTTTGTCCCTTAAACTTCAAAAAATTTTAAAGGTGGGTTTTCTTAATTTGTTTTATGTTATTTTATTTTTCTTTAGTTTTTTTAAAGGTAGATAGGTAAGTATTTTTAAGGTTTTTTATAAAAAAAGGGGTCTTGAAAAAGAAAAAAAAGTTTCCATTTTTAAGTTTAAAAAAATAAAGGAATCAGAAAAAAAAGGGAAAGGGAAATACATGTTATGTACCTTAGATGTAAATAAAAAAAAACCCAAAAGGAAATAAAAGGGTTATAACCCTTTTTGAAAAAAAAAAGTATCTTTTAAAACAAAAACCCTAATTTAAAAACCATTCAAATTATATATACATATACTTTTACAAAATCCCAACATAAAAATGAAAAAGGGATAAAAATTGAAAAAAAATTTTTTTAAAGGGGAAAAAATTTGGCTTACAAAAATTTAGTTTTAAAAATATTTTTTAAAAATTTTAAACCGTATGGTATAGATTGAAATACTTGTATAAATACGGTATAAGTTTTGAAAAAACATAAGTATAAGTAAAGGTATTTTAAAAATTTTAAGTATAAAAAGTAAGAAAAAAAAAATTGTACTTTAAGACATGTACATGTGACAAAAGGGCTTTATATAATGCTTATGAAATTTTTTCAAATGATGAGGTGATGATGAAAAAGAAAAGGGAGGAATAAAGAAAAGATGAATAAGCAAATGATGGCATAAAAAAAAAGATTTTGAAAGAAGAATAACAAAAAGTTTAGAAAAGGGGAAAAAATGAAAATGTGGGAAAATTAGTTTACTAAAATTATAAAAAAATTTACCCCTTTGAAAAATAGTTTAAAACCCAAAAATAATAAAAATTAGTAATGACAAGTAAAATAATTTATAAAAAATTTGGGAATAAAGGTTTTTTAATATGTTGCAAATTTTAATAACCCCCCAAAAATTCTAAAAAAATTTTTCTTTTAAAAATAAAAATATCTTCCCCCAAAAAAAAACACCATAAAACCCCCCCCCAAAACCCATAAAAATAATTTTAAAAATTTTCAAAAATACAAAATTAAACCCAAAAATTTCCAAAAACCCCATTAAAAATAAAACCCAAACCATAAATTATAATTTTTTCCCTTTATTTTTTTTTTTTTTTTAAAAATTTTTTTTTTTTCCCCCCTTTTTTTTAAAAATTTGTTTTTCCCTCGGGGGGGGGGGGGACGTGAGGACCCCCCAAATTGACTACTAGTTTGGGCAAATCACCATGGCCGAGTAGTATTTCCCCAAAGGGAATTCCATGCTTTTTTTTGTGATTGTAGATATGGCCCTTAAAATTTATTTTTGGGTTAATTGATAAATTGTGGGGGGACGGGGAAAAATGCCTGTGTATGTTGGATGTCTTAAATTGGGGAATTTATTTTAAAAATTTTTAAAATCCTTTTTTTTGGTTGCATGGTAATATAGATAATAAATTGGTGCAAAATTGGTGATCATAGCAAAATTTGGGCCCTAATTCCCACTCCCCTATAAAAAACATTGGGGCCCATGCTTTAAACCCTGCATAGCAATGGATACTATGGGCCGTCACATCACACGGGGGTTTAAAAGAGGCCATTGGGGGGTTAATTATTTATTTATTTGGTTCTGTAGGGTTGCATTCTACAAAATGCCCTTTCCCCGGCTCGGGGGAAAACACTAGGCGTTGGAGCGCCAACCGCCGGGCTGGGGGTTGAGTTTAGAGACCCCCGTTTAGGGGTATGGGGGACTGGGGGGGCCCATCAAAATTTTAACTAGAACTTGTTTTTTTTTTTGAAATAAAGGGTTTTTTGATATAAGTACGGAACAGGGATTTCCTAGAAAAGAAAGTTTTTAGTGTAATCCCCGGGATCTTTGGTGCCGTGTAAACTCCAACCCTAACTTGGGAGGGCTTAAATCCAGTTGGTATATGAACTAGTTAAAAAAGCGAAATTATTTGGGAAATTCTTTTTGATCATTCTTCATAGGTGACTAAAAAGTTTTTAAAATTTGGGCTTTTGAAAGGGTGAGGGTTTTCCCTCACAAAACCCTTGTTCACCCCTTTAGACTTTTGTTGCAGGATAGCTTATTTGGGAACGGGGACGAGGGATGCCAGTTCCGGGGGGCCAAAGGGAAATTTTTTAAAAAAAAAATTTTTTTTTCCCCCCCTTTTTTTAAAAAAAAAGTTTTTTAAAAAAACCCCTTTATTTTTTTTTTTTAAAAAAAAAAACCAAAAAGGGGAAAAAAAAATTTTCTTTTAAATTTTTAAAACCTTTTTTTTTTTTTTTTAACCAACCGGGACCCTTTAATTTAAAACCCCTTTCCCCCCCGGGGGAAAAAAAATTAAACCCCCCCCGGGAAAAAAAAAATTTTTTTTTTTTTTTTCCCCCAAAAAACCCCAAAAATTTTTTAAAAGGGGGGAAACCCCCCAAAATTTTTTTTTAAAAAACCCCCCAAAAAAAAATTTTTTTTTAAACCTTCCCCTTTTTCCCCCCCAAAAAATTTTTTTAAATTTTAAAAAAAAAAAAATCCCCCCTTTTTTTTCTTAAAATTTTTTAAAAATAAAGGTTTTTTTAAAACCCCCAAAAATTTTTTTTCCCCCTTTTTTTAAAAAAGGGGTTTAAAACCCCCAAAAAAAATTTTTGGAAATTTTTGGAAACCTTTAAAAAAATTTTTTAAAAAAGGGGGGCCCCGGGGGGTTTTTTTTTTAAAAAAAAAAAAAATTTTTAAAACCCCAAAAACCCCCAAAACCCAAAAAAAAAATTTTTTCCAACCCTTTTTAAAAACCTTTAATTTCCAAAAAACCCTTTCCCGGTTTTTTTTAAAATTTTTTTGGGTTTTTTTAAAAAAATTTTTTTGGGGTTTTAAAAAAAAAATTTTTTAAAGGGGCAAAAAAAACCCAAAAAATTTTTAAAACCTTTTTAAAAAATTTTTTTTTTTTAAAAAAATTTTTTTGGGGAAAAACCCCAAAAATTTTTTTTTTTAAAAAAAAAGGGGCCAAAACCCCCAAAAATTTTCCTTTTGGGGGAAAAAATTTTTTTTTGGGGGGGTTTTTTAAAATTTTTTTTTTAAAATTTTCTAAATTTTGGGGCCCCCCCCCCCCCCCCGGGGGGTTTTTTTGTTTTTAAATCCTTTTTTTGGTTTAAAATTTTAAAAAATTTTGGGGGGGAAAAAAAAAAATTTATTTTTTTAAAAAAACTTTTTTTCCCCCCCAAAAAAACTTCTCCCCAAAAAAAAAGGGTTTTTTTTTTTTAAAAATTTTTTTTAATTTTAAAAAATTTTTTTTTTTTTTTCCCTTTTTTTAAAAAAAAAAACCCCTTTTTTTAAAAAAAACCCCCCCCCCCCAAAAAAAAATTTTTTAATTTTTTAAAAATTTTTTTTTTCCCCCCTTTTTTTCCAAATTTAAAAAAAAAAAACCCCCCAAAAAAATTTTTTTTTTTTAACCCACAAATTTTTTCCCCCCTTTTTTTAAAATTTTCCCTTTTTTAAATTTTTTTTTAAAAATTTTTTAAAAAAAAACCCTTTTTGGGGGAAAACTTTTTTAAAAAAATTTTTTAAAAATTTTTTTTTAAAAAAAAAAAATTAAACCCCGGGAAACCCCTTTTTTTTTTAAAAAAAATTTCCCCTTTTTTTGGAAAACCTTTAAAACCCCCCAAATTTTTAATTTTAAAAATTTTTTTTTAAAAAAAAATTTTTTTAATCCCAAAAAACCCTTGGTTGGAAAATTTATTTTTTTCCCCCCCCAAAAAGTTTAAAAATTTTGGGAAAAAAAAATTTTTTAAAAATTTTTTAAAAAAAATTTTTTTTTTTTTTTTTTTAAAATTTTTAAAAACCCCTTTCCCGGGTTTAAAAAGGGGTTTTTTTAAAAAAAATTTTTTTTAAAAAAAAAGGGGCCCCCAAAAAGGAACATTGGGGGGTTTTTAAAAAATTTTTTAAAATTTCTACCCCCTTTTTTTTTAAATTTTTTGTTTTGAAAAAAAGGGGGAAAAAATTTTTTTTTTTTAAATTTTTTTCCTTTTTTTTTGCCCCCAAAAAGGAAAAAAATTTTTTTTTTGGTTTTTTTTTTTTTTTGGGGTTTTTGGGGCCCCCCCGGGTTTTTTTAAATTTTTTTTTAAAAAATAATTTTTTTGGGTTTTTTCCCTTTTTTGTTTTTTTTAAAGGAAAAAAATTTTAAAAAAAAATTTTTCCCCGGAAAATCCCCTTTTTTAAAAAAAAGGGGTTTTTTTTTTTTTTCTTTTTTGGTTTTTCCCAAAATTGGGGGTTTTTTCCCCCCCTTTTTTAAGGAAAAAAAATTTTTTTTTTTTTAAAAAAAATTTTTTAAAAAAACCCCCCCCTTTTTTTTTTTTAAAAAACCCCCATTTTTTTTAAAACCCCCCCTTAAAAAAAAAGGGGCCCCCTTTTTTAAAAATTTTTTCCCCGGGGTTTTTTTAAGGGAAAAATTTTTTCTGGAAAACAAAATTTTTTTTTTAAAAAATTTTTTAAAAACCCCCCCAAAAAAAAACCCCCAAAAAAAAAAAAACCCCCCTTTTTTTTTTTTAAAAAAATTTTTTTTTTTTCCCTTTAAGGGGGGAAAAATTAAAATTTCCCAAAAAACCCCCAAAAAAAAACCCTTTTTTTTTTTGTTCCAAAAAATTTTTTTTTAAATTTTAAAAAAAGGGGGGTTTTTTTTTTTAAAAAAAAATTAAAAATTTAAAAAATTTTTTGGGTTTTTTTAAAAAAACCCCCCCCTTTTTTTTTAAAAAAATTTTTTTTTTTTTTTAGGCCCCAAAAAACCCGGGTTTTTTTTAAAAAAAAAAATTTTTTAAAAAAATTTTTTTTTTTTTTTCCCCAAAAAAAAATTTTTTTAAAAAATTTTTTTTTTTTCCCCCTTTTTGGGTTTTAAGGGGTTTTTGGGGGGAAAATTTTTAAAAAATTTTTTTGGAAATTTTTTGGGCCCCCCCCAAAAACCCCAAATTTTTTAAAAAATTTTAAATTTTTTTAAAATTTTAAAAAAACCCCCCCTTTTTTCCCCCCCCAAAATTTAAAAATTTTTGGGTTTTTAAACCCCCTTTTGGGTTCAAAAAAAAAAATTTTCCCCTTTTTAATTCCAAAAAAAACCCCCCCCCTAATTTTTTTTAAAAAAAATTTTTTTTTTTTTTTTTTTTCCCCTTTTAAAAAAAAATTTTTTTTTTGGGGGCCCTTTTTGGGGCCCCCACCAAAATTTTTTGGTTTGGGTTTTTTTTTTTCCCCCCGGGGGTTTTTTGGAAACCCCCTTTGGAAATTTAAAAAAGGGGGAAAAAAATTTTAAAAAATTTTTTTGGTTTTTTCCCCCCCCCCCCCCCCTTTTTTTTTCCCCCCCCCTTTTTTTTCAAAGTTTCCCGGGGTTTTTTAAAAAAAAATTTTTTGGGGGGGTTTTTTTTTTTTTTTAAAAAATTTTTAAAAAAAAAAGGGGGGGAAAGGGAAAAATTTTTTTTAAAAAAAAAAAAAAAATTTTTCCCAAACCCCAAAAAGGGTTTTAAAAAATTTCAATTTTTGGGTTTGGTTTTTTTTTTAAAAAAAAAAAAGGGGGTTTTTTAAACCCAAAATTTTTTTGGGGGTTTTAAAAAAAAATTTTTTTTTAAAAGGGGTTTAAAAAATTTTTTTTCCTTTGGGGGGGGTTTTTATTTTTAAAAAAATTTTTAAAAAAACCCCCCCCTTAAGGTTCCAACCCGGGGCCAAATTTAAAAAAAAATTTTTTTAAAAAACTTTCCCCAAAAAAATTTTAAAAAAAAAAACCCCCTTTTTTTTTTTTTTTTTTTTTTAAATTTTTAAAAAAAACTTTTTTAATTTAAAAGGGGGGGAAAAAAAAAATTTTTTTTTTAAAAAAAAAATTTTTTTCCCCGGGTTTTTTTTTAGAATTTTTTCCCTTTTTAAAAAAATTTTTTGGGGGGGGAAAAAAATTTTTTTAAAAATTTTTTAAAAAAAAAAATTTTAAAAAAAAAAAAATTAATTAAAAAGGGGAAAGGTTTAAAACCCAAAAATTTTAATTTTTAAAAATTTTTTTTTTAAAAAAAAAATTAAAAAAATTTAAATTTTTAAAGGGAAAGTTCAAAATTTTTGGTTTAAAAAAAGGGGTTTTTTTTTTTTAAAAAAATTTTTTTTTTTTTTTTTTTTTTAAAAAAAAATTTTTTTTTTTAAAAACCCAAAATTTAAATTTTTTTTCCCCAAAAAAAAAAAAATTTGGAACAATTTGAAAAAAAGGGGGGGAATTTTTTGTTTCCAAAAACAAAAACCCCCCAAAAAAAAAAAAAAAAATTTTTCCTTTCCCCCAAAAAAAAAACCCCTTTTCCCCCCCCAAAAAAAATTTAAAATTTTTTTTTTTCCCCCAATTTTTTTTTTTTTTCTTTTTTAAATTTTTAAAAAAAAATTTTAAAAAATTTTTTTTTTTTTTTTTTTAAGGGGTTTTTTTTAAAAAAAATTTTTTTTTTTTTTTTTTTTTTTTTAAAAAATTTAAATTTCCAAAAAAAATTTTTTTTTTTTTTTTAAATTTTTTAAAAATTTTTTTTTTTTAAAATTTTTAAAAAAAAAAATTTTTTTTATTTAAATTGGGAAATTTTTTTTTTTTTAAATTTTAATTTTTTTGAAAAAAAATTTTTTTTTTAAAAATTTTTTTTTTAAATTTTAAAAATTTTTTTTTTCCTTTTTTTTTTTTTTTAAAAAATTTTTTTTTTTTTAATTTTTTTTTTTTTGGGTTTTTTTTTTTTTTTAAAAAAAAAAAATTTGAAAAAATTTTTTTTTTTTTTTTTTTTTTTAAAAATTTTTTTTTTTTTTCCTTTTTAAAAAAATTTTTTTTTTAAAAATAAATTTTTTTTTAAAAATTTTGAAAAAAAAAAGGAACAAAATTTTTTCCCAAAAAAATTTTTAAAATTTTTTTAAAAAAATTTTTTAAAATTTTTTTTAAAAAAAAAATTTTAAAAAAAAAAATTTTTTTTTTTTTTTTTTTTTGGTTTAAAAAAATTTTTTCCCTTTTTTTTTTTTGGGGGAAAAAAAAATTTTAAAACCCCCAAAAAAAAATGGGAAAAAAAAAATCCAAAAACCCCCCAAAAAAAAAAAGGGTTTTTTTTAAAAAAAAAAACCCCCAAAAAAAATTTTTTTTTTTAAAAAAAAAAAACCCTTTTAAATTTTAAAAAAAAAATTTTAAAATTTAAAATTTTTTAAAAAAAAAAGTTTTTTTATTTTTTAAAAAAAAAAAAAAAAAAAAAGTTTTTTTTTTAAATTAAATTTTTTAAAAAATTTTTTTTTTAAAAAAAATTTTAAAAATAAAAATTTTTTTTTTTTTTAAAACCAAAAAAAAATTTGGGAAATTTAAAAAAAATAAATTTTTTAAAAAATTTTTTTTTTAATTTTTTTAAAATTTTTAAAAAAAAATAATTTAAAAAATTTTAAATAAAAAATTAAAAATATTTAAAAAAAAAATTTTTTTTTAAAATTTGTAAAAATTTTTAAAAAAAATTTTTTTAATTTTTAAAAATTTTTTAAACATTTTAAAAAAAACCTTAAAAAAATTTTTCCTTTTTTTTTTATAAAATTTTTTAAATTTTAAAAAATTTTAAAAAATTTTTGGGAAAATTTTTAAAAAAAAAAAATTAAAAAAAACCAATTTTCGGTTTAAAAAAAAAAAATTTTTAAAAAATTTTTTTTAAAAACTTAAAAAAAAATTTTTGGGGGGGAAAAAAATAAAAAAATTTTTTTTAAAAAAAAAATTTTTTAAAAAAAAAAAAAAAAATTAAAAAAAATATAATTTAAAAAAAAAAATTTTTTTTTAAATTTTAAAAAAAAAACCCCAAAAAAAAACCCCCAAAAAAAAAAATTTTAAAAAAATTTTTTTTTTAATTTTTTTTGGGGGGGGGGGTTTTTTTTAAAAATTTTTTTTTTAAAAATTTTTTTAAACCCCCCCCAAAATTTAAAAAAAAATTTTTTTAAAAAAAAATTTTTTTCTTTAAAAGGGGGGTTTTTTGGGGGGGGCCCCCCCCCCCAAAAAAGGGGTTTTTTTAAAAAAAAAAAAAATTTTTTTTTTAAAAAACCTTTAAATTTTTAGTTTTTAAAAAAACCAAATTTTCCCCAAAAATTTTTTTTCCCAAAAAAAAAATTTTTTAAAAAAATTTAAAAATTTTTTTTTAATTTTTTTGGGGTTTTTTTTTTTAAAAATTTTTTTTTTTAAACCCCCCCCCGGGGGTTTTTTAAAAAAATTTTTTAAAAATTTTTTTTTTTTTAAAATTAAAAAACCCCAAAAATTTTTTTTTTTTATTTTTTTAAAAGGGGAAAATTTTTTTAATTTTTTTTTTTCCCCAAAAATTTTTTTTTATTTTTTAAAAAAAAACAAAAATTTTTTAAAAAATTTACTTTTTTTTTTTAAAACCCCCCTTTTTTTTAAAAATTTTTAAAATTTTTTTTTACCCCAAAATTTTTTTTCCCCCCAAACCCCCCTTTTTTTTTCCCCTTTTTTTAAAAAAATTTTTTTTTTTTTAAACCCCCCAAAACCCCCCCGGGGTTTAAACCTTTTTTTTAAAAGATTTTAAAATTTTGGAAAAAGTTTTTCCCCCAATTTGGGGGGGGAAAAAATTTTTAAAAAAAAAATTTTTTAAAAAAAAGGGCCCCTTTTTTTAAAAAAATTTTGGGGGGGGTTTTTTAAAGCAATTTTTTTTTAAAAAAAAAAAAACCCCCCTTTTTTTT
>JAMXBC010000149.1:0-20000 GCA_024138005.1 Lumnitzera racemosa | reverse complement strand
TATTAATCCCCAAGATTTTTCTTCCCTAGGTCATTTAACTCAAAGGTAATTTTCAAAGGTTCTAAAAATGGGATTCATTTTAAAGGGGTTGTTAGTCCCCAAGAATGTTGCCCCCTGGGATAGTAAACTAAAAGCTAATTTCCCAATTTTTCCCAAAATTTCGATTCTTTAGATTCCCTTTTGGTCCCTCCTCCCTGATTAGTCAACTTAAGGAGTTTTTTTAATTTTTATTTTTTTTTTTTTAAAATTTCGTTCCCATTTTGGGGATGCTAGCCCCCTAGGGGGGCCCACCCCTACTTAGTTTAGCTTAAAAAGCTTTTTCCAATTTCTCTTAAATTGATTTTTTAAATTTGGGGTTTTGTTTAACCCCCTTAAAAAAAAACCTTTCCCGCTTAAATTTAGTAAAATTTAGAGGAGTACTTCGGGGTTTTAAAAAAATAAATTTTTCATTTGGTTAAAAAACCCCTAGTAAAGGGCTTCCCCAAAAAATACCCACCTAAAAGGGGTTTCCCTTCCAAAATTTTTCTCGAATCAATTCTCATTTAGGGTTGCTACCCCCCCTAGGTTTGCTCCAAATAGGTTAGTCAACTAGGGGAATTTCCCCAATTTTTTTAAAAATTGATTCTCTTTTTTGGGTTTACTACCCCCATGGGGATACTCCAACCAAGGTTGTTAGCTAAAATTGAACATTTTTTTGGTTTTTTAAAAATCGATGCTCATTTTGGGTTCCCAAATTCTATGGGGACACCCCTTGTTTGGGTTTTAACTCAAAGGAGCACTTTTGGGTTCTTTTAAAATTTGATTCTTTTTTTAATGTTGCCCAAACCCTAGGGCACACTGTCCCCTTAGGTTAGTTAGCTTAGAAAAAGTACTTCAAATGTTCCTAAATCAACTTTCATTTAAGGTTTAGTCCTTAAAGAGAGTTCTCACCTGGTTTGTCAGCTCAGATGTTCACTTCTAAAAAGTTCTCAATTTGTTCTTACTACAGTTGTTAGTTCCTTAAAGATGCCCATCACCTGGGTTTGTCAGCTTAAAGGAGCACTTCTAAGTTTTCTAAAATTTGATTCTCATTTATGGTTGTTAAAACCCCAAAGGATGCTCTTGCTAAGGTTGGTTAGCTTAAGAAGACTTTTAGGTTTCCTAAAATCAATTTCATCTTGGATTGCTAGTCCCTTAGAGGGACTCCTTTTAGGTTCGGGTTTTCTTAAAGGAAACACTTTTAATTTACCCAAAATCGATTTTCATTTAGGGTTTCCAATACCTTGGTGACTCTCTTTACCTAGGGTTTGTTATCTTAGAGGAGTGTTTCTAAGATTTCAAAACCCTTTTTCCTTATGGTCCCAAGAAATTTCCCCGCCTATGTTTTTTAACTAAGAGGAACTTCTAATTTTTTCAAACAATCTCATTTTAAAGGTTTCGATACTCTTGCATAGGGTTTAAAAACCCTAAAGGGGATTTTTATTTTTTTAAATTCAATTCCCCATTTAAGGATGTTTTTTTTTCCCTGTGAGGGGCACTCACTCCCAATTGGGTTTTTTTAAAGGGGCCCCTTCTAAGAATTTTTTTAAAATTTATTCTTTTTTTAGGGTTACTAAATCCCCCACCCGATCCTTGCTAAGCTTATCAACTTAGAAAGGTCATTTCTAGGTTTTATCAACTCGATTCTTATTTTAAATTTCTAGAGCCCCAAATGTCCTGCTTAGGGTTTGTCAGCTCAAAAGAGCACTTCTAGGGGTTTTTCTAAAACCATTTCTCATTTAAGGGGGTAGTCCCCCAAGGATGCTTTAGCTTATTTTTCTACCCTTTGGGGGAGCACTTTTAAGTTTTCAAAATCTTTTTTCATTTAAAAGGGTTCTAGTCTGCTAGGTATGCTCCTGCCCAGGGGTTTGTCCCGCTTAGAGGAGAAATTTTTATTCTTTTTCCCAAAAATTTAAATCTCATTTATGGTTATAGTCTACTTCCCAAGATTTTCTAAATTTTTTTTTCATTTTGGGGTTTTTTCCCCTTTTCCTAAAGACCCTACTATTTTGGTTAGCAACCAAGAGTACCCAAAGTTTTAAAATCTTTTGTTTTTATGGGTTGCAAATCCTCTAGAATCCCTTGTCTAATTAATCAACTTAGAAATAGCTTTAGTTTTCAAAAATTGATTCTCATTTGGGGGTGCTAACCCCTTTTGACACAGCCCTTTCTTGGGTTATTAACTTGAGAACCCTTCCAATTTTCTTATTTGCTTTTCTTTCAAGTTCTAGTCCTCTAGAGATGTTCCCGTAGGTTAGTCACTCAAAAGACACTTCCGCTGCTAAAATCAATTTTATTTCCTAATTGCTAGTCTGCAAAAGATGATCTTGCCTAATTAGTGACTCAAGTAGAACTTTAATTTTTTCTAAAATTGATTTTCATTTGACATACCTCCCCTAGGCGCCCCAACCAAGTTAGTCAACTAAAAGGGACTTTCTGTTTTTTTTTTTTTTAAATGATTCTCATATTGGGTTTTATAGCCCCCTAAGATTTTTTTAAATTAGTTTCGCTAGCTCAAAGGGCTTTTCCAAATTCCTCAAACAATTTTTTTTGGGGTTTTTAAATCCTTTAAGTGCTTCGCTTAAGTTATTTAGCTTGGAGGGTTTTTTAATCATTAAAAATCCTTTTTCCTTTAAGGTTAATATCCCAAGAGACATTCCCCCACGTTATAAAACTTAGGGGTGCCCCTCTGGTTTTCTCAAATCAATTTTTTTTAGGGTTGTTATCCCCTAAAGGCTCCACTAGGTTACTCAACCAAAAAACACTTTTAATTTTTTAAAAATTTTAAATTTTCATTAAGGTTTCTAATCCCTTAAGGGTGTATTCCTAGTTGTTTGCAAAGCAGCATTTCAGGTTTTTTTTAAATCGAATCTCTTTTGGTTGCAATCCTATAAACATTTAGCTTAGTTATTAGCTCAAAGGGGCACTTCTGGTTCCTTTAAAAAAAATTTTTATTTAGGTTTCAAAATTAGGGGAGATGCTCCTACCTAGGTTAGTCAATTAAAAATATTTCAAATTGATTCTTTTATGGGTTCTACCCCTTTTTGGGCTCCCTTAGTTAGTTACTCAAACGGTACCTCGGGTTTGTTTCATCCCAAATTTTTTTTTGGGTTTCAAATTCCCAATGCACCTCACTTGGTTTAATCAACTCAAAGTATACTTGGGGGTTTTTGTAAATCGATTCTACTTGGGTTGCTAACCCCCTAGAATTTTTCTCGCCTTTTTAGTTACTTAACGAGCACTTCCAAGTATTCAAAAATCAATTTCATATACGTTTACTAGCCCTTGATGCTCTTGTCTTGGTTAGTCGTCAAAGAAGCCTTCCTAGTTTCTAAAATCGTTCTCATCTGGGGTTGCTAGTTTTTAAACCCCTACTTGGGTTTACCGTCAAGGGAGCACTTAAAATTTTCTCTAAAATTTTGTTTTCTTTTTTTAGGGTCTCGAACCCCTGAAAATGCTCTCCCTAAGTTGTAAACCAAAAGGGAGTACTTCTGGGTTTTCTAAAATTGACCCACTTGGGTTCTAGCCCCCTAATTCACCCCAAAGCTAGATTTTATTTGGGGGAGCACTTCCAGGTTTTTAAAAATCGTTCTCTTTTGGGGTTACTACCCCCTAAAATCGCTCGCCTGGGTTAGTAAAATTGGGGGCATTCTAGGTTTTCTAATTTGATTCTCATTTGGGTTGAGACACTCCAGGTTAGGTTAGGGGTCACGAGCACTTTAAGTTTTAAAAATCGATTTCCTTTGGTTATATCCCCAGGACACTTCCACCTAAGTTAAATTTGCTTTGAGAGATGATTTTAGGTTTTTTAAAATTGATTTTCATTTAGGGCTCCTAGGTTGCAGTAAGTTGCACTTCAAGTTTTTTAAAATCAATTCTCATTTCGATTTTTTTGGGGCCCTAGAAAATTTTTCCCACTTTAAGTTAATCAGCTTAGAGGGAAAACTTCCAGGTTTTTCAAATCGATTTCATTTAGGGTTCCCTTTTTTCCCTAAAGCGCCCCTACTAGCTATCAACTCAAGAGCTTGAACCTGACCAAGAATAACAAGGGGCGATCGTTAATGAGTCTAAGCTTATTTAAAGTTAAAGAGTTGATGAGGGAAAGGGGCAAAAGAACAAATACAAATGAAAATAAACAAAACTTTCGAAACAGCTCTAATAGATGTAACACCCAATAGAATTTCCAAGGACTATGACATACCTCGATTTTACGCATTTTTTGGGTTAGGGGAGGTTCCTCACTAAAAAACCCTTTGGCTTGAGGGTAGGATAAGAGTGAAATGAAAGAAAACCCAAAACCTAGTGTTTACGTAAAGGAAAAATTTCCAGTATATTAATGGTAACCCCCTAAGGGCTTAAAATTACAAGGGGTATTTATACTCAATTATTTGGGGCAACTTCCCAAAGGGAAAAGAAAAAAATTGGATTTCCAAAGGAATAATATTTAAGGTAAAAAGGATAAAAATGAATATTAAAGGAAATCAACTTTGGGTTTGTAATGGATTCTAATATGATTTTATATAGTAGCGATGATGTATTGGTGATGTTTTTGGGAAGAGCAGAAAAAAAAAGTATTATCATCTTACTTGCCCGAGAAGGGCATTTTAAATCAATTTTAATGATATCTCCGTCTTTTTGAAAAAGGTGATGCGAGTAATGTTTGGGCCCAAATGCATAGCGAGAATAAAGGGATGGGCTGTTGTCTTTTCCTTCCGATTCTGGTTTAACATTTAATTATAAAAAAATAGCTATTTTTCCTTCCCACTCGGCAAAACCAAAACGGGGTTCGGCAAGGAGATTTTAGCCTTTATAGGTTTCAGTTAGGTAGGAGGTTTCATTTTGCCCTTTAGCCCCTTGCGCTCGACTAGAGTTAAAAACCCCAGTAGTTTGATTCCTATCTTTCCTCTGATTTGAATTAGATTTAATAAAATCAAAATTATCTTTGATTAACTCCCTTTGGGGTAAATTTTGAAATGGTCCTAATTTTAAAAGGGTGTAAAAAATCCCCAAAATTTTTCCCAACCGGGTTTAATTTTTTTTTTTTTAGGCATCATCTTTAAAATTTTGGCTGGTTCTAAAAGGGGTCCTTAAAGCTTTTGCAAATTTTTTGTTCCCCCCTTTTTGTTTGGGAAAACATTTTTTTACAAAGGGTTTGACCTTCCCAAAGTTTACTTTTTTAAATTACTTAGCTATCTTACCCTTCCCTTTCCCTTCACTTTTTTCCTTCTAGAAACTTGGTGGGGATGTATCGAATGACTTTGTCAAAAATGTGAAAAGGGATTGAAACCTAGCCTTATGAAATGGGTCCTCTTGCACGGGCACAAGAAACAAGGGTTAATAAAGAAAAAACTCGGATTGAAACCGTAGTTTTAACCCCCCTTCCAAAAGGGGGTCTGTTTGGGTGGTGTCTTGCACTATTTGGCTGTAAGCAATTCGACCAAAAGGAAAGGGAAAATGTCCTAATGGGCCCAATTTCTTGCCCCCCGTAGCTTGGAGCAATGACCCCCCCAAAGTACAATTAACCACTTTTTTTTGGGGCTATCATTTTAAAGGGGTGTAAAAAATTATTTGAAAGTATTTTGGGTTTCCCCATTTGAGCCTTTTTAAGGGTCCTCTAGAAAGGGTCAAGAATTGGGGGCCCTATCAAAATTAAAACTTCCACCCCCAAAGTAACAGTAAATCTCTTTACAAGAAAAGAAAGAAATAGCGAAGCATCTTTATTTTTGGGCGCAAGACAAAAAAGGGCCCCATCTTGCTGAACCAATCCATACAACCATTATAGAAAAATTTGCTTCGGGAAATTTTGGTAATTAAAGAAAAAAGCCCAGGCTCCTCAATCCTTTTTGGTTTTACCCGGAAAAGGGAAAAAGGAAATTTGGGCTTTCCCTTTTTCAGCTTAGAAATTAGCCTTTTTCGCTTTAGTCCCGCTTTCAATAATTGGGTGAAAATCTCCCCACATTCTGGGCCCAAAAAGAATTGACCATTTGCAATTCTACATCTTTTCTACTCGAAATGCCCCAAAAAAATTCCTCCACGTAAGCTTCCCAATCATACCCTCCCGTAGGGGAACAAGTCAACCCACATTTTTTTCCCTTTCCCTTAACTATCTTTAGATGACCTCTTTCTATTGATTTCCCAAATTGTTTGCTTGGGTTTAACTTTGGGCCCCAAAGTATGTATCGAGTTGATTTTTCGGTTTTTTTTTAAAAATTGTTTTCCCTCATTTCTTGTTTAATACTAAATCCAAACCCATTTAATTTTAAAACCCTGGGACAAAAAGAAATTAAAAATTTCCCCGATTTTTTTTTAAAAAATAATTTTTGGGGGTCGCCCCCCGACCAAAGTGGGAAAAAAGAAAAAGAAACCGAAAAATTTAATTGGGTGGATTGATTTCGATTTGGGCCCTTTTGGGCTTTAATTTCAAATTCAAAAGAAGAACCCCAAAAGGGTTTTTCCCAAAATTGGGGGCTAACCTATTAAACCCTAAGGGGACCACTATTTTTACCGAAATTTGGGTTTTTTTTCTAAATTTTAAAATTTAAAAAATAAATAAAAAAAAAAAAAATAAAAAAGGGAATTAATTGTTACATATTTTATCGTCGCCCCGAAGGGGCCTAAATTTCCCAATAGCCCAGTTTAGACATCATAGTTTTTTTTCAAAAAAATTTTTAGGGGTTGGTTTTTTTTTAAAAAAAAGATTGGGGTTTAATTTTCGTTTTTTTTTAGGCCCTTTTACTTTTATTAAAAAAAATCCCCAAAGCCTAATTTTTTATTTTTAATTTTTAAAAAAAAAAAAAACTAAAATTTTTTAAAAATGCCCAAATTTTAAAATTTTTTTTTTAAAAAAAAAATAAGTGATAATTTTTTTATTTTCAAGAAAAACCCTAAAGATTTTTTTGAAAAGTGCAATGTTTCACAAGATGAAAATTTTTTTATAAAAAAAATGCTTAAAATATTAAAAAAAGAAAAGAAAGAAAAAAAATTTTCCCAATCATAGAAAAGATGCCTTAAAAATAGAAAAAATATCTGAATCATAGAAAAGATGTCTGAAACATAAAAAAAAAAAAAACCCAAACTATAAAAAAAAACATCTAAAATGGGAAAAACATCCCAAAATATGAAAAAAAATCTAAATATGGAAAAGATATCTAAAATATGGGAAAAAACACCTAAAAAAATAGAAAAAAACCTAAACTATAAAAAGGGCACCTAAAAATTTAAAAAAAAGATATCTAACCATAAAAAAAAAGTCAATTTAAAATTTTTTTTTATTTTGGGAACATTTAAAAAGATTTTTTAATTTAGAAAAATTACATATTTTATCATCGCCCCCAAGGTGCCTAGTACCCAATAACCCGGGTTAGGGCGATCGTAGTTCCCAAAAAAAAAATTTTAAATTTGGTTTGGGTTTATTTTAATTTTTTAAAACCATCCTTTCCCTTTTTTTGCTTAAATTTTTGTTTTAAAAAATTTAAAAAAGTCCTAACTTTTGATACAAATAAAAGACTTTCTAAATACCCTAAAAATTTTTTTGATTTTTTTTTAATTCATATTTCCAAAAAAAAAAAAAAAATTTATTTTCTAGGCAAGGAAATTTTAAACAAAAAATGTCCAAAAAAAATTCCCCAAAACTAAAAAATACTTTTATTATTTATATCCATATTAAATGTTATTTAAAAAACTATAATATTTTTAAATTTTATAATTTAAAACAAATAATGCTAAAAGAAAAAACTAAACTAATTTAAAAACACACATATTTCTATATCTAATAATTTTTAAAGATAATGACATAATTTTAAAAAAACAAAAAAAAAATAAAATAAAAAAAAAAAAATAAAAAAAAATTGAACTAAACCGAAACTGAAAATTTTTTTTTTGGGGTTGGGCGGTGGTCGCAAGGAATTTCCGCGGAGGTTGTGCGTACCGTTTGGATTGCGTGGGGCGTCAAGCGGGGATGTAAGTTCGGTGTGATTTGTTTTGGGCAGGGGGCATGCGCTTGCCCTTCAGATTGCGTGGAGCGTCCCGCTTCGAATCAGCCCTAGGGCTTTGGGTTTGTCAATTTGTGGGGTTTAGGGGTGTTGGATTGTTGCAAAGGATTAGGGCAATTTATGGCGCGAATGTTGTCGGGGCCTTTTTTTTTTTTTTTTTTTTTTTTTTTGGGGAGGGTTTTTTTTTTTTTTTTTTTTTTTTTTTTTTTTTTTTTTTTTTTTTTTTTTTTTTTTTTTTTTTTTTTGGCCGAATTCGTTGGTCACCTTTTTTAAATTTTTTGTTGTAGTTGCCCCCCGGGAGAATTGAAAAATTTGGGTTTTTGGATGGGCTGCGCGGGTTGCGGCATGACCCCGTGGAAATTTGGGGGATGTTCCATCGGGTTTTTATTTGTGGGTGATGGATTGGGTTTTTGTTTTGTTCTGAAACAGTTTTTTTTTAAAGCTACCCCCCCCCTCCTTTTGTTATGGTTCTCTTTGTACCGATTAAACTATATTCAAATCTCATTAGCTAAACCCATATGATTTAATTAGATATGATTCTTTTGCAAGATAGAAAAATAAAGACATTAGTACTGTAGAGACTCGAACCCGTTACTTCCAACTAAATCCACCCAAGCACTCTGCTACATATCCATTAAGCCTTGACTGTTTCTTAACATTCTTTTAGAATTAAATTATATTTAAACTATTTAAATCCCTAAACTAAAAATTTTTATCAAAACCCCAAAATTAAAACTAATATTAAACTAATTATTCCTAATATAAATTACTTCGAAATTTTATAATTTTTCCTTTATTTATTTTTTTTTGGTATTTTCATTATTTTTTAAATTTTTATTTTTTATTTTTTTAAATTAGGACCCTTTTTATAAAAATAAAAACAAAAGACTATGGAAGGGCAAAAATTAGGTGTCTACAGTATGGGTCCTCAAAAATATTGCAAATAGTCCTCCACTGTAGGCATCCTTAATCAGTAGCTCTCGTAGTGAACAAGTTAGGCCCCAAAATAATTTTTCCCTTTTTAGGCGATTTTCTATATGATACCCCTCCCTTGATTTCCACGATGCATTGTGTAACTATGGTTCCAAAGTACGGATACTCAAAAAATTGCTCCTTGATATTTGCAAACCCAAACGGTTAGTCTATGGTTCATTCAAAGTGAAGGTCTTCTTGAAAGAGCATCAGCAACTAATTGCTCTTTTCTTGTTTATTTAAATTTTTTTTCCAAATTAAATCCCTCGAGGAATTTACCCATCTTGCCAGCCCCTTAGACAACTTCATCTAGCTTTGGGGATACCTTAGATACTCATGGTTGGTGGGAAATGATAAACTCTCTTAACAATAGACAATGTTGCCATACTTATAGTGCTTGGATCAGTGCTAAGAGTTCTTTGTCATACATAGAGTAATTTAACTAAGGTCCTCTAAGCTTCTTGCTTTAGAAAGGGCCCTTGGTCCGCCTTTTTACATTAAGGCAAGACCTATTCCAATGCCTAATGTGTCACATTACAGCTCAAACATTTTCTCGAAGTTAGGTAGAACTAATACCAGGGTTGCTAATGTTTCTTTTATCTCAGCAAAGCTCTTCTCATCCCTTTCTCCTCTTGGAAGTCAGTGTTTTTTGTCATTATCTTAGAAAGTAATGTGGCAAGGGTACCGAAATTCCTAATAAATTCTTCAGTGAATGAAGCTAATCTATGGAAACTTCTTATGTTGACATAGTTAGGGGGAGTAAACCACTTGACAATAGCTCAGATCTTCCCCATCATCCACTCGTAAGGTCCTTTTACTGACTATATGCCAAAGGGAATACCACTTCCTCCTAGCAAAAGCAACATTTCTTAAGATTGCTGAATAATCTCTCGATATGAAGGACATTCAATACAATATGGAGATTTCACAATGACTCAGCATGTTGACACTATAGACTAGGATGTCGTCAAAGTACACCACGACACACTCCCAATCAAATGTCATAATATAAGGGGCATCAGTCTCATGAAAGTGCTTAGGGCATTTGACATGCCAAAAAGCATGACCATCCATTCATATAATCCATGTCGAGTCTTAAACGTAGTTTTCTACTTATTGTCTAGTCTTATGCAGATTTTTAAAGGTGGCTAGACTTCAAATCGATCTTACTGAAGACCCTTCGCTCCACTTAGCTTATCTAGCATGTCTTCAAAACCCTTTGAATAGGATACCTATACTTGATAGTAATCTTATTCATGGCTTGGCTATCTATACACATCTATCAGGTTCTATCCTTTTTTTTGTCCTAGAAGTGTCGGCACAGTACAAGGACTAAGACTTTCCTTAACATAACCTTTCTCTAATGTTCATTGACTTTTGTTAGACTTTAGAAGCCTATTTGGGACTCATTCGATAAGCAAGCTTATTTGGCAAGGCAATACCGAGTATTAAGTCAATGCAATGCTCCCTGCCTTGTAGTAGGGGCAACCCTTTGGGTAATCTTCTAAGAATAGATCGACATATTTGTCTAGTATGCTCTTACTTCCTAAGGTAGTTCACCCATTACCTCATCTCCAATAGGTGCCTAACCAACATTAAAGGGCTGTTCGTCAGCATTTATGGCTTCTCGAAGTTCAGCTCTACTCATCATTTGAGCCTTCTCTAATCTGTAAGAAAGTTTAGTTTGCAATTTGTTAACTTCTCTTGGTGGCATTAGATTCAATATAATCTTGTAGCATTGGGTTCAATATAATCTTTCGGCCATCCTTCTCGAACATATACTATTTTTGTACCTATCATGGAAAACCCCTCCTATCAAATAGCCATGGTTGGCTAAGCAACACGTATGAAGCACATATGGGCAGCACATCACATAGAATCTCATCGAAGTAATGTTTGATGGTAATCGGTAGTAGTACTTGCCGTGTAACATGTAGTGCTCCCTTTCACTCAACCAATGCAGCTTATATGACCTTATGTATGCAATAGTCGACAATTTAAACCCTTTTATGACCAGATCAGTCGATGCATATTGGTGCAATTCCAATTTCAACGATTAATGTGCTCACCTGATTGTTTTACTTTACAAGTGGAACGAAACAAATTCTCCCTCTACTCCCCCTTTTGTGAGGGTTTGATGTTCATAGCACATTGGACAACCAAGGCCAGCTAGTCTAAGTCCTTGGTGAACACATCCTCTTCAATCAATTCTTTCTTGGCATCTTCTTTTTCCTCCCCTTCGAGTTCCTCATCAATGTTGCCTACTTCTAGCTTTAGGATGTTCCCTTAATGACCATTGTCAATCAGTTTGGACACTAAGCAACCATATGTTCAAACCCTTGGCACTTGAAGCACTTAATTTAGCTTGTCTTCCTACTAAAGCCTTGCCCTTTCTCATAAATTCAAGTCAGCACATCTCCCTCAAGTCAACCTTTCTACTAAGCTCAGACATCTATCTTTTGGAACTGTTCGGGCACTCAACTGAGCTTGGTAGCTTCCCTTCCCTAGTCATCTAGTTGGCAATCTGGGTGGTACTCGACTCTTTTTATGTCTTTCAATTATTAGGCTATTCTAAAGGCTTCATCCATTATGGTGAATCATTGGGGCTCCACAATGTCTTGGATGTCACTACGCAATAGTAAGGAACCTAGAGATTGTCTACGCTGGTGGTTCCTCCACTTCACATCGAATCATGAGCATATGGAATTCCCGAACATATACATCAATATTTGGCCTCCTTGTCTCAACTCCTAAAGCCGAGTGAAAATGTCATGTAGATAAGTACCCGGGCACAAACCTATTCCTTAGTTTCTCTTCATAGCAGGCCGTGTATTAATCCCTCGATAACCCTCCCGCCTCTTTATAGCCTAAAAATTCTTCCACCATACAACGGCATATCCGAAGAACTTAACAACAGTTGTTCTCACTTTCTCATATCCCCGTATTAATAACAGTAAAAAAAAAATGCTCATCTTTCTCTTCCCACTCTAATATTCATTAGTAACCCTAGATCCATTGAAGCTCGAATTTCGAAAACTTTACATGGTTGGATGTTTTGGGAACTTGGACATGGATTCTTCACTCTTCAAAATGCTCTTCCTTGTCCTCTTTAATTCAGCTCTCTTAGGTCTATCCTTCATCTTTCTCATCTACCTAATCCTCTACCTTGAACTTTTTCGAGTTGGTTTTTGACCTTTACAAGTTAAGTAACTTGTGGGGTGTTTTGCATAACCTCAATAGGTCAGCAAGCCAATGCCGAACAGCTTGAATCAAATTACCAAGATATTAGCCACCTCATCAAGTCTCTCATCAATACTTCTTGGGTTCCCTAAGACTGTTAGCCATGGTAGACAACTCTACTATTGTCATCTCCAGCACCAACATTTACACTTGGATCATCATTTCTCTAAACCAGAAATTAAACAATCAGTAATTACAGAAAGCTAAGATAAATACAGTAACTTGCTCTATTTCATATACACAAAAAAAAGTATAATAGAGCTTCAAAAACCAACTACAACTTGGACGAAACCTCCACTCTAATATTTAAGAAATGTGAACCATGACAAAAAATAGACAAGTCGGTCACTAAATGGGTCTAAGCTTACTGCAAGCTTGAAAGAGTTAATAGGGAATGGCATGAAAGAACAAATGATGAATGAAAAAGTAAGAAAAACCCTATAAACAACCCCAATGGATGTGACGTACCAAGGGAAAACTTCCAAAGAATCACGACACAGCTCAATATGACCCATGAGTTGCTCTAGTGAGGTTACTCGCTACCAAACCCTTGCTTAGGATAAGATAAGAATGAAATGAGAGTACATAAACATAGTGTTTATGCAAAAGAAGAATATCCAGTATATTAATGGAAATAGCTTGATGGCTTACAAATAAAAGGAATATTTATACCCAATAAGTTAAGGAAACTTCCCAAAAAGGGGAAAAGAAAAAAAGGTCATTTATTAAGGAAGTAATGTACAAAGTACAAAAGGGTAAAAATGAATATTAAAGGGAAAATCAATCATTAGTGTAATGGATTCTATACATGATTCTGTATACATGGTGATGATGTTGGAAGATGTAGACAAAAAAAGTAGGTCAGCTTACTTATCCAAGCAGAAGCGCTTAGTCAGTCTAGAGTATATTTCTCGTCTTCTCAACAAAGGTGATGCCGAGTAAGTGATTGGCTATGCATGAGTAAGAATGGGGATCGGTATTGTCTCAACCTTTTATTCTTGGTACACTGTCTATAAAGAAATAGGCAATCATTGGTTTGGCATGCAAACGAGTTAGTAAGGGATACTCGGGGCTCGGCAGGAGTCAGTTGGAGTAGAAAAATTCATCTTGATAGTCTCTCTAGTCTTCAAGCTTGACTAAGGTCAACGACCTTGTAGCTGATTCTTATTAGGAGCACTTTTGGGGGTTTTCTAAAATTTGGGTCCTTATTAAAGGTTACTAATCCCCTAAAATGCTCCCGCCTAGGTTATTTAGCCTAGAGGAGCACCTCCCAGTTTTCTAAAATTGAGTCTCATTTAGGGTTGCTAGTCCTAAAGACGCTTTCATCTAGGTTAGTTAGCTTTGAGGAGCAATGCAGGTTTTCTAAAATCAATTCTCATTTAGGGTTGCTAATCCCTTAGAGACGCTCCTACCTGGGTTTAGTCAGTCATAGAAGTACTTCTACGTTTTCTTAAATCAATTTTCATTTAGGGTTGTTGCTCGCCTAGAGATGTTCCCACATAAGTTAGTCAGCTCAGATGGCACTTCTAGGTTTCCATGAATAAATTCTAATTTAACTTGCTAGACCACTAGAGATGTTCCTGCTTAAAGTTAATTTTACTCAAAGCAGAACTTCTAACTTTTCTATAATCGATTTTCATTTAAGGTTTCTACTCTCCTGAGGATGCTCTTGTCTAGGTTAGTTAAATCAAAGGAGCACTTTCCAGGTTTTTTCAAAATCGATTTCATTTGAGGTTGCAAGTCACCCATAGATGCTTTCGCTTAGGTTAGTTACTCAAAGGGGCATTTCTTTGGTTCTCTCAAATCAATTCTTATTTAAAGGGTTTCTAATCCCTAGAGATGCTCTCACCTAAGTTAGTTAGCTCAAAGAGTACTTTTAGGTTATCTAAAATCAATTTTCATTTAGGGTTTCCAGTCCTTAAGTGACACTCTTACCTTAAGTTAGTTAGCTTAGAGCAGTAATCTAAGTTTTTTTTAAATTGATTTTCCCTTTATGGTTATTAGTCACCTAAAGATGCTCCCAACTTAGATAGATAGTGTAAACCCTTGAAAGTTTCGATCTAGGTTTTGAAATAGATTTAACTATAGTAGACAATTTAGGAGTCGACAAGACTAATTAAAGTTTAAAACCCCAAAAAGACTTAATTAAACGCGTATAGATTTTTTGACCCTAAATGTTTCTAAAGCTAAAGATTCAATTCGAAAGTGATAAAAACCTTAAAAATGATTCCATTAAGGACATATGTACACCAATCCTCATGATATACACTAAAACCCTAATTGAAAATATAATGCTTATCCTTTTGTCCAATTCACTAGTAAAGGTTAGAGATCCCCTTATTCATACTTATATGCTTTGAATCCTTAGGTAATCCCTTAGAAGTTTTAAGATAATGAGTCATAGTTATATTCACATTTTAAGTAAGTGATTAAGATAGTTTTACTTAGGTTAGGGAAATAGTTGAAGATTATGTTTATGTAGTGAACCTTAACACTTAAATTGGTACTTTTTGCATTTGTTATTCAAAGTAGTTTATCAAATGAGATATATAGGCTATAAAGACCTAAAGTAAGATCTCATTAACAATGTTTACAAATCATTCATCAAATATCTCATTTCCCCTCATTTCCTTCATTTTTCCTCTAATTTCCCTTAATTACCACATTATGTTCACAAAATTAAACATATTAAAAAATGTTGACTAAGGTAATGCATTTGCCCAAAGTCAAAGGGTTGACCAAGTCAACAAATGTTGACTAAAGTCAACATTTTGAAAAGTCAAAAGTCTTAAGAGATAAGGAAAATATCTTAGTTCTTAATGATGATTTTCTTTTCTTTTCCTTTTGATTTTCTTTTCTCCTCTTTGAAATTGTTGCCATCCACAATTTTCCATCTTGCCCCCACCATTTGGTTGTTTTCCCATAATTGAAACAAAACAAAAGAAACAAAAACAAAACTCCCCATTTCATGCCTGTGAACCCCCTTTCACTTTCACTTTCATTCCTTTCCCTTTTGTCTCCTTAAACTTCACAAATTAAAGGTATGTTCTTAAGTTGTTTTTATGTTACTTTATGTTATTCATTAGTTATTTAAATTAAGTAGATTAGGTAAGTAGTTAGGTGTTTAGTGAAGTCTTGAAGAGAAGAAAACAAAGTTTCCATCTTTAAGTGTAGAAAATGAAGAATCATGAAGGAAATGGAAGAAATACATGTGTATGTACTCTTAGATGTATATACATAGAGAAATACCAAAGGAATACAAGTTTTATGAACCTTTGTACATAAGCATGTATCATGTACATAACCAAATTTTAAGACCATCTCTAATTATATATACTTTATACTTTTACTAAATACATACATAGAAATGCAAAAGGATGAAAATTGAGAGGATTTTCTTAAGGGAAATTTGGCTACGAAATTTAGTTTTAAAAATAGTATTTTAAACCGTATAGGTTTATGAGTAGAAATACTGTATAAATACGGTATAAGTATATGTTACATAAGTATAAGTATAAGGTATATGTACATAAGTATAAGTATAAGGTATATGTACATAAGTATAAGTATAAGGTATATATATATAAGTATAAAGTAAGAAATAAATGTACTTTAAGACATGTACATGTGACATAAGCATGATATAATGCTTATTTTAATCAAATGATGAGGTAGATGATGACATAAGCATAGGAGGACATAAAGAAAAGATGACATAAGCATATGATGGCATAAAGAAAAGATGATGTAAGCAATGACATAATATAAGTTTAGAAAAAGAGAAAAATAGAAAAAAGTAGGTATTAGATTTCTAAAATTAGTAAACCCTAATACACCTTGTAAACAGATTATACCTAAATCAGTATATGATTAGTAATGACAAAGTAGAAACCCTAAATTATACGAATTTAAGGAATAAAGGTATAAAAATAAGTAATAGCAATACTAAGTTTATAGCTAAAAATTTCTATAAAAATGAGTTCATAATAAAAAATAGGTCTTAACGTCCAAAACAAACATTACCGATGAAATACATCCGAAAAACGATGAAAAATGACTATAAATTCCATAAATATCAGAAAATAAAACAAAAAAAAAATTATATCGATTATATAAAGTCTAACCGGTAAAGTTGATAATTGTTAATAGATTAGGTAATTAAATTTTAGAAGCATTAGTTTAAAAGATTACTTACTAGTTTTATTCAAATCGTAATGATCAGGGACTGGGAGCGTGAGGACCCCCCAATCGACTTTCTACGATTTTGGGCAAATCACCATGGCCGAGTGAGTATTTACAATGATTCCATGCTTGTTTTGTGATTGTAGATAGTGGACTTAAATATTATTGTTAATTGATGAATTTTGTGGGGACTGGGAAAAAGCCTGTGTATGTTTGGGATGTCTTGAATTGTGAATTTATCTTAAATATTAATAATGCTATGGTTGTTGCATGGTAATATAGATAATGATTGTGTGCACAATGGTGATCATAGCATAATTGGAACCTAATTACACTCGGCCCATAAAAAGACATTGAGACATGCATTAACCTGCATAGCATGGGTACTATTTCCCGGGCCCTCACATCACACGGAGGTAAAGAGAGGCCATTCGGGGGTTGATATATTTATTTATTTGGTTCTGTACGGTGCTTCGTACAAAATGACCTTACCCTGGCTCGCGGGAAACACTAGGCGTTAGAGGCGCCAACCGCCTGGCTAAGGGTCGAGTTTTTAGAGACCTCCGTTTAGGGGTGAGTGTGGACTGCGGGGGCCCACTCACAATTATACTAGAACTTGTGTTTTTCTGTAAATAAGGGTTATTTGATATAAGTACGGAACATGGAGTTCCGTAGTAAAGTAAGTTCTAGTGTAATACCCGGATCTGATTGGTGCCGTGTAAACTCCAACCCAAAACTTCGGAGGGCGTTAAACCCGAGTTGCGTATATGAACTAGTTAAGTATGCGTATTATTTGGCATTCTGTTTGATCATTCATTCATATGGTGACTATAATGTGTTTATAACTTGCTTGTTGTATGGCTGAGGGTTTTGCTCACTAAGCTTGGGCTTACACCCTTTGGGACTTTTGTTGCAGGATAGCTTATTCGTAGAGACAGGACGAGGGATGCCACAGGTTAGCGGGGGGACTTGGGCAAGAGCGAAGTGCCCTGTGTGAGGGAAAAGGAAAATAGTTTATGTAGACTATTCCTCATTTTACTTATGTTTAACTTATGTTTACCTTATTATTATGAACTTAGACACACTTAAAATTTGTGTAATATAAGCTTTTGAGTTTAAACTTTTATATCAATATGTTGTGTGATGATATCATGTGAATTCGGATGTATTTTGGAACTAGTAAGTTGTAGACCCTTTGTATATTGTGTGAAGAGTTTTTTATTGGAAGGGTAACCAATCAGGGGTTCTTCATACAGTATACGGCGTCTGCCACGATGGGCCGTCCTCAGTTCGTGACAGATAGCTTAAAGGTGCACTTCTAGGTTTTCTTAAATCGATTCCTATTTAAGGTTGTAGTCCTTAAACATGCTCCGCCTAGATTAGTTAGCACGAAGAAGTACTTCTAATTTTTCTAAATTCGATTCCTGTTTAAGGTTGCTAGTTCCTTAGCAATATTACTGGCCTAAGTTGTCAACACAAAGGAGCACTTTCAAGTTTTTTAATATTGATTCTCATTTAGAGTTGCTAGTCTCCTAGACACACCCCAGCTTAAGTTAGCCAGCTTAAAGGAGCACTTCAAGGTTCTCTCAAATTGATTGTTATTTGGGTTGCAAATCCCTAGAGACGTCCTACTTAAGTTGTCAGCTCAAAGGGTACTTCCCGTTTTTTTTTAAAATTTATTTTCATTTTGTGTTGGTAGTCCCCTAATGACACTCCTACATAGGTTAGTGCTTAGGGGAGTACTTTCAGGTATTCTAAATCAATTCTTATTTATGGTTCTAGTCTCCTAGAATCACTACCGCTTTGGTTTGAGGAGTACTTCTAGGTTTTCGCAAATTGATTCTCATTTAAGGTTTAGATACCTAACCTAGGTTAGTCTGCTCAAAGGAACACTTCTAGGTTTTCAAAAATTTATTTCCTTTAAAGGGTTTCTAGTCTTCTTAAAAACACTCTAACCTAAGTTAGTTAACTTAGAGGGGCACTTATCAGATTTCCTAAAATCGATTCTCTTTTAAGGTTATTAGTCCTCAAGAGACACTGTGCCTAGGTTAGTTAGCTCGAAGGTTTCACTTCTAGGTTTTCTCAAGATTGATTCTTATTTAAGGTTGCTAATCCCCTAGAGTTGCTCTCACCTAAGTTAATTAGCTCGCAAAGTACTTCTTGGTTATCAAAATCGATTCTCATTTAAAGGTTTCTAGTCCCTAGGGACACTCCTACCTAGGTTAGCTTGCTCAGGGAGTACTTTTAAGTTTTTTAAATCAATTCACATTTAAGGTTGCTGGTCCCTTAGAGATGCTCCCGCTTAGGTTAGTTAGCTTAAAGGAGCTCTTCTAGGTTTTCTGAAATCGATTCTTATTTAGGGTTCCTCATTCCCCAAGCGATGCTTCCGCCAAAGTTAGTCAACTTAGAGGAGTACTCCTAAGTTTTCTAAAGTAAATTTTTTCATTTAAGGTGTTAGCCCCTTAGTGATGGGAATCAGGTACTGGGACATTGACTCGCCAGCTGAGCTCAAGGATTAGAGGGACGGGTAAGGCGGATCCTTCTATTCTAGTTGACTCTTGCTGACCCCCCCAACATTCTTTGTGAGCAATTTGGTAATTTCCCATCTTTCGGAGATTGAGTGTGAATGCCAGAATGTTGAGATACCCATTAAACTACATGCACCTGCTCACTTAAGCCTAAACCTACCACTTATTCAGCATCATCTTTGCCTAGAGACTGAGAGAGGGGGAGAGAGACTCCAAATAAACAGCCACCCCTACTTAGACAAACTATTTAACTGTACTTTTTTGTCTGCTACTCTAACAGCTTCACCAATACATCTTTGTCACGTATACAGGAGCCTACATAGAATCTGTTACATAAATGATTATTTTTCCTAAATATTCATTTTTACTCTTGTGCATTCTTGTACATTACTTCTTAGAGGTAATGCCCCTTTTATCTTTCCTTTTTAGGCATGTTGACTAAATTCTCCGGTTTATATACCCCTTATACTTGAAGCTGTAATCAAATTTGAACATTAATACTTTTGACATTTGTCTCTCTAGGGAAATTTGTTTATTTACATCCATTTAACTCTTATCCTAAGCCCTTTAAGCAAGGCTAGGTGGCGAGTAACCTCATCGAACCATCTCATGCATCATATCGAGTTATGTCGTGAGTCATCGGGAAAATTCCACTGGTGGATCATAAACCATTGGAGCTATTCATGGTTTTTTCTTACCTTTTTATTTGCATTTATCATTTTTGCATGTTCCCCATCACTTCCTTTTCAAGCTTTCGACAAGCTTAGACCTATTCAATGACTGACCTTATTGTTCTTGGTTATGGTCTGCAACATCTTGATATCAAAGCAGAGGTTTTGTTTTAGTTGCAGTCTATTTTTGAAGTTTATTAATACTCTATTTGTGTGTGTACGAATGAGCAAGTTACTGTGTTTATCTTAGCTACTATGTTTGCAAGATGTTTTAGTTTTTGGGTTTTGGGGAAATGGGAATCCCAGTATAAATGTTGGTGTTAATGACAACAATGGAGCTGTCCACCATGGCTGAAGTCTTAGGAAACCCTAGGACTACTGTAAGAGACTTAAAGGGG
>JAMXBC010000148.1:0-40552 GCA_024138005.1 Lumnitzera racemosa | reverse complement strand
TTTTGGACGTTATATGTTGTATTATTTATTAGTTTTATTTCGATTATATATATATTTTTTTAAATTACAACCGTAAAAGGTATATGTTTTAAAAATGCAAATATATTATTGTAATAATTTTTTAAAAATATAAAATTATTGGGGTCAAAAATAAAAGGTAACACTAAAAAACTTTTTGCAACCTTTGTGATGTCTCTGTTTATCAATTGTAATATATTTTCCTATAAATATAAGGTGTTTTTAATGTGAAAGATATTAACTACTAAGTAAATTAAATTGCAGGCAATGATGTACGGATGAAAAATATCTATAGCTTCTAGAACAATTTATGTTATGAAACAATTTTTCTCTTCCCCACATCCTTATAACAAGTATTCTATTATGATAGCAAAGCAAATCAAAAGAAGGCCCAAGCATACAAAAGCTTGTGGAACCACCTTTCAATTATCTAGTTAGCATGAAAGTATAAAATAGTAATTCCTTTTTTTATGAATAGTTAATTTTTCATTTCATCTTCACAAACATCAAGCACATCAAGATGTACATTTGATTGTGTCTCCTTTTGGTTCCTTGCCAAAATTGTTTTTGCAAGGCCTAGAAACCTAGAAAGTAGCCCAAAAATATATTCCTTTTTGCAGGCCAAATTTAACATGCTTGGTCACAGAGGTATCGATGAGAACACGACACTCATTGGATAAAATAAGATGGCATCATCCTAACTGAATGCCAACCACGAAAAGACATTCTTATGCTTTAATGCAAGCTCACTTAAGTTATTGCCCAAGAACCACTCCATTGAGTCTTTGATTATAAGAAGACTAATGGAATTGGATCTATAATGCCATTTGCTTACATATTGCTGGAAAAAACCGTGAGATTTGGAGTTATTGGTTTGGTCCCATGTGCATATGGAGGCAGCAAGGGTTGTCGAGTGTAACCGGGAAACCTTCTTTATGAATAGCTGATAAAAAGGGCAAAAGGCATCCATTAAAAAAAGTAGGGAACTAAAGGGTTTGGGGAAGGAGGACCCATTCTAAATGGAAAAAGAGGATGTCGAAAATTACAAAGAAAATTTAGTTAATTTCTTCAATGTTTTCCGTTCTGATCTTAATTTCTCTATGCCTCTTAATATACAGTATTTTAAACTAGGCCTATCTTTAGTTCATAAAATTCAAATGCCTTCATATTTATTTCTTTCTCGTACCATATGAAATTACACTTTGTCGTGTGTTTTGTAATGAGAATCACAAGACTTTACTTTTTTTTTGCTCGCTTCTTGCTCTATTGATCAAGTGATGATTTAATTTTCCCCTTTTTTGGGAATGTAGATGATCGCTATACCTGCATAGAAGCTAACATACTCTAGAGTTGTAAGACAAACCAGTTGGATTTGAAGCTGTCAAATCTATATACCCCGGATCTATTGCTAGGATTCTTTATGCAGAAAGAACATGTACACTTTAGCACTGAGAGTCAAGTTGGGGTTTGGGCTACTATTGGGGAATAAATATTGCAAAACCTAAGTCAAATAAATAAAATTAACTAAGGAAATGAAAGGAAATAAATGGTTTATTAGATTGTAGACATTGATATGGCTGAGAATTTAAGGGATTCTAAGGGTATTTTGGTCATTGGAAGATATTGAGTTCCCATTTTCCCCACCCTATCTCTACGTATCTTACCCTCCCTCATATCTCCTCATAACCTACAATTTTCTCCCCATTCTCTTACATATTTATTCATCTAACAACATTTTCTTTTCTCCAAACATAAAAAACTAACCCAAACTACTCAAAAGCCTAACCCAAACTCAGTTTTGTGAGTTACAAACGCCAAACAATGAAGGGAAGCTAAGGAAACGCAAGGAAGCAGGATTTCTAGCGAGTGTTCTACCTTGGACGGGTTTAGGTCATCTTTTTTCAAAAAAAGCTTTAAGAAAGCCAGTTCTTAATAATTCTTTGTTCATTTTTGGTTGGAACCTCTTTTGATTTTTTAGGAGTTGTGTAAACGTGTAAAACCTTGTTGTTGTAAAGTTTTAAAGGTTTGTTTTAAATGTTTAAGTGGAGTGACTTCATCAAGATTACATGTAAGTTCTCTCCTTTGGCTTGATTCTTTAAGATTTATTTTGTTTGGTGATGATATTGGTTGAAATCGTGAGGAAGGGGGTTGTTTTGACTGGTTTCGATTGTTTTGAGATGAGAAAATGATGTTTCGTGTTCATAATGGATGCTTTTTTTTAACTTAATGCAAAAGAATGTAATTTTAAGGAAATTTATTTTTCTTAAAAATATCCATCTATACGCATTGTTTATAACATTTTTCATATGTTATATTAATATAACTAAAATATATAAATTTTGATGTATGTGAAAGGAAAGTATTTTTAAATCTCAATTGTTTATAAAATTTTTATGTCATTTGTTAAGCATTTGTTACAACTATCTGGTTTTATAATGGTTGTGCTTATATATGGGTTGTATTATTAATGGTCCCTCTAAAATTATAAAATTTATATAAACATCTTTATTTTCTACTATTAGACACCTCTGTTCATCCTATCATAGGTCATCTACAGTGGAGGAACACTAGATTAATACAAAAGAGGGGGTAAATTGAGTATTAATGACAAATTATGAATTTTTTTAACAATCTATTTTAGACGCAACAATAGTGGATAAGATAATAATCACATTTAATGAAACTAGAAAATGATACACCTACGATGTGTTTTCAACAAACAAATTTTGCAAATGATACAATACAAACATAATACAATTATTAAATCAAGCTATATACTTTAATTAAGGATTTAAGAAAAAGAAGAAGAAGAATGCATAGATAGTATGAAAAATGCATGTAAATATATGAATTTTACAATTGCATCAAGGCATCATAAAAATATTAAAATACATTGAATATATGATAATTGTATTTAAATTTTTTTAATTTTAATAATACAACATGTCTAACTGTGTGTTTAGCTTATGAAGCGAATTGTCTACACGCCTTTAGCAACTCAAGGGCTTTTTCCTTTCAAAGCATATATAATGGAGCAAACATGTTTATAAACATTACAAGCTGTATCATATATTGAGGGGGTAAAAAAATCTATATAGAAAAAACAGTTCAAAATTTAAATTTTTAAATTTTAAAATGCAAAAATTATTTTACGAAATTGATGGAAGATCTTCTAAAGTAACTTTCAATACTTACTCATATTCTAAATGCTTTTTCGTAACAATAAAGAGTAAACTTTAAGGGAATGGGGGTTTTTTGATTTAAGTTGAGTTGATTTTTTGGGATAATAATTATTTTATTTCTTTTTTAATTATTTCTTACTCAAAAATTTTTGGGAATACGAAGTAATGTGCACTCAGATGCATATGAGTATAATAAAATAAAGATTTGAAATTGTAGCATATACTAAAATTGCCTTTGTTGATGTTTGTAGGTGTTATGGTAGATCACTTTGAGTGGATTTAAGACTCCTCAAAAGTTTGGCATTTCTGTTCTTCATAAAGGGGATCATACCCTCTCTATTCCTGTTATTCTTTTTGTACTTGTTACTATTTGTTAAAATCTGTTATTCCCTTAGTTAGATCTATCAAGATTTACTATTTTTCTACTTTTATTGTTACATGCATTATCTGATGTGTACACTAGGCCTATTACAATCTCTAATGTATACAATCATCTTTTTGATTGTGTAATACAAAGTCTCCGAATTTAATGGGTCTTCGAACCCCGTCTCTATTCATGGGTCTTAACATTTTCCTTCAATTCTTGAAAAATGACCCTGCTCTTAATTTCAAAATCGGTTTATAAAGTCTTGAAACTCTTGAAATCTTCCCATGGAGGCATCCTCTGGTATGGCCCTTGCTATACCAGATTCTGAGGCACCAAAATAACCCTGCATGTGTATGAGTCCCAGAGTTCAAATAATCAATGGATTGAATAAGTGGATGATTGTGTATAGCATTTTGGGGGTAGGTTTAATAAAGGAATATGAGACCCCTTGTGCCTTCTTGAGTAGTGAAACAAGGAATACATTTTATATACGTACATAGGTGGTAATTGTAGCTCATATGTATAGTTCCTATTCGTTTAATGATAGGGAAAGGCCCATAGTATCTTTTAGAAAGCTTTGATGACCTTGTTTTGTCAAAGACAACTGCTTATAGGGTTAAAGTTTGACAAACATCAAATCACCCAAAGTCATAGTTAACTTATATCCCTTTACGATCTGCATACTTCTTCATCCATTTTTGGGGTTTTTTTCAAATTCCCACGTAATGTACTCAAAAATTTCTTTTTTGGTAGCTATCCAGATCAACTGTTTCCCAAAAGGTTAAAGTTCTTCCCAAATATAATGAAACCATTGTTGGTGGCTTTCAACCATTAACTACCTCAAAGGGTAGCCCCCCGGTTTCCCCTTGTGAAAAAGGAGGTGTTGAAAGAAACCAACCCTTATACCAAAACTTTAACCTACCCTTTTATTTTGATCCATAACAAAAATCTCTTAATTTTTTTACTAAAATCCCCTTTTTTTAAAAACCTTTGTTTTCCCTTTACATTGGGGGGATAGGCAGTACTCATTGTTAATTTATTTTCCACTCAAGGAAAAAAATTTCCCTTCTATTATTTCCCAAAGAAAAATTGTATCTCTATTAAATACAAGGGAAATTTGGGGAAGGGCCAAATGTTTGAAAAACCTTAATGTGAAGGAAAAAACAAAAGAAAACCTTTTGGAGAGTTTTAGTTTGTCTCCAAAGCTCAAAAAAGGGTTGTATTTTGAGAGTCATCCATTATTATTAAAATAATTATTTTTCCCTTTAAGGACTTTTTTTGGGGGCCATGTTAAAAAAGTTCGTAGATAATCCCCCATACTTGCCTTTGGTTTTGGGTTTGAGGGGGAAAGGGAAACTTGTTAGATTTTTAGGTTATGTTTTGTTGTTTAATCCCAAAAACATAACCTTTAAATTAAAAAACCTCCAATCAGGGTTTCTTACCCTTCCCAGTGAAATTATGGTAAGTTTCTTAAAAAGTCTTTGATTTCCCAAAAATTTTAAAACTAGAAGTAGGGGTACAAGGGTTTGTCAATCAAAAATTGAGGATTTAAGTTGGTTTTAAAAGCACCAAAAAATCTATGGGTATAATATAAAAACCCTATTGTACCCCCTTTTAAGGGCCCATTTAAAAGGCTTACCCTCCTAAACTCCTTTAACCCTTTAAAAAAGTGGTAATTGTTATATTAAATTTTAAAACCGAGTAAGAAGAAAAAATTGGCCCTAGATAATGTTTAAAAAAAGAGGCATAAATTTTCCCTAAAAAGTACTTTAAGCTATTGTTTCTTTGCCTGACTTATACTTGATAGTATAATCGTACCTAATAACTTAGTAAAGAAATTTTATGTTACTTAAGAGTAAAAATTTGACCCGTACCCAATTTTTTCCCTTTTAATGCTTTTTAAAAAAAAATTAAACTTTTGTAAATAAATGTGGCCCCAACAAAAAAATTGTCCCCATTTTTCATCGCTTAAATTAAATAGTAATTTAATTTCCCCTTCACATAATTTAAAAGCCTTAAGCAAAATGTTGGGAAAGTTTTTTCCCAATTTTAAGAAATTTTGATCCCATCTTGAAAAAAGTTTGAAAAAAAATCTTTTTCCCCTAGAGATCAGTTTCTGCCAAAAAAGGGCCTTGCTAAAATCAGGAAAAGTAAGTTTTGGGAATTTGAGACCAAAGTTGCTTGGGGTTTTTATCAAAGTTAAGTCAAAAATTGATTTGGAAATGTAGGGTTAGAAAATAGAAAGTCCTAAATGTTATTTAAATAGGGATTTTTAAACCAAAATTATGGGTTTACTAGCTGAGTCTTTTAGTACTATAACTTTTTTTGGACCCCCAATTTTTCCCCTTTAAAAACGTAAGTACGGGGAAATTTGGACTCACCAAACCCAAAGCATGGTAGGCAATAGAAACCCCCCCCCCCCGAATCCTCTAACTGCTCAAGAGCCTGTTTCTTTCCACATAACCCCCGGGATTTTTACTCTAAAAATTGTCTTCTTCATCCCCCTTAAAAAAAGTAAAAAATTTGGGGGGCTTTACACTTGTATCCTCTATGGTTTTCTCATAACAAATATAGCAAAAACCCTTTTTCCTATCTTTACATTCTTTTTTTTCTTGGTCTTCTTTTTAAATTTGGTAGGATGGGTTTTGGGAAAACGGGGAAAAGGGAAAATGAATGGATTTTGGTTTTTGGGGTTTTTAAAAGTATCAAATGGGGGTTTACAAAATTGAATGGTAAAAGGGAAGATTTGGTAAAAGGGAAGGAAAAAAAAGGTTTTCAAAAAAGGGGAAAGTGGTTGGGAGTTTTTGGTTTTTAACCTTTTAAGCAAGAAAAATGCTTTAAAAAAGGGTTTGAATTTTTTTTAGCAATTCGGACATTTTTTCCCTTTAATTAAGATTTGAGGCTTGAAAAAAGCAACAAAGCTTAAGCTTTCAAAAATACCCCAGGATCAAATTAGAAAAATTCTTCAAATTGGCTTTTGAAATTTGGAACAAACCCTTTTCTAAGTTATTTTGTTTAATAAGCCTTATACATCTTTAAATTTTGATATCCCAAAAACTGTGATTGTAAGGCTTTGGGGTTAAATTGCCCCCAAGATTGCAACTTCTCATTATGATTACCCACTAGTCCCCCCAACCCCCTTTGTTTGCCCCCCTTCATTCCCAAAAATTTTGCAATGGGGAACACATTTACTATCTAAGTTAAGCTGAACTCAAAAAATTTGTTGGTTTGAAGACCCAAAAATCCGGATCACTGCCATTAAATTTTGGTTTTTTTCCTACCCTAAATTTTCCCTTTTAAAGATGAACCCTTTTGGGGAATAAAATTTGTGCTTGAAATGATGATGTGCCATCTAGGCCCCCCACTAGCACCCCAAATTTCCCCTTTGTTTTTCCTTATCTAGTTTTTTAAAGTAGAAATATACTACACAAACATTTTCAAACTTTGCATAAATTGTTGTTAAATTGGGTTTTTTAATTTTCAATTTTGTAACTTTTTTTTATTGTTTTGAAAAAACCCAATCTTTCTTAAAGAACAGCAACTCTAGTGGGAATTTGTGTTATGATGGGGAGCCCCAATGTTTTATGTTAGTTTTAGCCCCTAATTGCTAAGTTCACTAGTACTAAAATATTGGGAAACTTTTAAATAAAAAGACTCAAAATTTCTTTTTTTAACCCCCAAAATCTAAAGACTTTTGAGATAACCCTTTAAAACCCTTTCCCTCTTTTCTTTCATTTCTTTTTCTTCACTCTGTTTTATCAATTAAAAATTAAAATGCAAATGCTAACTTTCCCCTTTTTAAATTTATCTTTGTAGGTGTTATTGTAGATCACTTGGGGAATTTGCGAACCCTCAAAATTTTAGCACTTCTTTTCTTCTTTAAAAGGGGAAATCATTCCCCTCTCTATTCTTTTTTTATTCTTTTTATACTTGTTACAATATATTAAGATCTTTTATTTTTTTTACTTTTGTTGTTACATGCACCATCTAATGTGTGCAACTAGGTTTTTTTCGATCCTTAAGTATTCTTTTTACCATCTATCTTTTGATTGTGTGTTTAAAAAATTTCTTTAAATTTAGTGGTTTTTTTGGGTTCGTTTTGTCCATGTCCCTTAACAAAAGGGTTTCCCTTTACCCTAAGATTTTTTTTGCCCAAAAGGGAAAGAAGAAAAATACTTAAATTTAAAGTAAAATAATTCCTATTAGGGAGGGGAATTTTGAAAAAAAAGTTGATATTTTTTTTTTCCCACCAAAAGGGAACGTTTAAAAAAGATCGGATTTTTTACAAAAAAATGGGGGGAAAATAAAAAAATGAAGGAAAATAGAAAATATTTAAATAAAACCTAACTATTAAGCTAAAGTTAAAAAATAAAATCTTGAAGAAATAATGAAAAAAAAACGAGAAAAATTTCCCTAAAATTTAGTTTGGATAGTTTTAAAGTTGTCAATTTTGCATCTAGTTTCAAGAGGGAAACAGGAGGTGGAGGGGGTATAAAAATGGATGGGAAATTTTCTTGTTTTAAATATTTCATTGATTAATATAAAAAGAGGGGATTTAAACTGTGTATTTTAAAGCATGTAAATGTGTTTGCGTAACATAGCTTTAGGGGGAGTGTCGGGGAAATAACACCCGAAGGATGACTTCGAGAAGAAGAGGTTTTTTAAAAGCTTAAAAACATAGGGCGGGGACAAGTGGAGGAGCTAAAAAACATAAACCCCATTTTCATTTTTTTTTTTTTTTTTTTGATGAGAAAGGGTATGTTCTTAAATTTGAGCTCTATTGTTTCTTATTTTAAGTAACAGTTGCCCAGCAAAAACGCGTTTCTCTACATATTTAAAAAATTGCAAATGAGGAGGGGGCCTTGGTATTTTTTACAATTAGTTTACCCCAACAAGTTCTTTTAAGGATGATGGTTGCAATCAAGGGCCCAAAGAGGGAGCCTCTTATTGATGGATTCTTCCATGGGCTCCTATTGAATCAAAGGCCCATGGCGATTTTTTTTTATATACATGAGCTTCCCTAAAAAATTTAAAGATGTGGGGTTTGGTCTTAGCCCCTACCCCAAGAACTCAAAAGGTTAGCCCATACCTTTAAAATGGTTTTAAAGTTTGTAAATTGTTTTGGGGCTCTTTACATTTTGCTTTCAAAACCCAAAAGCCCTTTCGGATGAAGTTGAAGGGGTTTTTGGGACTTTAAAAAAGTATTTTTTTAAGAAGCAAAGGGCTATTACCTGGCCAAATTTGCACAAATTGGGAATTTACATCGTAGCTCCCACATGCTCACTTAGAAAGATTTTTATTTTATTGAGGGTTTCAGGGCTTTATGACCCTATGTCAACCCCGCAAATTCATTTAATTACATTTTTCCCAATGCGAAAGTTTAAAAAATTTTTTAAAATTGCATGTTTCCCTTGGGGTTTTTGGATGACATTCCCTCCATAGTAGTTTATTAAAAAAAATTGAATACTTTTGGGGGGGGGGGGGGCTTCCTTTATGTAAGCCGATTTTTGCTTTAAAAATTTTCCATAAATCTTCTTTTTTTGTTTTCACTTTTGTTTTCAATGGGTTGTATACAAATACATTTGCACTTGATTTAATTTTCTTTAGAAATTTCTAAAATTTCGGGAATGCAACTTCATTTCATAGATTATATTTTTTTCCCACCAAATTTTTTTCCTTTTTGCTCCTTATTTTTAAAAAAAATAGAGTTTTTTTCTAATGTAACGTACCCATTTTAGTATTACTATAATCCCGATCATGGAAACCCTCCCTTAAAATGTTAGCGGGTTAATTTTTTTTCTCTTTTAAATTTTAATTAGTTGACCTATTTTTCCATATAACTTTTTATTTTAAATTTTAATAGGAGGGAATATCGTAGATTAAGTTTCTAAAAATTAATTATTTAGATCAGCTAGTATTAGAGAAACACTACTTGCTAACATTAAAACCCCCTCAAAATATGGTTTTGAATTTCTTTTCTTTTTTTTTTTTTTTTTCCTTTTTCCATTATCACTTGCTAAGCATTTCCATCCTTTAAAGAAATTATTCCTTAG
Organism: Lumnitzera racemosa; assembly: GCA_024138005.1. Classification (NCBI taxonomy): domain Eukaryota; kingdom Viridiplantae; phylum Streptophyta; class Magnoliopsida; order Myrtales; family Combretaceae; genus Lumnitzera; species Lumnitzera racemosa. The sequence continues at coordinate 30,932 of JAMXBC010000148.1, read as the reverse complement.
CAAATTCGAATCGGACCCCTCTTTCCTATCTGGGTTAAATCAAAATTTAAGCACGCACCCCTTCTTATACGTTAAATTCCAAAAACCGAATTTTTCCCCTTTTTTTTCTTTTTTTTTTTTTTTTTTTTTTTTTAAATTTGAAGTTTTTGGAAAAAAAAAATTTTTCTTTCCGTATTTCAAATACCAATGGGGCTCTTTTTCATCCACCCTTTTATCCCCTTTTCCCAAAAATTTTTTAATGAATGTGATTTGGCTAAATCTTTCCACTCCCTACTTTTTTTTGAAACAAAAATTTCCCAAAGGGGTTGTCTATTCGCCGGATATTTCCCGGAAAGTCATCCAAACTGGAAAGCTCTTAAAAAAAAAAATAGAAAAAGAAAACCCGGAAAGTGTTTTCTCTTTTTTTCCCGAACTTGATACACCTTTCCAAAACCCATAAGATACGTTTGGACAACCTTCTTTCTCGTTTCCCCCATTTTTTTCCCCCCTTTTACTCAAAAATTCCCTCTTCCCAGTCTCTTGAAAAATCAATACATCCCCATTTTATTTAAAAAAAAAATTTTTTGGATACGTTTCCCGCGGGTTGGGGGTTTTGTCGTGATATTCGCATTCTACCTTTCGTATTTCTAACTCCCCTTTGACTCTTGCATTTTTTCGGGTCTCGCTAATTATTTCGTGATTAAAAAAAGGGAAAAAGTCTTGACTACAAAAAAAGTGGAAAAACCGCTTCGCGTTACCCCAGACTTCTTGTCGTTTTGGGAAATTTTTTTCTCATCCCGGCTTGGCCAATATCCCCCTTCCTCACCGCCATTGAAACCCGTGATCACAAGCTGTCGTTTTCCTTTCTTTTTTTTTTTTTTTAAATTTTCCCCCTACTTTTTCTTTTTCTTTTTCCCCTTTTTTATTTTTTTTGGAAAACATTTAACCGGGGTTAATTTCGCGGTTTCTTATTCCTTTCCCTTTTTGCCCCAATCGGAACAATTTTGAAACAACATTTTTTTTGGCCGAAAAATTTAAAAGGAAAGAAAACGGGCAAAAAAAATTGTCGTTTTAAGTTTTTCATATTCCTTCTTAGCTCCGAATTTTTTTCCAAACCCCTATGGAAGTCCCTTTTGTTACCTAATAGTAAAATATTTATATTTTTTCTTTTAAATCTTTTTTTTTTTCTTTCCATTCTTGCTGCTTTTCAACGTGCATCTATTGCCTTTTAAATTTTTTGGGTTTACAAAAATTTTATGAGGCTTGGTTTAGTCCACTGAACCCCACTTTGACTTATAAACCCTGTGGCCATTTTGTTTTTTTATGCTCAAATCCTCGAAAATTTTGTGGATTAAAATTTCGCCCGGATTAGTTGTTCCCCTTTTCGATTGGCTGTTTCAAAAAAACTTCCATTCTCCACGTGCTTTGTTTTAAAGGCCCAAATATATTTTCCTGTTTTTAAATTATAAAAGGGACCCAAAATTCCCTTCGCCCAAAACCTAATTTTTAAAGTATATTTGCTTTCCCTTTTCTAATTCTTGGATGTATGAATTTGTTTTCCCCAAAATTTAGGTATTGTATGGGTTTCGAAAAGCTGAACGCTTTTTCATTGTTTTTCTTTTTATTTTTTTAAATTAGTGAATCGGGGCGTAAACAAAAAGCAGTGGCAAGGGACGGGTTATAAATTAAATTCATGCTTTGGTTTCCAATGCCATCAGGGAAAATTTATTTTTGGGCTTTTTCTATGACTGAAAAGGGTTTTTGCCCCATAAATTTGATATTGTATTCCTTTGGGGTCAGTAAGAATAAAAGGGAAACACGACATTTTTTTTAGTTATTGTGTTTAAATGGTGACTAAATCCCCATGATAGTTTTTAGTTATTGGGGTTAACGGGTACTTTTGATAGTCATTTTACTAATGGTACTTTCCTAAGTATCATGTCTTTTGCCCACACCACAATGTTTTATTTAGGGGGTTTTCCCTAGTCATCAAAATTATGCTGGGAATTGTAAAACTACGCTATTTTTTTTGGAAATCTTGCTTAATAAAACCCAATGTTATCAATATAAAAGAAGCAATTCCCCCACTTTTCGATATTAAAAAAATCCTCATGGGGTTTTGGAACATGGGGTTTTTCCCTTTACAAAAAAGAATGATGAATGTCCATGGAGGGCCCGGAAAAATTGAGGGGATTTGGCTTCCTGTATTGAAATTACGGCACGGGTTTGGGCTGACCTCGTTTTGCACGGACTTCAAACTTTAAAAATTTTTTTTTCCTTTTTTTCTTTGTATCAACAAGTTTTGCTTTTTTGATCATGCTTCCATAAAAAGATGCCAATTATTTTGCTTTGGGCCAACATGAGTCTTTTAAAAAAAAGATGAAAATAAAACCTCAAAATTATAGAAAGGTCTACGGTGCCCCTTTCATGTTGTTTCCTTTTAAACCCGTTTGTCCTTTTTCTTTGTTAAGAGCTTGGGGTTTGTACTTTTGTTACTTTAAATATTCATTTTTCCCATTTTTTATCTAGTTTTCCCTTTGTTTTTTGAGATTCACCAACACTTAACTATTAGAAATTTTTTTTTTGCTTTTTTTTTTTTCTTGCAAGCAACTTCAAAGTATCACCATTTTTAAAATTGTTTAGTTTTCCCTTTCCCCCCTTAGGTGGTAGTGATAAATCCTTGTTTTCATGTACCACTTCTGTTTCCCTTGGCTATTAAAATTTGATGAATAATTATTTTTGAAGATTAGTAAGAAGCTAAAAGGGAGTCAGTCACATGATACCAATGTGATAATAAGAAATGCTTGAGAGTATTTATAGATGGTCAAAGCACTAGAGGTACCTTCTCCCGAGAAAAGTTGAAAAAATAGGCCCATGGGTTAAGGACTCTTTTGGAAAAAACATAAAGAAGCACAAATATTTTTTTAGACCTTTTTTCCAAATTTTAAGGGGGGGGGATGGTGCTTCGTAGAGCCAAACCCTTAAAAAGCTTAAAAAAGATAGCCTTTTACAGGGGGAGTCGTTTGTTGTTTTTTTAGAAATGGGGAAGGAGCTTACTCTCTCCCCTACTAAAATTTTTTATATGCCCAAAAAAAAACGAGGGTTTTAACTGGCAATGGGGGTTTAAAAAAAAAAAAAATTTAATTGGGGGAAAAAGCGGGAAATTCACTTTCACGCATGGCCTCAGCTTTTTTCTTTGAAATTTTGGGGGGAAAATGTTAAATGGGTCGTGGGGCCTTGTCTTTGGGTTTTGGGGAGTAAGTCTTTTAAAATGTTAGACTTTTCGTAACTTATGTGTTTTTGTTTCAAGTAGATTTGGGGGCTTTTTTTGGTTTTTTTGATATCATTATATGTTTTTCCTAATGGACCAAAGGTGGTTTTTTAGGTTGGATTTTTCTTTTGGAAATTTTTGAAATTACCAAAGGCGAATTTTTCCCAAATTTTTGGTCCTTTTACTTAGGCTCACTATATGGACGCTTAAAATTTTTAAATCATAAAAGCTTCAATGTCCCCAAAAGGGGGCTTTTATTTTGTATTATCACATTCAAAAGTTGGTATTCTTCCCAATTGTTCTTCTCTTAGTGTTACAGGAATGTTTCCCTAATCCTCTTAATAGAAACCCTAATTGTACACATTTCAAGCTCGGAAAGGGGACCGCAAAAAACCCTACCCCAGTATATTTAAAATGTGATAATGTTCCCTTGTCACGCTACGAAGCGGTAGAGCGAAAAACACCCCCCGCCGGTAAACCGCCCTAAGATAAAAGTTTCCTTAAAACCGTATCTTAGCCCGATCTACACAAGGCGTCCACGAAAAACCCGTTTTGAAGTAGACAATTTGTAATTTAAAAAAATTCTTTTAAGAAAGTGAGAAAAGTTATATATAGTCACATAATTCAGTTATTCCCTTTAATCAAAAAATGAAAATTTAAAAAAATTTTTTTGATTTTTCCCAATTTTTTTTCCTCACCCCCCAGGATCCACCCAGTTGTTTAGCTTAAGAGTAGTTGTTGCCCCCTTCTTAGCCAGCACATGCACGATGTCTATGGGATGTAAAAAAACCCAAAGCTCAGTAAGTTGGGACGGAGGACTTAAAACTATACCATACACACAAAAAGGTTTTTTAAATCATTTAATTAGGTGCAATGCTTGTGCAAGAAAAATGCCATGCACGACGTTGCCCGGCCCCGTCGTGAGATTAGAGAAATTGGGGCCCGCTCAAATTCCGGGTTGAGGGTTCCCTTTAATGCAACAGCTCCGACCAACCCAAAGGCTTGTGTAATGGAGACCTTGCTCCCCCCGCGTTTTACCTTCAAACCCACTGCCTTCCCCCTCCCCGGGGCCCTCCTCCCCTGTCATTAGTTCGATGGGGATGAAAAAGGGGACCTTTTTGCAATCCTGCGCAACCCCCTTTCCGAAGGAGTCGGTTTTTGGGCCCGGGAGAGCCCTAAGTTCCCCTAACGGGTTGCCGCATGTCCGATTAGGGATTAGGGTCGGATTTTTAAATTTTAAGTCCGTTTGGGGTGATCAACCCTTTCCCTACAAGTCATATAATATGGGGCCAGGCAACAAACAAAATTTAAAGGCTCAGGGAAACAAGCCAGGCACAATTCTCTATTAAAAAGGGCAAAAACCAAAGGGCATAATTTTAAAGCCCCCAAAATACAGCACTTTTAACCCCAACTTCCCTTTCAACTCCTCCCCTCACTCACTCGAGGTCCGTTTTGTTTCAGGCCATCGCCGTTTCATCCCTAAAAACACGAACTGGTTTCAGTTTTTTTGCATATAATTTTTTAAAAGTTCATTTTTTTCCGATAACGTTTATTGTTGGGTTTTTTTTTTAAAGGTTTTAAAATATACCAAAATTATTTAGGTATTAAGTCTTTTTTTTTAAAAATTTTGGGTTTTGGGGTTAGGTTCGGTTGGGTTTTTCGCATCGTTTTCTAAATTAGGTTTTTATTTCATTTTAAGAAATGTTTTAGATTCCAACCCTAAAAATTTTCCTTTTTTTCCCCCATAATGTAAAATTAATCACATTATTTCCCCGATCTCCTAAATACGTTTTACTACCCCTATTTCCCCTTTTTATTCCTGGGGTCCCTTAAAAATCCGTATTATTTGTCCCAAATTTACTCTTGTTGTGAGTTTTTTTTCATTTTTCATTAATCCCCAAAATTAAATTTTGTTTCAGATTTGTTATGTTCTTTTTTTTCATTATATTTTTATCTAAAAAACCCTAATTTTTCCATTTTTTAAATTAAATTTTTTAATTCTACATATTTTTAAATTTTTCTAATTTCCCCAAAAAAACCCTTTTCATTACTTATATTAACACTCCATACACTGGGGTTTAGGTTTCCAATAGATATTAACATCCCAAAAACATCAAAATTATATCTCAATCGGAATTAACATCCTAATCACCAAAATTAACCCAAAATAAACCCTTTTTTTCCCAAATCATTTTAGGGCTAAAAATTAAACCTTTAAAAATTTAAAAAATTAAATTTTTAAAAAAAATGGTTTTTTTTAGAACTGTTCTTATCACATGGGGAATCCTACAGAAAAAAATTGAGCTCCAAACTACACTCCTAAGGTCATTTATTTCCCAAACCGAAATGGTGTCGGTTTTTTCTTTATTTCTTAAGGGGGGCCCTTTTTTTCGGGACATGTTTTTTATTTTTAAATAAAAATTTTTTTCTACAAATACAACAAAAAAAATCCCGGGAAAAACAAAATTTAAATTTTATAATTTTTTAAATTTTCTTTTTTTACAAAATTTCCAAGAAACGGGCTAGAATTTGGACCCCAAACCCGGGTTTTTGGGGGTCCGGGCCCCCCCGCGGGCCCCCTGGCCTTATCGGCTGGCCGGGCGGGTGCCACCACCGTTTTGGGGGTGGTGGCCCTCCAAATTCCCACCCCTTTTTGGTTTTTGGGTTCCTTTTAAAAACCCCTTTAATGCCCCCATTTTTCTTTTTTTTTTTATTTTTGGTTTTCTCTCGGGAAATTTTTGACTCACCTAATTTTTTTCACTTTCCAAAATGTCCCCAAAAGGCTCTGTTAAAATTTTTTCCCTTTTTTATAAAACCTTTTCGGGAATTAAAATGCATTAATTTTACAAGGCTTTGTCCAAATTCCTTTAAATTTTTTGGTTTTTTTGTTGTTCAATTTTTTTTGGTAAATTTTTTTTTTTGCAGCTTTGGTGCCCCCGGGCCTTATCTTGATTCTTTTTCAAACTTCTGATTTTTTTTTATTTTTCCAAAAAATTATTTTATATTTTTTTTTTAAAATTTTTTGGCCCTTTGTTTTCCCGGGCCCTTTTAGTTTTAAATTTTGGGGAAATTTTTTTCTACAAGTTAAAAACATGTAGGGGGGGAAAGTGAAAATTCCTAAATTTTTTTTGGTCATTCTAAAATTTTTTGTATTTCATTTAATCTATCTTAATAAATTTTTTGATTATTATATTACACTTTTTTCCTTTCGGGAATTTGAAATTATTATGCTTAAATTTGAAAAATTTTAAAAGTCTCCTATTTTTCTATTTTTTTCTTTTAAAATTTTAAATTTACCCGGGGGATTTTTTCTTAAAATTTCTCTCAATAGTTTTTTAATTTGGGTGTGATCCCGGTCCTTTAGCCCATCGCCCTTTAAAAATTGGGGGTTTTAAATTTAAAACCCAAGGTTTCTTTGGGTGAATTTTTTTGGGCCCTTTCATTCTACCCCCCCTTTTTAAAAGTTTTGTCCTCGAAACTATTATTCCCTGTATTGTTTACTTGTTTGGATTGATAGGGTTTAAAATATTATTTTTATTTTTCTAAAAATCGAACAACCTTTTAAGTATTTCTTTTTTCTTCATTTTCATTTAGTCTACTTTAGTTTCTAAGGGCTTTGCCTTACAGGTTGTATCTTTACCCACTCCCTGTCTCAATCTTGAACTTTGAAACCCAAAATTTTTCCAGTTTTTTTTGGGTTACTTTATATCCTTTAAAAACCCCTTTTTCCCTTTTAAAAGAAAATATCTTCAAGTGAAACATCTGTGTGGGCTATGAAATTAAATTCCTTAATTGCTTTCTAAGTAACATTTTTATTTTTCTCTATTTGATCCTTTTCCCGAAACTCTTAATTTCCCTTTGTTTGCATTCCCTTTTCTTAGCATCGATTGGGCTTATTTATTTGGGTGTAGTCTTTTAATCATATTATTTATAACTTTGCTTTATGATTTTTCAAATTTTCTTTAAATTTGGTTTTTTTCTCCCCTTTATTCCTTATTTGATTTTTTTCTTAAAATTTTTTTTAAAGATCATTAGCGATTTACTTTTTCTTCTATCATCACCTTTCCTTCCTTTCCTTTTCCCCTTTATCCATAATTTCTATTCAAAAAAGATGATATTACTATCTTAGCTTTTCATTTGTTCTTCATGAAGCCCCTTGTAGGACAAAAGGGGCAATTTGGGAAATCTTGCGGGTTCTCCATCTCGGATTCAAATGAGATGGTTAAAAACTCAATTTTGGGTTGACTTGGGTCGACTCGAGATGTTATAACTTTTGAATGACAGGGCTCAGCAAAAGAAAACGTATTTAAAATTATTAAAGAACCAAAAAATGACACAACGAGATACCCCTGACCGATCCCCAAGGGAAAGGGGACTTAAAAACAAACCCAAATTTGGGCAATTCAGATTTGCATGTTCTGTTGGATTAACCCATTGCAATTTTCCCCTTAAAGAAGTTTTCATTGTATCTTTAAATCTTTTCGTTTTACTGGATTACTTCAAAAGGATTTTTTCCCCTAATCATTTAATTCAACATTTTTTTAAAATCCCCGGGAAAACCCTTCTCTAAAAAATAACGAGCTTTATGGAAAAAGTACTATCTCCTTGGAAAATTTACATGTCTTCCATTTTTAATTATCACTTATGAATTTAAAATTTTTTTCTTTTTCCCCCCCCAAATACTTTGAAAATCAAAATACTATTTAAAGGGTACCCCAAAAAGTGTTTTTTTATATTAGTTGGCCCCTACATTTTTTTCTCCTAATTCTGTTACTACAAATTTTTTTGACTGATCTTGGGTGCCCTTCTAATCTCATTTTATTTAAAAAAAAAGACGTTTCTCCCCAAACTCTTAAGGCAAACATTTTCAAAAATTCCCAAAATAGAGTTTTTATCATGGGTTTAATTTTAATTAAAAATAAATTTATGAAATTCAAAAATCCACAAAATTTACTTCAGTGATACATTTGGGAAACCCTTTTATGTTACTAGTAGATTTAATACTTTTTTGATATTTTCCTTTAATCTTTTTCTTTATGGGGTATAGACAAAAATTCTCATAAAAACCCCCCATCAGTAAAATTTCTTTTTAACTTCCATTTCCGTCATTTCCTACGAAACTATGGATCAATACCCCTTTTCCCCAAAATATATTCTTAAAAATAATAGGGGTAACAAAAATTTTCAATTATCTTAAAATCCTTGTCCATTTACTAGTTTCTAAATTATAGGAAATGAATTTCCTTTAAAACCCTTTAAATTTTACTTAAATTTTTTTCATTTGTATTTTATGGTGAGGGAATCATCAAAAAAATCTTTTTGTTCAATGGGAAAACACGCTTATTTTTTAATCCCCTTTTAAACTTGGACCTTAAATTTTTTTCCGTGAAAAAACATTTCTTATCCTAAGTAGTTTACTAATAGTGCTGTTTTATAAAATTTTCCTCTGGAGAGTTTTGCCCTTTTTAGATTTTCCTTCAAATAAATAAGTTAAAATGTGGATTAAAAGTCCTAATCTTCTCCAAATTTTTTACTTTAAATTCCCCTCTCTAAACCCTTGCTTGTTACTATCCTACTAAAATTTTTTGGGATACTTAAGGGTTTTATTTTTCGTAGCAATTTATTTTTTTTTTAATTTTCATTTAAAAATATCTATCTTTATTTACCAAATTTTAAGTACTTTTAATGATATCAATTTTTTACTTGCCTGCACTACATAAAAAAACTCATGATCCATTTTTTATTTTTTGGGTTTACTCATACTTAATCATCACTCCAACTTATTTAAAAATTTAAATTTAGATTTATTTAAAAACCCAAGAATTCTTAAATTTTTACTGTAACCTTTATAAAAATTTTCCTTCTACTGTTCTTACTTTTATAAAAGACTTCCCCCAAAATTTTCTACCAAAAATACCCTTTGATCTTTTTATACTCCCCGCCACAAAAATGTCAATCATCTTTTAAATTTTCCCCTTTTCCCAAAAAATTTAAAATTCATCAAGAAGGCCCCTGTTACATCCCTTAAAAGATCGGGTTTTGGTATTACGTTTTTAAAAAAACTAAAAAAAGGGTCAAACCAATTTTTTAAAAAAAACACGATCAAATTTCTACCAAAATCCAAAAAATTCCAAATTTTTATAACAAATATTTTATTTTAAAAAAATTCCATACATTTTTTCTTTAATTAAAATTTAAAAATTTATTTCCACTTTTGATTTGATCCCTTTTTTTTCCATGGGAAAAAAAATCAGAAAAAACGATCACTTCATATTCCTTTCATCATTAGACTTCATATTATTATCATCTTTTTTCATTTTATATGCATTCTTATTTTTTATAAGATTTATTCTTGAATTGGGTTTTTTATTATACCTCTAGTATTGGGTTTTTATTCATTTCTGTTTTGGTTTTTAACTTTTTCCCCCTAATGTTTTGTCTTTTTTAGAATCCGTTTTTTTTTTTTTACCATTCTTTATTTCATTTCAATTTTTTATACCCCATATTTTTACCAAAGCACCAAGCTAATATCATCTCACAAAAAAACCCATTTAGTTTCAGAAATTTACCCAAATTTTTTTTAAAAACATATAAAAAATTTTTGGGGTTTTTAAATCATTAATTGGTTAAGTTAAATTTGCCCTTTGCTTTATTTAAAAACAAAATATAAAAATTTGGGAAAAAAATAAAGAATGGTATCTACAATTTTTTTAAACAAAAACCAAAATTATTAAGGGAAAAATTTAAAAAAAACCAAATTTTTAAATAACAAAAAAACCTTAAAATGGTATAAATCAAAACCCAATTCAAAAAAAATTTATTAAAATTTTTAATGCATATTTTAAAGATTTAAAAAATGGTTGATTTTCTTTTTAAAATATCAATGGGTTAAATTTATGGAAAGTAAACTTTTTTCAAATTTTTTCCTAAAAATAAAATATAACCCCAAATTAAATTTTTATTATATTAATTTAAAAACCCAAAATTTTGGAATTTTTTGGTGAAAGTTTTAAAAAGAAAAAAAAATTTTAAATTATATATTTATTTTTTTTCTTAAAAATTAAATTGACCTCATTAGTTTTTTTATACTTGCAAATTTTTAAATTAACTGTTCTTAAAAAAGTTAAACTTTTTGGAAATGTTCCCCCTGTTTAAAGATGGTTAACAATTTGTTGGGTTTTTAAAAAAGATTTTTTTTTTTTTAACAATCTTTAAGTCATTTAAGGGTTTAAATCATAAAAAAATTTATTATTCAGGGCAAAAAAAGAAATTTTTATTTTTAAAAAATATTAATTTAAATTATAAGTTTTTAATTAAAAATAATTGGTAACCAAAATTTTAAAAAAGAAATTTTTATCATATTTTTTATTAATTCTGGGGGCAATCAAAGGGTTCTTTTATTACTTAAAAATTAAATAAATAATAAAAAATTTTAATGATATCAAGAAATTAAAATTTAAAAGTTTCGTTTTAAAATTTTCCAAATTTTTAGTTGTTTTTCCCTTTTAAAAAATTTTTTTTAATTAGTAACCCAAAGGCCAATTTTTTGGTTTAATTTAAAAGTAAAAAAATTAGGCTTTTAACCAATTTTTTTTTTTTTGAAGGATAAACTTGAAAAGGCCTTTTTAAAACCCCAAGATAAATTTTTTAAAAACCTCTATTTAAACTATTAAAGGGGAAATTTAACCCGGAATTTGAAAATTTAAATTTCCAAAAAATTTAAAAGGGGATTAGTAAATAACAGTTATTTCATTAACAAAAGAAAAAAAATTTTTTTTGATTTAAGTTTTTTCCTCCCCAGGAAAAACAAATTTTTTTAAGTAATTTTTCCGTTTTAAGGATTCAAAATTCCTATAGGGGGTTAGAAAACTAGTTAATTTTGGACAAAGGGTTAAAATATTAATTTTTTTTTCCAAAAGGGTTTTAAAAATTTTAAATTGGGAAGAGGGAATTGCCATGTCGAGTTGCCCCCGGTGGAATTAAAAAAAATTCCGGATTCCCGGGGTTTGGGGGAAATTTTTCCTTATTGAAAGTTGAGGGAAAAAAAAGGTTTTTCTAATAGAACCTTGGGGGGAATTCCAAAACACTGGTTTATTTTTTTGGGAATTTTGTTTTAATTTTGTTAAATGAAAAACCCCTTTTAATCCTCCCTTTTTCCGAAATTTTTTAAATTGGGTTCCCCCCAAGGGTTTGTGGAAAAACTGGGCAATTTTTTTAAAAAAAATTAGTTTTGGGGATCAAATCAAATAAAAAATTGTGCAATAGGAAAAACCCAAAATTATCCCAATAAATAAGAAAAACAACTTATTTGGGACCCCATAATTTTGTTCCCAAAATTTTACAGCATTTAATAATTCAAATTTTTATATTGGGGGCCGTTTTCCCGGGAGGATAACCCCTTTTCCTCAACCGTTAATTTTAAAATTTTCAATTATTAAAAAATTTAATATTGTTTGAAAAAATCCATTAATTAACCCATTTTACAAAAAAATTTAAAATAAATTAAATTTTTTACTTCTATTAACCCAACAGGAAAATGGGAAATTTTTAATTGGCCTTTTTTTTGTTGTTTTAAAAATGTTTTTTCAATTGTCATTTTTATCTGTTTCTTAAATTTTTTTTTCTTTAATTTATATGTTTTTTTTTGGAAAAATTGTCACCCCAAAAGGGTTAATTAAAAATTCCATCCCCCCCCCCCCACCCCCAAAAATTTTAAATCAATTTGGGGGTTGTTAAACCAATCTCCCAAAAATTTTAATCCCGGGGGGAAAGCGCAGGGTTTTCCAAAAAGGGTTCCCCTTTATCCTATCAACTTAATGAAGGAAAAGGGGGGCCCAAGGGGGGAAACATTTTTGAATAGTGGGGGGGAAATTTATTAAAAAGGTGGGGGGTGATGTTGAAATTAAAGGAATCCTAAGGATTAAAATTTCTTAAAAAAAATCAAATAAGGTAAAGGAGAATAAACCAATAAGGAAAATTTAAAAAATTTTGGGGGGTTTAAAATAATATTTTAAGGAAACTTAAAAGCGTGGGTAACCCTTAAATCGGATGCTTTAAAAAAGGGAACAAACCCCAAGGAAATTGGATCCGGGAAAGGGGGAAAAAAAGAAGAAAAAAATGTTTTTTTTTAGAAAGAATTTAAGGAATTAAAAGTGACAAAATTTTTTACCCTTGAAGGGAATTTGGTTTTAAAAAAAATGGGGTTTTAAAGGGGGATGGGTCCCAAAAAAACGGTTTAAATTAGGGTTTTAAGGGAAAAACAAGGGGGGACCCGGGGGGGGTTAAAAAATCAAGTTGGGGCTGACAGAAAAATTTAAAGGTTTTGAGCTTTTTTAAATGTTTAAAAGAACAAAAAAAATTTTAAATTTAGGGTTCATTTTTTAGAAATAAATTTTAAATAAAACTTTTTAAAATTTTGAAGGGAAAACAAAAATGGGTTTAACAAATTAATTTGAGGGCGAAAAATTTTTTTTTTAAAATGGGGTTTTTTTTTTTTTAAAAATTGTTAAGGAAAAAAATTTTTGATGAAACCAGGAAATTTAATTTAGAACCCTATGTTTGGGGGGAACGGCCCCCGGGTCCATCCACCCAAATTTTTTAAATTTTTGAAGGGGGAAAATTTTTAAAATTTAATTTAAATTAAAATTTATTAAAATAAAAAGAAAATAGGAGACTTATAAAAAAATTTTAAATTTAAAAATTTTAATTTTAATAAAGTTTAATTGAAAAAAAAGTGTAATAAAATAAAATAAATTTATTGAAAGATAATTGTTACAATTAATTTTAGAATTAACCAAAAAATTTTTTGAATGGGTTATTTAACATTTTTTTCGTTGGGGAGATTAAAAAAATTCCCCCTTAAAACTAAATTGGGGAAAATTGAAATAATTAAGAAAAATAAAAATAATTTTAAAATTGGGAAAATTCCGAAAAAACCCAAAAAGGGAAAAAATGAACAAAGGGGGATAAATGTGGGTAAATTGGAAAAATAAAAATTTAGAATTTTTTTAAAAAAATTGAAAAAACAAAAGAAAAATTTTTTTAAAAGGGATTTTGGAAATTTTTTAAAATTAAATGCATATTATTAAAAATTGTTAAAATTAAAAGGGGAAAAAAAAATTTTCAGAGGTCATTTTTGGGAAGGTTTTTTAAATTTTAAAAATTTGGGTTTTTTGAAATGTTTCGAAGAAGGAAAACGAGAAATAAAAAAAAAATAGAAAACTGGGGGGTTAAGGGGTTTTTTAAAAAAACAAGAAAGTTTGGGGGGATGGAAGGAAACCCCAAGTGGAAAGGGAGCGCCCAAGGGGAAACCATTTTGGTTTTGGCCCGGGTTTTGGGGGGAGTTAAAAAATTTTTGGTTTAATCCCAAAATTTTAGAATTCTTGGGGCTTGGAAATTTTGGGGAATAAAATTAATTAAATAAAAAATTTTTAAAATTAAGAAAAAAATTTTTTTAAGGGGGAAAATTTTTTAAAAATTAGTTTTTAATAAAAATATTAATTTTTTTAAAAAACCCCTTCCCAAGTTTCCTTTTTAAAAAAAATGCCCAAAAAGGGGAAAAATTTGGTTTAAAAAAATAAATGATTAAAGGTATTTGGGTCAAAATTTTTTTTGTTAGGAAATTTTCTCCAAAAAGTTTTAATTTTTTAGAAACAAAAATATGGAAATTTTTTTAAATTTTTTTATAAAATTTTGTTTTTTTTACCCTAAAATGATGGAAAAATTGGGTAAATTTGGTTTTTTTAATTAGGGATTTTAAGGATGTTAAATTTCTTTATGAAATGTAAATTTTTAAGGGTTTTGGGGTGTTAATATTGTGGTGGGGAAAATAAAATTTTTTGGGGTTGGAAATTGGGTTTTAATATTTAAAAAATGAAGGGTGTTATTGGGTTTAAGGGAAAAAAAAAAAATTTAAAAAATTTTTTGGTAGAATTAAAAAATTATAAATTGGAAAATTAAAAAGGGGAAAAAAAAATAAAAATATAAAGAAAATTAGGTAACAATAAAAAAATCTTAAAAAAATTCAAAAAATTTTTGGTAATTATTAAAAGAAAAAAATTAAAAAAAATTTCTCAAAAAACAATGGAGGGAAAATTCCCTAAAATATTTAAGGGAGGATGGGGTAAAAAGCAATGGGGTGGGGTTTTAAATCAAATTTGGAGATGGGGAAAAATTTTTAATTTTACATTATTTTGGGTTTGAAAAGGATTTCGAGGGTTTTTGGGGAATTTTAAAACAATTAATTTGAATGAAACTAAAAAAACCCCTTAAAATTTTGAAAATTCGAATTTTTTGAAAAAAGGGGTTTGGGGGGAACCCCCAAACCCCAAAATAAAAATAAATAAAATTAATACCTTAAATATTTAAAGGGATTATTTAAATTAAAAAAATAAAAAAGGTTTTGGGTAAAAGATTTTTTTAATTTATTTCAAAAAATTGGGGAAAAAATTTGATTAAAATGGGATGACGGGAAAAGGGAAAAAAAAGGAACCCCGATGGTGGGAGGAAATTGTTTTGGAAGTTTGGGAAAAATTAATAAGAATTTTTATTTTGGGAAAAACCTAAGATTATTTTTGGTTTTTTTTCTTTTTTAGAAATTAAAAATTTGTCCTTCTATTTGGTATGTAAAAGATTCCTTGGGTTTGGGGTTTCCCGGCAAATTTTTTAAAAAATATTGGAATTGAAAGGGATTGATCATAAAACTGGAAAAAATTAAAAACAAATTTTTCCAAAAAAGAAAAATTAAAGGACCCCAAAAGATTTTGGCAAAGATTGGGGAACTTTAAAGGGTCTGGAATAATTTGGAAAGGGGAAAACAAGGATTTTTAAAATGGGCCTTTTTTCAACTCGTTATAATTTTTAAAAAAGGGGTTTCCGGGGAATTTTTAAATTGGGTTGAAGGTAATTTTTGGGGAAAACCCAAGGGTTTCCTTACAAAAGTTTGGGGGTTTTTTCTTATTTGCAAAATTAAAGGGAATTTCCAACCCCCAAAGCCGGCCCAATTTTTTTTTTAAGGGCCCCGTTTTGCGATTGGCATTTTGTTTGCAATTTTTGGGTTCATAATAATTTTAAAACCTTTTTTTGGCTGTAGGGAAAAGTTTATTCCTCGGGCCAATTATGAGCCTTTTGGTTTCCTTTTTAAAAACCCAAAAGAATCGTTTTCCCTGCTTTTTTGGCTAGAAGCCTTTGGAAAAACAAAAAAGGGAAACTAAAGCAATTTTTGGATTGGGGAGGGGGAAAAAAAATTTAAGATTAAAAAATGTTTTCCCTTTTTATTTCTTGAAAATTAAAAAACGGAAATTTAAAAAGTAAAAAATTTTAAAGTTTCTCAAAATTTTTAAAATTATTTGTTTTAAAATTTCAAAAATTTTCTAACTTCACAAGGGGTTAAAGGTGGAGGGTTTGGAGATCGGGCAAAGGGTTCTTGGAAAAAAGGGAAAAATTTACTTAGGGGGGTTTTTACAACGGGCCGGGGTGTTTAGAATGGAAGGGGGGTTTAAAAGGTTTAAAGAACCCAAATAATTACTGGATTTAGGTTTTTTTGGGGCCCAAAAAAATTTTAGGGAAATGGGGTACAAACCTTATGAAGAAGGGTTAGATAAAAAAAGTACCCTAAGAAGAAGAAAAAGTAAAAAACCAATTGAATTTTGAATTTAAAAATTAAAAATTTAAACATTAATTCCTGAAAAAACAAAAAGGGTATTAATAGTTTGGGAGTAAAAACCATTTTAAGGGGGGGGGGTTGGTAAGCCCCAAAATTGCCAAAAGAAAAATTCAAAACCTAACCCCATCCTTTGGTCCATTAGGAAATACATATAATGATATCAAAATGCAAGAAAAGCCCCCAAAACTCATACTTGAAACAAAAACACATAAGTTACGAAGTCTAACAGTATAAATAAACTTACTCACCCAACGACAAGGCCCCACGCCCATTATCATTTTCCCCCAAACTTTCAAAGAAATAGCTGAGCCATGAAGTGAAAGTGAATTTTCCTGCTATTTCCCTAATTATATGTGCTTTATCCATGATTGCCAGTTAACCATCGTTTTTCTGGCATATAAGAATTGAGTATGTGAGAGAGTAAGCTCCTTCCTCTCATTTCTAAAACACAACATCGACTCCCCCTGTTTAGGCTATCTTTCTTATGCTTAAGGCTTTGGCTCTACGAAGCACCATCCCTATTAGGAACAAGGTCTAAAAATAGTTGTGCTTCTTTTATGTCTTTCCAAAAGAAGTCCTTAACGATGGTCCTATTTGGCAACTTTTCTCGGGAGAAGGTACCTCTAGTGCTGACCCTCTATATGTACTCTCAAGCATTTCTTATTATCGACATAGGTATCATGTGGGCTGACTCCTTCTAGACTTCTTACTAATCTTCAAGTAATTGATTCAAACAATTGTAATAGCAGGATATCAGAAGTGGTACATGAAAACAAGGATATTATCACTACACCCTAAGGGAGGAAAGGAAGACTAAACGATTTCAATAATGGTGATACTCGAAGTTGCTTGCAAGAAAAAAATAAAGCAAAAAAATTGCTAAATGAGTTAAGTGTTGGTGAATCTCAAAAATCAAGGAATACTAGATGAAAAAGTGGGAAAAATGAATATTTAAAGTAAAAGAAGTACAAGCCCAAGCTCTTAACAAAGATAGGAGCAATCGGATGAAGGAGCAACATGAAGGGACACCCTAGACCTTACTTAATTTTGAGGGTTTATTTTCAATCTTTTTTTAAGAGACTCATGTAGGCCCAAAGCATGATAATTTTGGGATCTTCTATGGAAGCATGATCAAGAAGCTAGACTTGTTAGATTTAAAAAAAAAAAAAAAAGGAAAAGAAAAATTTTATGTTTGAAGTCCGTGCAAAACGAGGTCAGCCCATCCCGTGCGCGTAATTTCAATACAGTTGGAAGCATAGTCACTCATTTGCAAGATCCATGGACATTCATCATTCTTTAATGTATGGAACACGATGTCAACCACATGAGGATTTTGTTAATATCGAAAAGTGGGGAATTGCTTCTATATATTGAGTAAGCATTGGATATTTATTCAAGCAAGACCCCAAAAAATAAGCGTGGGTTTACAATATCGAGCATAATTGATGATGACTAGGAAACCATCTTAATATACATTGTGGTGATGGACAAAGACATGATACTTGGGAAAAAGTACCATTAGTATAGGGACTATCATAAGTACCTTTAAACGCAATAACTAAAAAACTATCATGGGTATTTAGTCACCATTAATCACAATAACTAAAAACTGTCGTGTTCTTTCATTCTTACATGCCCTCAAAGGAATACAAAAATCAAAAATTTATGGAGCAAAACCTTACAGTCATAGAAAAAGCAAACAAAAAATTCCATGATGGCATTGGACCATGCATGATTAAATTTATAACACGTCTTTTGCCACTGCTTTAATTTTACGCCCAGATTCATAATTTATAAAAAATAAAAAGAAAAACAATGACAAGCGTTCAGCTTACGAAGCCCATACAATATCCTATAATGGTAAATCTAAGTCATACATCCAAGAATTAGAAAAGGGAAAGCAAATATACATTGATATATTATGTTTGGACGAAGAATTATGGGTCCATATATGAATTCACAACAGGAAAATATATTGGCCCTTTAGACAAAGCACGTGTGAGAATGGATGTTTGATGAAACAGCCAATCGAAATAGGTGAACAACTAATCCTGGTCGAATTTCAATCCGACATTTTACGAGGATCGAGCATAAAAAAAACAAGTGGCCAACATGGTGATAAGTCAAAGGGGTGTTCAGTGGACTAAACGCAAGCCTCAAAATGATTGTGTATTCAAATCTCAAGAGGCAATAGATGCACGTTGTAGAGCAGCAAGAATGGAAAGGAAAAAACGATTTAAAGGGAAAAAATATATATATATATAATAACGAAGGTACTCCATAGGCTTGGATCAATTCGGAGCTAGAAGGAATATGAAAATACTATAAGAACGACAGATTGTTGTGCCCGTTTGCTACCTTAAGTTTACGCATACTGTTGCTTTCAATTGTTCCGATGGACTAAGGAATGGAATAAGATCCTGCGAACATTTAAAACGGTTAGTGTTTCCCAAAAACAAAAAAGGAGAATGAAAAAGAAAAAGTAGAGGAAAATTTAAAAAAAAAAAAAAAGAAAGGAAAACGAGCAGCTTGTGATCCGGATGTTACAATGGCGGTAGAGGAAGGGATATTGGCCAAGTCGCATGAGAATAAGATTTCAATACGACAAGAAGTCTGGTGTAACGCGAATGCGGTTGTCCACGTTTCTGTGTCATTGACTTTTTCTTTTTATAATCACGAATAATTGGCAGACTGAAATTATGCAAGAGTCCCAAAAGGGGAGTTAGAAATAGCGATAACGGTAGAATGCGACTATCACGACACGCTCAACCGCGAAGCGTTATCCAAGAACGATTTTTTTTTAAATAAAATGGGGATGTATTGATTTTTTAAGAGACTGGGAAGAGCAATTTTGGAGTAGAGGGTAAGAATATGTGGAAACGAGAAAAAAGGTTGTCAATCGTATCTTATGGGTTGGATGGTGTATCAAGTTCGGGAACAAAGAGTACACACTTCCGATTTTCTTTTTCTATTTTTTTTTTTTAAGAGCTTTCCAGTTGGATGACTTTCGCAAATATCGGTCGAATAGACAACCTTGGCAAATTTTCGTTTCAAAAAAAGTAGTGGAGTGTGAAAGATTTAGCCAAATCACATGCAGTATAATTATGGAAAGGAGATAAAAGGATGGATGAAGATGAGCCCCATTTGGTATTTGAAATACGGAAAGAAGAAATTTCTTTTTCCAAATACGTTCAAATTTAAAAAAAAAAAAAAAAAAAAAGAAAGAAAAAAGGGAAAGATTCGGTTCGGAATTTAACGTATAAGAGTGGATTGCGTGCGTATTATGATAATAGATAGGAAAGAGGGGTCTGATTACGAATTTGCTAAGGAATATTACTTTATGAGGATGGACTGCTTAGCAAGTGATAGATGAGGAAAAAGGAAAAATAAAAAAAAAAAAAGAAAGAGAAAATTCAAAACATTTTTTGAGGGGTTTTTAATGTTAGCAAGTAGTGTTACTCTAATACTAGCTGATTCTAAATTTTTTAAATTTATAGAAACTTAATCTACGATATTCATCCTATTAAAATAACATAACATGTTATATGGACAATAGGTCAACTAATTAATTAAATGAGAAAAAAAGTTAACATGCTAACATTCTATGGCAGGTTACCATGATCGGCATTATAGTAATACTATATTGCTAGCGTTACATTAGAAAATCTCTATTTTTTAATAATAATGGAGCAACAAGGAAGAAATTTGGTGGAAAAGATATGAATCTATGAAATGAAGTTGCATTCAGAAATGAGAGTAATTACTACGAGATTAAATCAAGTGCAAAGTATTTGTATACAACCCATTGAAAACAAGAGTGAAAACATATATGTAGATTTATGGAGATTTTACATGCAAGATCGGCTTACATAAAGGAAGCCCGCATAGTATTACAGATTTATTTAATATACTACTATGGAGGCAATGTCATCCTAAAAAGCTAAGGAAAACACATGAAATTAGAAGATTCTATAAACTTACGCATTGAAATATGTAATAAGTGAATTTGCGGCTTTGGGACATTAGGCTCATATGCCATGATCCATCAATAAAATAAAAAATCTTAGCTATGTGAGCATGTGTAGCTACGATGTAGTTCCCATTAGTGCATATGTGCCAGGTAATAGCCCTAGCTATCTTAAAGAATACTTTTAATGTCCAAACCCCTTCAACTTCATCCGAAAGACTTTGGTTAGAAAGCAAAATGTAAAGAGCTAAAACAATTTACAAGCTTTAAGTCCATTAACGATATGGGTTTAAACTCTATGAGTTGGCTTGGAGTAGGGACTATTAGACCAACCCGTCGATCTTAACCTTTTTAGGAAGCTCATGTATATAAAAAACCTCGCCATGGGCTTAGATTCAATAGGAGCCATGGAAAGAATCCATCAATAAGAGGACTCATCTTGGCCATTGATTGCAACCATCATTAACGAACGTTGTTGATATACTAATTGTATAAATACTCAAGAGCTCCTCCTCATTTGACAATTTTAACTATGTAGAGAAACAGCTTTTATGCTGTCCACTGTTACTACATAAGATCAATAGAGTTTCAATTGAAGAACATACCATTTTCCATCTAGAATAGTGGGGTTGATGTTTTATAGCTCCCCCACTTGTAAACGCATATGTTTGAAGCTTTGAGACTACCTCTTCTTCTCGAAGTCATCCTTCGTGTGTTATTCCGCGACACTCCTCTAAAGCTATGTGTAGCGCAAGACACATGTTCATGCATATGACTACTACGTCAAATCCCCTCTTCTATATTAATCAATGAAATAATTAAATCAAGAAAATCCCCATCCATTTTTATCCCCCTCTCCCCCTCCTGTTTCCCTCTTGATCAAAGAGTGCAAAATTGACACTTTAATTCTATCCAATCTATTATATGTAATTTATCTCGTTTTTATACATTTTTTCTTCAAGATTTATTTTCAACTTTAGTTAATAGTTAGTTCATAATTTATATTTTCTATTTTCCTTCATTTTTATTTTTTCCCCCTTTTGTGTAAACATCATGATCTTTTTTATCGTTCTTTAGGTGAAAAACAAAATATAACTTTGTTTTTTCAAATTCACTCCCGTAATAGGAATTATTATACTTTATTACATGTATATTGTCTTCTTTCTATAGGTGCTAAAAGGGAAACTTAGATAAAGGAACCTTATGTTAAGGCACATGGACAAAGACGAATCCAAAGACTCACTAAATTCAAAGACTTTGTATCACACAATCAGAAAGTATAGATGGTATTTTAGAAACTTAAGGATCGTAACAAACCTAGTTTGCACACATTAGATGGTGCATGTTTAAAAACAATAGTAGAAAAAAAATAGATCTTAAATATTGTAACAAGTATAAAAAGAATAAATAAGAATAGAGAGGGTATGATCCCTTTACGAAGAAAAGAAGGCTAAACTTTTGAGGATTCGCAAATCACTGGAAGTGATCTACTATAAACACCCACAAAGACTAAATAAAGAGCAAGTTAGCATTTGTCATTAAATTTCAATTGATATTCAGAGTGAAGAAGAGAAATGAAAGGGAGGTTAGGTTTCAAAGGCTTATCTCAAAGTCTTTAGATTTGGAGTTTAAAAAAGAAAGTATGAGTTTTTTCTTTTAAAAGAGTCCCGAATATTTAGTACTAGTAAAACTTAGAAATTAGGGGCTAACTTTTCATAAAACATTGGTGTCTCAAATAAGGGACAAATTTACTAGGGGTTGCTTTTTTTGTTGATAAGATTGAGTTTTTGCAAAACAATCAAAAAAATTTTACAAGTTGATATAAATAAAAAATTTAAACAAAATTGATGAAAAATTTTTAAAAAGGTTAAAGGGTAGTATTTTTTCTACTTTAAAAAACTATGATAAGGGGAAAAAAAAGGGGAAATTTGGAGGGCTAGTGGGTGCCAGAGGGGCACATCATCATTTTCAACCCAACAATTCTATTCCAATAGATTCTTTTTAAAAGGGGAATTGGCTAAAAAATCCCAAAAGTTTAATGGCTAGGTTTGGGGTTTTTTGGGATCTTCAAGCCCAAACTTTTTTTTTGAGTTCATTTTATCTTAGAAAATTTAAATGGGGCACTATTGCTTCTTTTGCAATGAAGGACAAAGCTTTGAGTTGGTACGGGGTGGGTAGATAAATTTTGGGAAGTTGCAATCTTGGGGTAAATTTCCCCAATCCCTTCAATCACGTTTGGCATATAAAAATTTTAAAAGATGAAAAGGGCTTATTAGCTAAAAAAAATTTTAAGAAAGGTTAGTTGAGATTACAAAACCCAAAATTTGAAAAAATTTTTAAATTAGAGTAAAGGGGCTATTAAAAAGGGCTTATGCTTTAGTTGCTTTATTTAAAGCCTCAAATTTTATTTTGGGAAAAAGATGTCCGAATTGTTTGGGCCCTTTACCTTTTTAAAAGCTTTTTGTTTGGGGGGGCGAAAAGGGTTTTAAACCCAAAATACTCTAACCATTTTCCCTTTTTTGGGAAACCTTTTTCTTTTTTCCCCAAAATCTTCTTTACCATTAAATTTTTTAAAACCCGGGATTTGATACTTCTAAACTCCCCCAAAAAAAACACCCATTCATTCCTTTGACCCTTTTTCCCAAAACCTATCCCCCAAATTAAGAAGAAGACCTAAGAAAAAATGAATGTAGGGATGGGGAAAAGGGGTTATGCTATATTTGTGTTGGGGAATTTATTTTTGGGGTTTAAAAAGTGTAAAGTTTAAATTCTTATTTTTGTTATAGGGGGGATAAAGGGAAGGGAGCATTTTGAGAGTTTTGTGGGGGGATTATGGGAAAAGAGCGGGGCTTTGAGAGTTAGGGGGTTTTCTGTTGCTATTGCCTACCATGCTTTGTTAGGTGAGTAAAATTCCCTCTTTACTTTACTTTTTTTAAGGGCAATTTTGGGGCAAGAAGTTATTTTTACTTTAGCTCAGCAGTACCCCTTTTTTTTGGGTTTTAAAGTAATTTTATAAGCATTTAGGACTTGTATTTGTCTATCCCTACTTTCCCAATTTCTTTTTTGCCCTTAAAGCTTTTGAAAAGATTTTAAGCATATTTTGGGTTTCTAAATTTTCCAAAATATTTACTTTACCTGTTTTTTGCAAGCAATTTGGGGCCAGAAAATGATGTCTAGGGATAAGGATTGTTGAATACTTTTACAAGTGGGCATCATATTTTTTATTTTAGAAAAAAAATTTCCCTAAAACATTTGTTTAAAGGCTTAAACTTATGTGGGGAAAATTTCTTACTATTATTGAAGCGTAAGAGAAGTGGGGGGACAATATTTTTTGGAGCCCCCTTTTTCATAAAAAAGTTATCATGAACTTTAAGGAAAAAATTTGATACGGGCCCATTTCACTTTTAAGTAACAAAAAATATTGACTAAGTTATTAGGTTACGATTTTACTATCATGTAAAAGTCAGGCAAGGGGAATAAAATTTGTGATGTACTTTCTGGGCAAAATGATCCCTTTTTTTTTTAGCATTACTATCCCTAGTTTTTTATCATTACTGGGTTTGGGAAGAGTGAATAAAAGGGGAAAAAATTACCACTTTTCAAAGGAAAAACAGGAGTTATGGGGTGGGTAACCCTTTTAAAATGGCCTTTAAAGGGTGGTACAATAGATTATTTAATTTCCCCATGGGTTTTTTTTGGGTGTTAAATCCAGATTACCCCCTCAATTTTTGATTGACACCATTGTACCCCTATTTAGTTTTTTTGGGGCCCATATCAAAAATTTTTTAAAGGGAAAACTTACCATTGTTTTTAAAACTGGAAGGCTATGAAAACATGATTTTTTGGAGGTTTTTTTTAAAAGGTTATGTTGGGTATTAGCAATCAAATACATACCTTTAACATCTAAAAAAGGCCCATTACACCTTCCCCAATACCGAGCAAGTAGGGGGAGGATTGGTATCTACAAAAATTTATAACACCCTACCAAAGTTTAAGGAAACATAATTATTTTAATAAAAATTGGAAAAGACTCTCAAAGAAACTCCCAATTTTAGAGTTTTGGGGAGACTTTTACTAAAATTTGCTACACGAGTTACTTATTTTTTCCCTTACATTAGGGTTTTTAAGCACGGTTTTCCATTTTCCCCTTTGTATTTAATAGAGTTTACAATTTTTTTAGCAAAAAATAGAAAGGAATTTTTTCCTTGAGGGGGAACAAAATTTTATCAAGGGATTACTGCCTTACCCTCCCCAATGTAATGGGGAAAAAAAGGGGTTTAAAACAAGGTGATTCAGTAATATTTAAAGAGTTTTTGGGTTTGGTTTCAACTAAAGGTGGGTTTAAAATTTTTTTTGGTATAGGAGATTTTAGTTTTTCAACCCCTTTCTTATCATAAAGGAACCGGGGGCATCCCCTTTGAGTATTAATGGTTAAAAGCCACCAAAAATTGGAAATTTATATTAGGGGAAAAACTTCAACTTTGGAAGCAGTTGATCTGGATATGACTACCAAAGAAAAAAATTTTGAGTACATTACGGGGGAAATTTAAAAAAAGGGCCTAAAGATTTTTATAAAGAATTTATGCAGATCAGTAAAGGATATAAGTTAACTATGACATTGGTTTTTTTGTTTTTTGTCAAACTTTAACCCTAAAAGAGTTGTCTTTGACAAAAAAAGGTCATCACAAGCTTTCAAAAAGTTACTAGGGGGCCCTTTCCCTTTTTCTTTTAAACAAATAGGGGACTATAAATTTGAGCTACAATTACCACCAATGTCTTTATATACAATGTTTCCTTTGTTTCACTACTCAAAAAGGGCCCAAAAAAGGGTCTCATATTCCTTTTTTAAAACCTCCACCAAATTTGCTATACAAAATCATCACTTATTCAATCATTGATTTTTTTGAATTTCTAGACTCATACACTGCAGGGTTATTAGGTGCCTCGGGAATTGGTATAGTAGAAAGGGGCCCAGTACCAGTGGATCCCTCTTTGGGAAGATTTCAAGGGTTTCAAGTTTTTTTTCCGTTTTATGAACAAAGAGAAAGGGTCTTTTTTCCCAAGAATTGAAAAAAAAATTTTAAAGACCCTGATAGAGACGGTTTCGAAGCCCTTTTTAAATTCGGAGACTTTGTTAAAACACAATCAAAAAGTTTTAGTTTGTATACATTGGAGTTTTGAAAATGGGCCCTGGGTTGTACACATCAGATAAGGGGCCTGTAACAATAATAGTAGAAAAAAAGTAAATTTGATGATCAAATTAAGGGAAAAATTTTTTTTAAAAAAAATAGTAACAAGTAAAAAAAAAATTTAAACAAAAAATAGAGGGGGTATGATCCCCTTTATGGGGAACAGAAATCCCAAAAACTTTTGGGGAGTCTTAAATCCATCAAAGGGGTCTCCATAACCCCAAACCAAACATCAAACAAAGAGAAAGTTGTATATTTTCTAAAATTTTAAAATTTCTTTTTTTAATTATATTTAAATATGCATCATGATTTGCATTTAAAACTTCGTATTCAAAAATTTTGATTTAAGAAAAAAATTAAAAAAAGAAATAAAAAAAATTATTACCCCAAAAAACCCTAAATTTAAAATCGAAAAACCCCTTTCCCCTTAAATTTTTATCTTTATTTTTCCCGAAAAAGCACTAGAATATGATTAAGTATTGAAAGTTATTTTAGAAAAAGCTTCCATAATTTCGTAAAATAATTTATGCATTTTAAAAAAAAATTTTAAAAATTTTTGAACTTTTTTTCTTATAGATTATTTTACCCCCCCTAAATATTTGATACTAGCTTGTAATTTTTATAAACTTGTTGCTCCATTATATATCTTTGAAATGGAAAAAGTTTTGAGTTGCTAAAGGCGTGTTGGGCAATTGCTTCATAAGCTAAAAAACCAGTTAGACATTTTTGGGTTTTATTAAAATAAAAAATTTAAATTTCAATTATCATATTTAATGTATTTTAATTTTTTTTATGAAAGCCCTTTATGCAATTGTTTTATTCATTATTTCATGCATTTTTTATACTATTAGCATTTTTCTTTTTCTTTTTTTTAAAACCTTAAAATTTTGTTTATAGCTTGATTTAAAAAATTGTATTATGTTTTGTATTGTTTCATTTGCAATATTTGGTTTTTTGAACACACATCGTAGGGTATTTATTTTTTTAGTTTTATTAAATGTGATTATTAAATTTTTCCACTATTGTTGGTCTAAATTGAATTTTTAAAAAAAATTTTATTAATTTTTCATTAATAAACAATTTAACCCCCCCTTTTAAATTTTTAATCTAGTGTTCCCCCACTTAGGGTGACCTATGATAGGATGAACAGGGTGTTAATAGTTGAAAAAAAAAAGAGGGTTTTTAAAATTTTATAATTTTTTGAGGTACCATTATAATACAACCCCTATTAAGAAAAACCATTTTAAAAACCAGATTGTTGGGAACAAATGCTTAAAAATGACATAAAATATTATAACCCAAATTTAGAAATTTTCAAATACTTTCCTTTTTTAACCCTAAAATCATTAAATTTTATATTTTTTGTTATATTAATATAACATTTGATAATTTTTAAAAAACAAAGCGTATAGTTGGGTATTATTAAAAAAAAATTTAAATTTTTCCTTTTAAAAATTTCATTCTTTTTTCATTTAAATTTAAAAAAAAACATCCTTTTTGAAATCGAAACATCATTTTTTTCATCTCAAAAAAAATCGAAACCCCGTCAAAAAAACCCCCTTTCCCCCAAATGATTTAAAACCCAAAATCTCACCCAAAAAAAAAATCTTAAAGAAAACAAACCAAAAGGGGGGAACTTAATGTAAACTTTATGAAGTCACCCACTTAAAATTTAAAAAAACCCTTTTAAATTTACAAAAACAAAGGGTTTTTCACGTTTTTTTCACAAACTCCTAAAAAATCAAAAGGGGGTTCCCAACCCAAAAAAGAACAAAGAAAATTATTAAGAACTGGCTTTTTCAAAACTTTTCTTGAAAAGATGAACCCAAACCCCTCCCCCAAAAGGGGAAAAACTGCTAGAAAATTCCCGCTTCCCTTGGGGTTTCCCTTTGTTCCCTTCATTGTTTTGGGGGTTTGTAACTACAAAACGAGGTTTGGCTTAGGCTTTTTGAGTGGTTTTGGGGTTTGTTTTATGGGTTTGGGAAAAAAAGAAAATGTTGTTAGATGAGATAAATATGTAAGATATTTGGGGGGAAAAAATTTTAGGGTTTTGAGGAGTTTTGAGGGAGGGAAAATACGTAGAGATAGGGGGGGGAAATGGGGAAATCTATTTTTCCCAAGGAAACCCAAAAAACCCTTGAATCCCTTAAAATTTTCCCAAGGGCCCTATCAATGTCTACAAACTTAAAAAACCAAATTTAATTTTTTTCATTTTCCCTTTTTAATTTAATTTTTTTGGGTTAGGTTTTGCAAAATTTATTCCCCCCAAAAGTAGCCCAAAACCCCAACTTGACTCTCAGTGCTAAAGGGGGTACATGTTCTTTTTGCATTAAAAAAATCCTAGCAATAGATCCAGGGTATATAGATTTGCAGCTTCAAATCCAACTGGTTTGTCTTACAACTCTAGAGTTGTTAGCTTTTTAGCAGGTTTTAGCGATCTATTCCCTTCCCCAAAAAAGGGAAAATTAATTCATCACTTTTCAAAGAGCAAGAAGAGAGCAAAAAAAAAATAAAAGTCTTGTGGGTTCTCATTCAAATACAACGAAAAAAGTGTAAATTCATATGGTTTCGAGAAAGAAATAATTTTTAAGGCATTTGAAATTTTGAACGTAAAGATAGGCCATAGATTATTCTTTTATGATTAAGAGGGATAGAGAAATTTAAAATCAGAAGAAAAAATATTTTAAGAAATTAAAATAAATTTTCTTTGGAAGTTTTTGACATTTCCCCTTTCCTTTAGAATTTTGGGGCCTCCTTGCCACCAAAGGGGTCCCCCCTTTTGTTTTCCCTATGTTTTTAATTTGGGTGCCTTTGCCCTTTTTTTCCCGCTATTCATAAAAAAATAGGTTCCCCGGGTTTCCCCTCGACAATCTTGGGTGCCTCCATATGCACATGGGACCCAAACCCAAAAACTCCAATCTCACGGGTTTTTTCCGCAATATGTAAGCAAATTTGGCATTATAGATCCAAAACCATTAGTCTTCTTATAATCAAAGATTTAATGGATGGGGTTTTTGGGCAATTAAAATTTTAAATGGCTTTTTCAAATTTAAACATAAGAAAGTCTTTTTTGTGGTTGGCATTCAGTTAGGTGATGCCATCTTATTTTTTTTTCCCAAAGGGTCGGTGTTCTTCGAACCTCTGTGACCAAAACATGTTACTTTGGCCTGCAAAAAGGGAAAATATTTTTGGGCTACTTTTCTAGGTTTTCTGGCCTTGCAAAAAACAATTTTGGCAAGGAACCCAAAAGGGGACACCCAAACAAAAAGTACATCTTGATGTGTTGATGGGTTTTTGAAGAAATTTAAAAGGGAAAAAAAAACTATTCATAAAAAAAGGGGAAATTTTCTATTTTTTACATTTCTGCTAACTAGTAATTGATGGTTTGGGTTTCCCCAAGCTTTTGTATGCTTGGGCCCCTTTTTTTTGATTTGGGTTTGCTACATAATAGAATTTGTTATGGATGTGGGGAAGAGAAAATTGTTTCATAAAAAAAAATTGGGTTTTGAAACAAAAGATTTTTTGCATCCGTTTCATCCCTTGCCCGCAATTTTTAATGACTTTGTTGTTAATAAACTTCTACATTAAAAAACACCTTTTTTTTTTTTTTAGGAAAAAAATTACAATTTATAAAAAAGAGACATCACAAAAAAAAAAAAAAGGGTTTCAAAAAGTTTTGAGTGTTCCTTTTTTTTTTTGACCCCCCTTTTATTTTTATATTCGTTTAAAAATTATTACAATATTATATTTGCATTTTTTAAACATATACACTTTCGGTTTTATTATTAAAAATATTTTTTATATAAAACGAAATATAACTAAAAATTTTAATTCATCCCCTATAAACGTCCAACCTTTAAAACATATATTTAAAAATTTACCCAAAAATTTTTGTAAAAAGGAAAAAAACCCAAATTAAATACACAATACATATACCTACTATTTTCATGTACTTGGGATATGTACAAAAAATATAAAGTTTTATTTACATGTGTATTTATTCCAAAGCCCCCCCTTATATATTTTATTTTAATTTTAATACGTATACTTTTAATTATATATATTAAATAAATTAATTTCAAGTACATATATACTCATACATGTTTACGCGTTTCAAATGCATATTTCAACACCTAAAAAGTGAAAATACTAAAAAAATCCATATTTTTTTTTCTTTTACCTACCCTACAAAATATATACATAAAGATATACGTTGCATATCATATTTATACATACATGTACATATTTTAGGGCCATTTTACACAAAATACAATACCTTTGTGCAAAATTTAATGTAATACATAAAAAAGGGAAAAATAACAAATACCCAATATTTTAGGTTGTACATAGGATAAAGTATTTTTTCTATATAAAAAATTAAATGCTAATTACCTAGCCCTTTTAATTAAATTTTTAAATTAAACCCTCTTGGTCTTCTTCTTTTCTTCTTCTTCTTCTTTTTCCCTTCTTTTTCTTCTTCTTCTCCGGATTTTTGCAATTTCCAGAATATATAATGGGGGGTATAAAGAAATTTAAAAATAAAAAAAAAAATAAAGGAAACAAATCTTAGCATATCAATATTAATAAAAGATAAGACATAGGGCTTTAAAGGTTTTTGTCCTTGTTCCAAAAATTCGTGACGCTTGAAATTTTTTTTTTTAATACATGGGCTACTGTTTTCAAGTGTTAAAATTTTCACCTGGGGAATCAAAAAAAAAAATTGGGAAAAAAAAAAAAAGAAAAAAAAAGGGGGAAGAAAAAAAAAAATTTAAAATAAAATTTTATTTAAATTTTCTAACCCCAAAAATAATTATTTAAAAAAATTTTTGGGGTTTGGGTTTGTTCTCGAGTAATTGCGCGTACAAAAAATTTTTGGGATTTTGTACGCTTTTTTAAGGTTTTGATCAAATTTTTTGAGTTTTTATTTTCGTACTACATTTAATTTTTAAATTTTAAGAAAATTTTATCGTTTCTTAAACCTTATTGACTCATGTATAGTTAGGCCCCTGGACTTTAAAATTTGGGTTTGGGGTTTTCTGATTGTATAGGGTTTTTTTAAGTCGTGCTTTTGCTTTCATTTTCTAGATGAAATTTAGGCCAAAATTTTCCCAAATTCTTCCATTGGGTTGAATGCCTTTTGTGCATGGAATTGACCTTTTAAACCATGGCTATTTGTTTTAATTGTTATAAACATATCTTTAATTTCCTTTTGTATAAATTTATTTTTTTTTTTTTTATGTACCCTACTTGAATGGAAACAATTTTTCGCCAAAGGTTAAACATCCCAGAAGTAATATAAAGGAAAAGCTTTCTTTGTTTTGAAAGGTAGAGATACAAATAAGGGTGGGGGTTTTTTTCGATAAGCCAACATTTACGATGCATAGTATTTTTTTATATTTTTTTTCTTATAAATGATGGTTACATGTAATGTTAATTTAAAATTTTCCCTTTCTTTATATCCTATCAAACATCTTTTCGAGGGTCGGGTAAGTTGTTGGGAAAATACAAAAATTTAGAGGAAAGTTGAATATGCCCAAAAGAAAAACCGTCGCAATTTATCCTTTTTTGACACAATTCGTTCTAATCAAAATAAGGTTTTTCCCAAATTTTTGAGATCTTGATTGATGTTTGGGCCTTTAAAAGTGGAAATTTAAGGGAGATTTCCAAAGGGGAAAAAATAAACGAAGAAAAAAAGAAAAAATTTTGATTTCAAATTTTCGAAATTCGACTACAATAAGCAAAATTCCCCTAAAATTTTATGTATTCCCTTTACAAATTTTGCATATATAATCTTTGGATGAAAACCATTTTTCCCTTTAATTTTTGTTTTCCAAAGCCGATAACGGAAAAAACCGAATCCTC
>JAMXBC010000147.1:0-40650 GCA_024138005.1 Lumnitzera racemosa | reverse complement strand
TGTATAAATTTTTTTTCGTAGTCAATGATATATATACATGTGAAAATTTTTTTTTATGACATTGTGTTTTTTAATTTTTTTTTCCTAAAATGTTGTATTCATTATTTAGTATAGTTTTATATGCACGTGTATGTAGTTTTCCTTTGCATAAATTTGTCTTCGTTACTGTATTTTATGTACACGTGTATTAGATAATACGTGTACAAATAATTATTGTTGAGGGGTGTTAAAAATGAATTAGCTTGCGAGGTAATGTAACTTCTTTATTTGTTTTAGTTGGAGTAAATACTGATTGTAGTGTCGTTAAAGGATTATGATAATGAAATCAAATTAAGTGATGTGTTCATGAACTCAAGTAGAGTATGTCTATTAGTATAAGATAGTATTTTTATATTCAAATGTTGAAGTTTATGAAGTTAATATGGCAAACATATGTAAAATGGATAATATGAGGTTAGTTTGTTATGTTAGTGAAAATTTGTGAAAGAAGAGGATGATGTGCGGTATTATAAGTGCCCGAGAACAATAGTTAAAGTTCCATTTAAGGCTACATATGAGAGTTAATTGGATCAATTATATAATTGACTTCGGGTTTACATGAGGACACATTAGGTTAAATTGATTCACGGATGCCCCCCCCCCCCCCCAAAGTATGCAGGACTAGGGACATGTTCCGTACCACCCCCATCAGTAATGATTATAATGTCCAACAATTGATGGCTTCCTCAATAGGACGTGGTAGAGTCAGAGGTTAAGTGAAGTTGTATATTAAACCTACCATCAATAGCCCCTCCCGCAGAGTTAAGTATGATGTCTGAAGGCACAACGAGGACGTTAAATTGTAAGTTGAAATTGGAATGTACGAATCTCGATCGATCTCAACAAGTCATGTACCAAGCAGCAGTTACATGTCCTATAAACCTAATGTATGGATCACTAGTAAGTCCAATAGAGATAATAATGTGGAGAATGAACTAGTTTGAGTGAATGTTGGTTGCAAGGAGTAGAGAAGCACAAGGGTCATGTGGACGAAACGATTGGAGGCATAGGTTATCCATATGTGTAGATGCGATTGGGATGTCAGAATCCATGCCTTTCTATACAATAAGTGTTGGGGACGGACTGGTGCCATCTGAGGATAGTATAAATGCTAGTAAATGGAGCTTCAGCAATGATTTGAAGGTACACATGCAGTTCAAAAATAAAAAAACATGTACAAATAGCTATGATGCTACATCATGTAATGAACCACCACAATTTCATCGTGAAGGAGTTCGAACTTACATAATGGTCCATCAAATGCATTAATTGGGAAAAGGGATGTACGTGGAGACTCAGAGCTTGTAAGAAGTAACATGTTGAATGCTTTATGATAACTAGATTTATGGGTCTACACACATGCCTTAATCCTATTATAAGCCAGGACCAATCAAACTTGGATTCAAACATCCTATCTTACTTTCTGATAAAGGATATTCAAGAATCACTAAACGTTAAGGTAAGACATTTACAAGTGACTATTTGCAAACAATACAACTATACTGTGTACATAAAGAGAACTAGGGAAGCAAAATGTGAAGTAATTGAACAGGTTTATGGTAGATAGAAGGAGTCATATGCAGTGTTCCTAGATTTACTAAATGCAATCTGAGAGGTTAATCCAGGTACTATGGAAGAGTAGAAATGGCAAGATAGTGATTCCGCTAGGTGTTAGGCCCTAAAGTCGTAGAGTCGTAACAGTCCCGCCGTGTAAATCATCCATATGATAGTAACTGGCCTCACAGTACCTACCATAGACATGATCTACATAAGGCATCGACGACTCCTCGCTTTTGAAGTAAATAGTCCGATTAAAAGTTTAACTATAATTATGATTAAATATTACAAATTTCTAATAATACATGTATAATTATATGTAAGTCCATAGAACTTCCCAGGATAATTCTATATATTCACAACTGTTCACTAATTTACATAATAACTATCAGTCTTTTCATCCTTAACTGCAAGGTCACTCTAGTTACACATTATTACGAAGTAACTTGATCCACCCTCCCTGGCTTCAAAAGGACTAACCTCTGGGTAATGTAGGGTAGCATAATACTTGAAGTACTCAGAAATCAAGACTGCAAAGAGAAACTATAAGGGCATGAGCAACTACAGCTCAGTAAGTTGAATTGGAGACTAATGAATGCATACAAGCACAAACAAGTTTAACAAGCAAGTATTTTCATGCAATGAAACCAAAAAAGTATCGTTGCAAACGTGGGTTGGACCCTTTGTGAAATCAGGGAAATTTTAAATCCGCTCCAACCCAGGTTGAGGAATTTTCCATATTTGCAGCAGTCAAAAAACCCCAAACCCCAAAGCTTATAAATTTGGGACCTCGTCCTCCCAGGCTACCTTAAAAACCCCTGTTTCACCCTCGCCGCAACCTCCTTTCCTACCCAATTATTCGCGTAAGGATGAAAAAGGGACCATTTGCAACCCTGCGTTACCCCTTTAAAAGGGGTCGGAAATTTGTTGGAAAAATTTCTTGCCCCCTAAGGGGGTTGCAATGCATAAACCCTTTTGGTTTTTAGAGCGAAAAAAGTTTTAAATTTTTTTTTTGGGTTTGTTCAAACAATTTCACAAAAATTCAATAAATCAAAAAAATTCATTCCATTACAAATTAAAAATTGAATTTAGTTACATCAAAAAATTTTTGTAAATATTTTACAATAAAAAACCATATACAACCCAAAAGTTTTTAAAAATACCAAAAAAATTTTAGTACTTTTATTACAATAAGTAAAAAACCAACTTACTTGAAATTTTTTAAATCGCCCGATCACTTAGTTACAAGACGATTGTTATAGGGTCCTAAAATAAAAATAGATTTTTTTTAAAAATTTATTTTTAAGGTTTTCTTTATTCAAAGGGTTTTTTAATTTAACTTTTTTTTTCCATTTTTAAAACCTATTATATCTAAAAAATTCTTTTATCTATTTCGGGGTTTAAATTTAAAGATTCTATTTTTGTTTTCCAAAGTCTTAAATATGCCAAAATCCTAATGTAAAATTTTAATCCATGAAGTTGAGTTTTCAAATACCCTTTTGGGGTTTTAATTTAGTATTTAAATTATTGGGGCCCATTACTATTTTTAAACTGGGGGATCAGATTTTTCCCCGATGTGAAAAAAATCTTACTTTTTATAAAAATTATAAAATTAAATCTTATTTTAGATTTAGTATTATTTTGTTTTTTTTTAAATAATATTATCTAAAAAAAACCCAAAATTTTTTTTAGTTTTTTTAATTTTTTCTTTTCCCAACATTTTATTTAATTTTTTTACAAAAAAATTTCTAATTTCCAAAATTTAAAACTTTTTAAATTTAAAAAAGGGGTATTTTTTGGTTTTCACATCAGGTTTAAAACATCCCTAAACTTTAAAATTCTATCAAAAATAAATTTAATTTAGTATCTTAAATCCCCGGGTTTAACCCAAAAAAATTCTCGTTTTTTCCTCATTTTAGGGCAAAAAATTTTAAATTTAAAAAATTTTTAAAAAATTAATTTTAAAAAAATGGCTTCAAAGTACTATTCTTTATCAAAAAAAGATTTACGGGAAAAAAAATTTAAGTCCAAACTAAACTCCAAAAGCCTATTTATTTCTTTTTTTAATTTCATGCTTCGTTTTACTCAATTTTTTTAAGAACCCTATTTTTTCAGTTTTTGATTAAACAAAAATTACTTTTTTTTTCCCTAAATCTAATACAAAAAAAACCTTTCAGAAAAACCAATTTTCATAATTTTTTGGGAAAAAAAAAAACAAATTTTTAGGGAAATTATTCAAAATCGGGGCAAAAATGGGACTTACCGATTTGTTTGTTTTTTGGCCATCCAAACCCGGGTTTCCAAGTATGTCGGGGGCCCTTTGAGGTAGGGTTGGGTGGGGGGGGTAGTGGATGGCTCGGCCCCAAGTGGTGGTGAAGTATGGGTATGGCTAATTACCCCCCTATTTTTATGGGTTTCTTTTTCTTTTTTTTTTTTGGGGGAAATTTTTTCTCAAATTTTTTAATTTCCCTTATTTTTTTAAAATTTAAATTGTCAAAAGGAGTTTTTAAAAAATTTTCCCTATTTATAGGCGTTTTGGGAAATTTTTAATATGCTTTAAATTTGGGGCATGACGTTGCCTTATTTCTTTAATTTTTAGCTTTTGTTTTAAATTAATTCAAAATTGAAAAATTTTTATTTTCAAATCAAAACCTACCATAACCAGTTTTTGCTTTTATTCCCACCCTTCTGTTTTTTTTTAATTTTTTTTTAATTTTAAATTTAATTTTTTTCTTTAAATTTTTTAAATAAGTTTTTGGCAAATGAAATTTTTCGCGTTTTTTATCTAAATTTAAAATCCCATGTGGGGAAAAATTTTAAACATTCATAATTAATTTGGGGTCATTTTTAATTATTAGTTTTTACTTTTTAATTTATCCCCCTAGTGATTTATTAGTTTTTTGTTTTACACTTTTTGCCTTTTCGTAATTAGAAAATTTTTATCCCTTAAAATTTAAAAAATTTTAAAATTTCCCCTTTTTTATTACTTATTTTTAAATTTAAGTTTGTGGGGTTTTTTTTTATTTGTATTTTTCAATAGTTTTTTAATTTGGGGGTTTTTTTAAAAAATATTCTTTAACCAATGAAATTTAAATTTGTGCTTAAGTTCAATTTACAGCCCTCTTGTTTTTAAATTTAGGGCTTACACTGGGTATGAAACCCTTCGTTTAGAGTCTTCGGGGGAAAATTCAAATTGGGCATTGAACCCTTTCATACATTGTGGGCCCCTATCATTCGATCGATGGCACATTCAAATTAGGGGAAAGTACAAAAAATTAAACTCCCAAATTGCAATCAAATTGCCGTTAAAAATACTTTAGATTTAAATAGGTTTCCCCTAGTTAAAAAGGGAAGGTCGGGATAGTTTGAGTTTTTTCCCAAATAGGGGCCCCCCCCCATGTTTTTATAAGAGTTCATACTGTTTAGGGCTTGATTTCAGACATCATGTTATGATCCGGTATTTTATTTGAAGGCGGGGATTTAAGTGTGGTAGGAGGTTCCCCTTTGGCAATGGTGTTTTTGATACATCATTTTTTAATTTTCAATACTTGGGGTAAAAAAAAAAAACCTTTTAAAGAGTGATGAAAAAGGGGCCGGGCCTTCTAATTGCAACCTCGAATTTTTTGCACCTACTAGGGACGAAACCAAGATGATGAGCCCCCATACTAGGGGAGCAAAAAAGAGGGAGGAGATGCTTAATTTCATTCAAACCCACCATCGAGTTGACGGGGGGACTTTACAAATTTATCTTTTACTTTTGGGTCTCCCCGGGATGGGCAATGTAGTTATTAGTATGAGGCCCATCTTTTAAGTAGGCCTAAATTATGTCCCGCTTAACTAGGAATTCCCCCTACCAGGGGTTTCCCCAGAAGGGTGGGGGTTGGTTTTAAAATTTGTCCTATTTAAAAGGGACAATTTTATTTTTTTTAATCTTTTGATGAAAAAGACTTTAGGGTGCAACACTATATAAAGGCAAAATTTCATACAGTTGACCCTTTGGTTGTTATTTTTTGAAAAGGGTTCTAACAATGTCATACATTTTTATTTTCCCTTCCTCTCCTTTTGGACCTCTTTTGGGCCCCAAGCAAAAATGTTTGGGGAAGGGCAATTTTCCTTGGCAAACTATACAGCCAATTATCCCTCATTCTGGGGGGGAAGCAAGGGGAATTATTTGGCCCATTGGGGGATTCTTAAAAAGTGTAGACTTTTGGGGGCATTGCCCACCATTCCCCCTTTTACGTTACCGGTTTACTTTCGTTTTTGACGTTTGGGACCATTTAATTGTTTTGATAGGAGGAAAGGGGTTTAATGTAATTTAAAGCTCCCCCATGCTTGTAGTTGGACAGTACAGAGATGAAATTCGTTTTCAGCAGCATCTAAAGCAAGTACGTATTTAGCAAAAATCGTTACTTTTTCTTTCAAAGTGTTATTTTTTTTTCAACCTCTTTTAAATGTTCATCCCTTTAAGTTATTTGGTTTCCCCTTTCCGGACCACGAGGATTTTCCCAGTTTCCCCCAACTTATTTTTAAAGATAGGACTGATTTTTGGCAAAACCCATGTCCCACTTATATGCTTCCTTATCTTTTAAGGGATGCACTATCTTGACCGCGGGGGTTGGCTATTTTTTGGGGGGAAATGGGGAGATAAAAAACCTTTCCCAAACACTGAAGAGCGTTTAAATGAAATCAATTGAAGGGCTGGGGATAAGTTTAAATTTGGGGCGAAAAGGAAATGCAGTTTGGGGATACCCCTTTTTGGGGGATCGACGAAACCGAATGCAAATTCACCCACCCCCTTGGATACTCTTGACTACTCCTTTGCTCCCAAAACAATTTACTTGCAAATACTTTAAAATGGAAAAAAAGCCCTTAGATGTATTTTGATATGCCACTTGTATTTAAATTACACATTTTTTTTCTTTTTATATCCCTACTCAAACTTTTTTGTTCGGTTTGGCAAATTACTTCATGCTTTAGATTGTGCATTGTCTTACCGGGTTATTTTCTAAGGGGGGCAGGGGGTTTAATAAACCCTCATCTGGGGGGTTTATTAAGGTCCATTGGGCTCCCCACCTCCACCTGGTGGATGAAAATTGAAGACGATTCCTTACGGACAAGCTACAGTAAAGAAAGGGGCCTTTTGGAGAGTGGGTTTTTTGTTGATGGGGGATCCCAAAAAGGAAGAGTAAAGCCGTTTGTAAAAAATTTGAGCGATGTTTCCCTCCCCAATCCTACTTGTCGTTTGCTTATTCTTAGACTCCCAAGTTTTAAAACTATTGCAAACCATTCTTAAAGGGAAAGAGCTCCAGGATCATATGTGCCAAAATACTTATCTTTGGGGAAAGGACCTCTAGAAATTCAAGCCCCATACTCCCCTTGCACCTTTTAAAGAGGCTTTTTTAAAGGATCCTCATCATGAAAATAAGAAAAAAGAGTTACACAGTTGCCCCCTACCCAAAATCCCATGCAGGCATCTTTTTTGAGTGCTTATAGAAAAAAAAAATGGGGAAACAAATCACCGATTGGATGCAAAAAATAAATAATTCAACCCCAAAAACCAAAAAACAAATCCCAAGATGTTCTTTAATTTTGCGCGATATAAACCCAACCCCAATTTGCTTTGAAATTTTACTTTCTGGGTTTGTTTTTTTTCTCTTTTTTTCAAAAACACTTTGTAGTTTAACTTTTTAATATCACTTAAATAAACAATCTATAATGAATATCTGAGTTTTAGGAAAAAAACCCCTTTTTTTGTACGTTTGGGGTTTTAAAGTAGATGTGTCCTTTTAAAGAAAGTAAAACCGATTAGGGATGGGAAACTTAGAGAGATCTGAAAAACCCTAATCGGGGAAATTTCCCCGAAATTTTAAAAAAGTCCATAGTATAAAAGAATATCAAGAATACAATAAAATATTAAAAAATTTTAATTTATATAAGACCCAAAGTCAAATTTTTAGGGTAAATCATACCTAAATTTGGGGATTTTCCCGGGAAAATATTCGTTTAAATTTTCCAAAACCCTTTAAAAACTAAGCTAGAAAAGTTAGTTAAAAAAACCCGGGAAGATTAAATTCAAAAAAAAAATTATAAAAAAAACCCCAAATTTACCCTTTTAAAATGTGATTATTGAATATATGAAAAAATGATAAAAACCCCTTTAAAAATCGACTTGAAAATGTAAGGGAGTACTTTAAAGAAAAGGTTTAAATTTTGGGCAAAAAAAAAAAATTTAAAAAAGCTTTACTATACTATATGGGTTACATGTATACCTGATTTTAAAATTTAAATTTTACTCTAAATTAATTTAAAAATTTATTTTAATTATGCATAAAAAGAATAAAATCAAAAAATTAAATAAAAAAAAATATTCTTAAAAAAAAAAATTTATATGCTAGAAACTAATTTAACACTTTTTTAAAAAATTTAAGAAAGTGTATGTTATTATGGGGAAATTTTCCCTTTATAAAAAAAAAAAACCTTTAAAATTACTAATATAAAAAAAAAAAATTTTTGAGTTATACGTATTTTATAAGTATATCCGTTAATATAATAAAATACCCAAAAATTTAAATTTTAAAATTATGTAATTAGCTTTAATTAAGGGGACAAAATCGCAAAATTAAGTCAAAAAAGTATTTTTTAAAAATAAAAATATGTGAAACATCATTAAAAGATAAAATTTTTAAATTACGTTTTGATATTTTTTGGGATATATACCTGTATATTAACAAAAATCTTTAAATATAAAAAAAAAAACCCAAAAATCCCCTAAAATATCATCAAAAAAAATTTTTAAAAAAAATAAGAAACAACCTAAAAATTATGATTGGGTTTTAAATTTTTTAGAGCAATTTAAAAAAAGAAAAACCCAAATTAATCAAAAGTAAAAAAAAATAAAAAATTTGGGCCCACATCACACATTGCAAAATTTCCTTTTAAAAAAAATTTTGATTAATATATAAAAAAAAAAAATTGCTTAATGGCTAAGGAAAAATCAACCAACCCCAAACTCCTAGAAAAAAAGAATCTTTGGGGTTGATTTACCTTTTTTAAAATTAGGGGGGGTTTTGGAAAAAAAATTAAAAAAAAAATTATAAAATTTAAAAAAAGAAAAAAAAAGGGGAAAAGGGGAGCTAAGTAGAAAAATGAAACCAAAAAGGGGGAGTCTTTTCTGTGGAACCCAAACCCGGGTACCATAGTCTATACCCCTTTTAAGCCATTCCCCCAAAAAACCTTTTTCCCAGGCCCAAAGGGGGGCTTTGGGGGGCCCTTTGAAAGAACCAGGGCCCCAGTTTTTGTTTTTTTTTTAAAAAAAAATTATTAAATTAATTAGGGGGAAAAAAATAAAAAAAAATTAAATTTTTAGGTTTTTTTTTAATTTCACTTTCATTTTTGTCAATTTTTTTTTACAAAATTAAGAATATTTAATTTTTACTTTCTTAACAAATGTACCCTTTATCTAAAATTTTTAAAATTTAAAATTTAAAAACACAAAATATGTAGTTTCTAGCTAATTTTTTTTTTTTTTAAGATACTTATGATTTATAAAAAATTTTTAAAGTATCCCAAATTTTTTTTTTAATATT
Source organism: Lumnitzera racemosa (assembly GCA_024138005.1). Taxonomy (NCBI): domain Eukaryota; kingdom Viridiplantae; phylum Streptophyta; class Magnoliopsida; order Myrtales; family Combretaceae; genus Lumnitzera; species Lumnitzera racemosa. The sequence continues at coordinate 31,468 of JAMXBC010000147.1, read as the reverse complement.
TTTTTTTAAATTTTTTGTATTTTTTGACCTAAAAATTTGCTCAAAATTAGGCTGAAATGGTTTAAATAAATAGGATTTTTTAAAATTAAAAGGTGAAATTGATTATACTTTAATTTTTAATTTAAGATTATGTTTTTAAGTTTGGTTTTTTAAAAAATTTTGCGAAAAAAGAAAACATTTTTGGGTAATTAAGTGTTTAAATTTAAAAAGGGGGTTTTAAAATCATTAAAATTTTGAAAAATAGGGCAATGATTCAATAAAAACAAAAAATTTTTGATGATTGAAATTTCCCCTTATTTTTAGGAAATCTATATAAAAATTTTTGAGAAATTATTTGGGTAATAGAGCTTTTTATTATGAATTTACATTAAATTTAAAAAAGTTTTAAATTTAAAGAACCCAATTTCCCCCAAATTTTATTTTAAAAATGGTTTTAAAAAATGATAAAAAAGTTTTAATAAAAATTATTTATATGTGTATGGGGCAAAATTTGGTTAAAAAAAATATTTTTTTTAATTTTTTTTTAAAAATTTTTAAAAATTTGGGGTACGGGTTTGGGATATTAAGGTTTGATAAACTTATATTTTAGGTTTTATTAACAAATTAGGTTTTTAAAAAATGTTTAATAACATTAAATTTTGTATTTATGTAATATTTTATTAGATATTTTTAGCTTTTGTTTTAAAAAATCGAAAAATTTTCCGTTTAAAAAAATATATCGAATAAAAAACGTAATTGTGTGTTAGGGTCTATAAAAACCTAATTTGGGCATTTTTTTTACTTAAAAAACAGACAATTTTTAGGTAAAATTAAAATTATAAACCCTTTTTAAAATGTTGAAAGTACGTATTTCGATAAAACCCCATCAGAATTTTTAAAAAAAGTTTTTAACTAATTTTAAAAAATGTTTTTAATCAATTAAAACAATTATTATACGTAATTTTTATAATTACGTTTTATTAAAAAATAATTAATAAATTTTAAATGATATTTTTTATAATTTTAATTTTTAAAATTTTAAAAATTTTAGGGTAATATACTTTATATTTTATATATAATTTGTTTTTGATAAAACCCTAATGTTTTGTAAACCCAATTTCGAAAACTGAATTTAGGTTTTGTTTTATAAGGCCTCTTAGTGGAATTTAAACTGTTATGTTGGAGGTTTTTTTTGAAGTAAAATATCGAACAAGTAATTAAAAATCGATACTTTACAAATATTTTGGGGTATTAATTCAGAATTTTAAAGGGCTTTGTATTTATTGGGGCCTTTTGATTTTTTGGGTGAAAAGGGAAGCTTATGATTGGGTTTTAAAATTTTTTTGTTTAGAGTAAGTTCCCTGATAAGGTTTTTCTATGATTTTTATTTTTTTTGAAATTTTTTTGAAAAAAAAAGTTGTTTTCCCTTAAAAAATTTAAACTAACTCAAACTAAACTTTAAAATAAAAATTTTAATATACCCTCGCAACCCACAAGGATAGCTAAAATGCTTTTTTTTTTACCCTTTTGTCGAATTTTAAATTTACAAGAGGGGGAAGATCACGACAAGGTTTAAAAAATGTGGTTCGAAAGTGATTACGGGGAGGAAGGTTTCTCATTGCAAAAGTCTTTTTTTTTAAAATTTTGATTCGCGAAAATACACGGGCGGGAATCTCCTAAAATTGAATTAGAGCGGGGCACAATTTCTCTTATCTAAAGGAAAAAACCCAATAAGTTGGTTTAAAAAGGTATTTAAATTATACATGCATTTAAACTAACCAACTTTTGGGAAAAAACCCACTGGTGATATAAACAATGCATTTTTTTCTTTTCTACCCCACTTTGAGCAGTTGTCCCCTCGTTATCCCATAATTTATTTGCAGATTTTTTTAAAAGAAATTTCAAGTGCTACCAACACCAGAACTCTAAAAAATTGGGGGTAAGGGTGGGGTGTAAAAAAGGGAAAAAAGGGGGTTTTTTCCTCTTAATATTAACTTTTTATCTTTTTAAAAAAAAATTACATAGGACTCCCCGAAGGGCTTAGTAGTTTTACAATTTTTTGGGATGTTATGTGAAAAAAACGATTTTTACGAATTTACTGCCAAATTTTTTATAAGATCAATTAAAATTTTTTTTAAAAAAATTTTTTCAAAAGGGTTTCCTTTTTGGTTTTTATCAAGCTGTAGCGGGAATTTGGGAGTTTCAAAGAGATAAAAATGGGTTAAAACCCCGTCTCGGGTTGGGAATTTTAAAGCATGTATTGTATGGTTTGAGAAAGGGAAGGGCAAAAAAGGGAAAATTTCCCTAACATTAACCAGTTTAAAATTTAATTTGTATAATTAATTTTAATTTAAAAAATTTATTTTGGTTTTTGAGCCAAAAATAGGGGTTGTATGTAATTAATAGTTTGTAGGAGGGGGGGGGTTTTTAAATTTTAACACTGCCCCATTATGAAATTTAAAAAAGCCTGTTGGAGGAAAAAAAAAAAAAAGTTCAAATTAACATTTGTTTTCAACTAAAACTCGTGACAAAAATGTTTATTTCTTTTTTAAAATTTAAATTTTTCCTTATTTGTTTTGAAAGTGGGAGATAGTGGGTCAACCCAAATTTGCCCTTTTTCAAAAGATAATTTTATTTACCGTTTTTCCTGGGGATATTTTTTCCCAAAAAAAAAGGGGAATTTTTCCGGGTTTTTCTTTTCCCCGTATTTAAATTTTTAATTTTGCCCAGATGGGATTTCGTGTTGGTGCTTATGCAGCTATAAGATAATCCGAATTAAACCCTTTTTGATTTTTGATCCTTTAAAGTTGTATTGCTGCTGATAAAAAACCCCTTTTCTTTTTTTACAGGGTACTCCTTTTTTTTTTAGTAAAACCCTCTAAATTTTTCTGCAAAAAACCTAAAAGATCTGTAATTTAAACTGGGAATTTTTTCCTAAAATTCGCAAGATTCGGGGATTTTTGTCTTTTAAACGGGAATTAAAATGCAAAAAGTTCACAAAAAAAAAAACAAAAAAAAATCCAGACAAATTTTTCGCAACTATGCAAATTTTACGTCCACCCTTTTTGCTTGGGAAAAAATGTTGAAATTCTCTTTAAGGGAAAAGTTTTTTATCCTATTTTTTTTAGTTTGAAAGCTTTTAAAAAAAGTAAACCCCTTTCCCCGTATTTTAACTTCTTTTTCAGAAAATTTTTTTGGTTCCAAAGCGGGGGTTTTTCGTGTGTATTTTGTAATTCAAAAAACTCGTAGATTCCCGAAGAGTCTTGATTTCACTACAGATTTAGAAAATGGGGGTTTTTTTTCCCGAAAAATTGCGCTTTTTCTTGTGAATTGTTTTTTAAAAATTTCAAATGCAAAATTCAAATTTATAATTCCCCTTGAATAATTTTCCCCGTGAATGGTATTATAAAATTTAAATTTAACCCTTTTGAAAAATCCATATTTTATTTTGCTTTCTTACAAATTTTTTTATATAAAAAATTTTTTCGCAAAATTTGGGGTTTCCCAAAAAAATTTTTTTTAAAAATAGTAAAAAAAAAAAACAAGAAAAAAATTAAGACCCCTATCCTTAAAAGGGAAATTTAAGGTACCATAAAATTCCCTAGAGGATCAATTTTTTTTAAAAAATTTTTTTATGAAATGATATATATTCATATATAATTTTAAGCATCCCTTTGTGAAAAAAATAAAATCCCCAGAGGATCAATTTTTTTTTTAATTTCTTTTATGAAATAATATATATAAATATTTATAAGCATAAATTTAAGGGAAAAAAAATCGTAAAGGTGGGGCCTCAATTGGGTTATGAATATAGAATTTAATGTTTTTAAACCACCGTTTTTAATTTTGGCCCGTATTTTCCCGGGGGGCCCTTTCGGCTCCACTCCTTTCCTTTAATGCTTTTTCCATAAATATCTTTTATTACTTGGAAATTCAAAATGTAAAAAAGGTTTGCCCAACATGCCCAAAATTTTTTATATGATTAAATTTTTTAAATTTTTTTTAAATTTTAAATGGGGGGTTTTGTCTCCGTCGTCGCTTTTTGGCCAAAAAATCGCATTCTATCAAAATTAAAAGCATGCTTTATATTTTTCCCTTTCTTGATATATTCAAAACTGACAATTTTTATGAAAACCCAATTTAAACTTAGAGTCAAAGAAAAAAGAAGAATCAAAAAAAAAATTAAACCGCAATTTGATGTTGCAAGTGGACCCAGCAAAATTAAAGTTTTCATGTAAACCCGGGAAAAAACCCCTTTGGCATACCAAATAGGTACGGGGAAACTGGCCCTACATTATTCGTTCTAAATGCAATAAAAAGGGTCATCAATTTCTTAAAAAATTCCAAAGGAACCGTTAAGCCAAAAAATGGAAGACGATTAATTGTTCTTAAATATTCAAATTTCCCGGGGGAATTTTTTGGTGAAATTTGGGTAAGGGAAAGTTATCAATTCCTATGGTAGTTGTCAAAATTATAGAAGTAAAAGAGATTTTGGGAAACCTTTAAATTTCTGCAATGGCGTTTACTGAATAATTAATATATATAGATCCCCAAAATTATTTAAACATTAGCAGACAAAAACATCCCCTAATATTTGTGGGAAAATTTGATAAAATTAAACTTATATCTTTTTAAAAATTTCTATTACTATTTTTAAAGAAAAAACTTTAAATTTTTTTTAAATTTAAAATGAATTTTTGATTTTTTTTTTTTTTTCCCTTTTTCACTTACTTTAAATCCTTTTGTTTTTTACAAAATGAGCAAATCAAGGGGTTATGAACAAAAAAACCAAACCATATGAGTAGACATTTAAAAAATTACTGATTATATTTCACATAATTTGAATTTTTGGGCCCTTTAAAACACGTTTGTAAAGCAAGATAGGGAGAAAAATCGTAAAGGAAAACCCTCAAAGGGAGAGATCATGAAATAAACCCCTGTTATGTAAGAAAAAAAATAGGAAAAAAATGAGTTTTTGGGGTCAAGAGAAATTAAAAAAGGAGAGAGTGGATTATATATTTAATTTAAATTTTTATTAAAAAAAAATTTTAATTTTAAAAAAGTTATTTTGATTTTTTTGTTTTTTTTTTGGCAATAAAAACTTTAATTGGAATGTTAAAAAATAGTAACATTTAAAGGTTGGATTTTTTTAAAAGCCAATCTGCCTTTTTCTAATATAAATATTTTTAAAAAAGGGGCCCCTATACAAAATTAGTTTGTTGAAAAAACTTTTTTATTTTTTACTGCAATTTACAAACCCCTTTGTCAACAGAGAAAAAAAATCGTAATTTTCTACAAATTTCTAAACCCTTTCTTTCTAAAAGTTTCTTCTTATTTATAATGTTTTTCAAAATTTGATTTATTTGCATGGGATCGAGCATGGTTTTATTAAAGGTTTTCCCTTTTTTTTTTGCTTTTTCGAAAGATTAGGGGTTGAATAATTTTTTTTTGATTTCGGGAATTTTGTCTAAAAAATATAAAATATGACTATACAAAACGATTAATTTTAAACTTTTTAAATTGAAACTCCCCTGGGCAAGATTAGATAAACCTAAAAAATTTTTAAACACCGATATGGTCCTTATGGTTTTAAATTACTTTAAGATTGGGGGTGAATTTTGAAATTAGGGATTGGCGCAAAGGAATTTGGGGTTCATGAATGGGATTTGTCCAAATTTGAGATAATTCAATTGTAGATGGTTAGTTGAAATTTTAAAATGATTAGGTGCTGGTGTTGTTTACAATGACGATCAAATCGAAGGTTTTTATTTATCCCAAAATCAAAAAAGGAATTAGGGGGTATAAATGAATGGTCTCAAAAAGGGTTACTTTTTGTCCCAAAATTCAACTCAAGATTGTAAATTTTAAAAAGGTGAATCTTTAGCGAATTGTATTTTAAACAAGTTGAAAGGTTATGGGAAAAGTGAATAGCTTAGTTTAAATCCGAGTATTTTTTTGGAGCCTTTAAAGTTTTTTTGGTATTTGATAACAAGTTTGTTGAAATTGAGATCTGGGCAGGTTATTGAAATTTCCCTTATGGTAATTTATACCTATGAATAACAAAGGAACCAAAGTGTTTCCTTGGGCAGTTCCCATCTATCAACATCCCTTTTAATAAGAAAAACAAAACCCATACCCTTACTCAAGCATGGAGATGGACTTGGGGCCCCTTCAAAGCAACCCTTCTTGCCAACCAAAAAATTAGAGTCCGAGTTTTGTTTTTACAGATTTTCACAAAATTTATTAGCAATCTATCCCATTTTCTTGTATATTGTTAAAATCCAACCTGAAGGGATTCCAGACTGCCCCCCTTCAGCTTCGAAAGCTTACTCACCAGCTCAACCATCTTTACTCTAAGCTACAAATGATTTTCCCAAGCAAAAATCCAATAAAACTCGTAAAACCAACTTGGAATCCTTTTTAATCAAACCCGTATTATGATATTCCTTTTTTTCCCTTTTAATTTTAGTTTTTATTTCAAATTTTCGTATCCTTAAAGTGCAACCAAATGAGCCTTCCTCTTTTTTTTATTTTTTTTTACTGTTTTTTTGCCTTTAATTTTAAGTGTTTTTCAAAATTATTCCCCGTATGTAAATTTTTTAAAAGTCAAATTTTTGTTGAACATAAAATTGTATTTTTTTATTTATTTTTTATTTTATTATTATTTAAAAAAATATAAAAACGAACTAGGTTTAAGCTTGTCCAATGCTTAAAAAAAATTTAAAATAAAGCCTTGTAAGCGTTTTAAACCCCAAGAAAAGGACATTTTTTGCTTACTGTACGAGTGAGGGGACGAATTACGTACCCATAACATGGCATGCGCCCACAATGTGGTGCAACCTTGTTTCTTCTCCTTCGTTTTTTTTCACAGTGTTTGCAAATTGCTTTTTTTAGAAAATAAAGGAAGTTTTCCTATTTTTAAACCCCCCAATTTTTAACCCGTTCCAACTCTATATTTAGAATTTTTACCTAAAAAATTTTGTTTTTGGAAACTACAATAATATCTCTAAATTGGAAAAAAAACACATCATTTTTTTAATTTTGGGTTTAATTTTGGCCCTTTAAAAGGAAAAAAAAAAAAAAAAAAATATGTTAACCACTTGAATGAAATTTGCAAAAACTCTATTCTTTTGGAATTTCCCCAAATCAAAATGTTTAAAAATTGTTTTTAAAGGTTCTTTCCATTTTCATTTCGTAAAACCAACACTTTCTTTAAAATTCAGAAAAAAATCAAGCAAAAAAAAATATTAAACCCCCCACCTATTATCTTCCATTTTTGTACTATCCCAAAAAATTCCGATCTCCCTAGTTTTAAATAGGGTATCAACTTCAGGGTTTAGCATATATTATGATTTAAAAACTCACTCACACACTCTAACTAAGCTTCTTCTAAGGCTTTGATTTTCTCTCTCTAAACTTTGGCACCACCTTGTCAGGAAGCTCCCAAAATCTCACTAAACTAGCCACCAATTTATTACTATGCTCTGTAAGCTCCAAAACCCTTGCCTGTTCTTATTTTCTTTATATGTTTAATATATATTGTGTATTAAATAATTGAGAAATCTGTTTTTAAGAGTGTAAAATACTTGTTTGATGCAATTTTTGTAGTATAGTTAATACGACTTGTTGTTTCTATAATATAATGACACTATAATGTTCATAATTCATGATTGTTTAAATTAACGTATAGAATGTTTTATCATGAACCATGTTTAGATATGTGATTATTCTTAATTATTTTAATTGAACTAGACGTTTTGGTTAATAAACCATAGAGTATTTTGCCATAAATCATGTTTGTGTAATATAAAATAGATGTTTAAACCTGTAAATTATAGGATGGATGTCTAAATATTATAAATTATATAATAGATGTTTGAATAAGTAAATTATGGGAAATAAATGTCTGAACATGTAAATTATATAACAAATGTCTGAACATATAAATTATTGAATAGATGTCCGACATGTAATTATGAAATTAGTTATTTTGAGGGGATCATGTTGATGTAATATAGAATGGATATCTTGATTAAAAATTTCATTGTCATCATAAACAAAATTTTGTATAAAAATAATAAATATGCTATATTTGTTATCATATGAATATTATATGAATTTCTATTTCAATGTTTTAGTGACTTATTTAACATATATTTTCAATGATTTTTTTTTATAATTTTTTTTTTTAAAAAGGTGACTCATCACCTTTAAAAATGTTTTTCTTAAATAAAAAATGTAAATGGCCTACTTTAAAGAACCAAAGATATCTCTTTTTTTTTTAAAAAAAATTTGGGCACAAAAGGAAAAATATTTTTTATAAAACTAATCAATATGCAAATACTTAAAGAAAGAATGGGTTTTCAAAATAAAATAAGCTAATACTAAAATTTTCAAAATAAACTACAATAGTCTGATCTTGACTGACAAATACGTAAGCCCCTACGAGGCAACTTAAAATATAAGATATATATATATTTTTTCCCCTTTTTGTAAAATAAATTTTCATTGCTTAAAATATGAAAAAAAAAAATATTTTCCCCCCCTTTTGTAAATAACTTTTCATTTTTTCTCTTTTATAGATAAATTTTTTTCTTAGATAGGTAATTTGAAAAAAAAATTTTAAAAATTTGAAAGATTAAATAATATTCATTTGAGTTTAATTTGGATAACCACGAGCCTAAAAAGAATTTTGGTTTCTTGAAATTTTTGAAAAATTTTCAAAACATGGCTAGTGGCTAAATTAGAATCGATTTACCTAATCGGTTTTAATTTAATACATTTTCTTAATTTATTGAATGATGACTCTAAGTTTTTTTTTTCGAAAGAAAAAAAGGAAAATTAAAGGATATCAGGTTTCCTTAATTTTGGTCGAGAGTTTAAACTAAATAAGCATAAAGTTTAATTTAAATCAAATTAAGGAAAAAGAAAAAAGGGAAAATTTCAGGCTCGACACATTATTTTTTTTTGCTTTCTCAAGAGTTCTCCAGTAGCTGCCAGCTCCCATGTCTCAATCCCCACATGATAGAATCTACCATCTAAAGCTTCTATTTCTGCATTTTCTTTTTTTTCCTATTTCTATTTCTTGTGTTTAGCTTATTTTGGATAGGAAGCTTCTTATCATTTCCATATATAAAAAAGTATGAGGTATAAATATCTTTCTACATGTTACAGCAAGGATCATCCTTATCATTGAATTATTGTGTTTCTTATTGTAAGCTATCAGCTTATTCCTCTTTTACTCTTATTCTATCCTTTAAGCAAGGAAAGCGGTAAGTAAACCTCATTTACTATTCGGTATCATATCGACTAGCTCATAAAATCCATAAAGATTCCTTTGTGTGTCATATCCTCAAAATCGTATGTAGATTTGCTTTTTTTTCTTTATTCCATGCATTTGTAACTCTTCATTTTCAAGCTTTTTATGAGTGACCTATCCCAATATTGTCACCCTTATCCGTACTTTGTACAACGCATTTTCTTAGTATTAAAGTAGAAGTTTGTAGTAAGTAAATAGCTTAAATATGTTATCCGATGCTATGATTAAATGTATAGAGTGTATGTATTGGTTGTGGTATTAAGTAGAAGGATTAACAATTGTAGTCTCTTTGTGATTACATGTTGTGTCATACTCTGTTTTACTCTATTTCAAACCTTGGAAGACAAAGTATTGTGCTGGTTAAGTATCTTTGTTTTAGGTTCGAAAAAGATAAAAATTTGTATTGAATTCTGTCAAGAACACAGTTGGTTCTTTGGTTTCATTCTATTTGAAGTAGTTATGTGCTCAAAGGGTGAATATGTGAGTGGAGTTATTTTTTCTAAGTAGTAAACAAAGGAGTGAGTGTCTATTTTTTTTGTTGAAAAGGATTAAGACAAGTTTGAGAAACATGACAAATTCAAGAGTGAATGTTGGAATTGGACACAATGATAGTGGTCATATCTACCATGTTCAAAAACCTAAGCCACCTCCAGGAGTTTCAATAAACAATTCAATGAAAGTGACCAACATGATCGCTAAGTTGACTCGAGCAATTCACAACTTAGCTTGCTACCCTTGAAGTTAGGAATGATGTTCTTTATGCTCAACCTACCTAAAGGAAATTCCTAATTCGACAAGACTAAGGTAAAGGAGGAAGAAGGCATGTGCAAAGGAGAATAGACTTGGGCAACAAAGGATAAGGTAGATGAAGAGGAAACATGAAGTAGAAGAGAAAGTTTGGGAATCTCGAGTTTCCGACCATGTAAAACTCTAAGTCTTAATCTTCAATGGTATTGGAGACATTAATGAATACCATGATTAGGAAGAGAAAGTAAAAAAGTTTTTAACCACTATTAGTATAGGACCATGACAAGGTAAGGACAGCCTCCTTAGAATTCTTTGGATGTGCTACGATGTAGGTTAGTGGAAGAATTTTCAGAACATGTGTAAAAGGGGTAAAATATAAGGAAGTAAGTATTGGCCCTAAATGAAGAAATTCTCAGAGCAAGTTTGTGCTAGATACTTACATACAAAATACATTTGCTCGACTCCAAGAGCTGAACAAGGAAGCTAAAACCGTTGAGGATTTCATGCGTAAGTTTCAAGTACTCATGATCCAATTTTGAAGTCAATGAACCTTCAACTTGGTTAGTGTCTAGATTTTTTAAGGGTTTAAGACCTAAGTTTTTTAGACATAGTAGAACTTTAACAGTCCACTACCATAGTGAATCCATAAGGATTACCCAACGTATGGAGAGGAAAAGGAAGAACGAGCTAATCTAACCACAATTAAGCTAACCTATCCAATCTAACCAACTTGATCAAGGGATTATTGAGCTCAATATAATATCGAGTTGAGTCGGCGAACTGATGTCATAACCAAACAAATGAATTACCCTACTATCTTTAAAGCACTAAAGAGGAGATTAAGAAAGGATAAGTTTCAAGATAGAAGACCCTCTAAATTAAGGGTTTCAAGTGTCAAGATTTTGGACACTTGTCTACTCAGTGCTTAAAACGACATACTATGGTCATTAAAGATGAGATTCCAACCATTGAGGTAGTTAGTGCTAAAGAAGAGCCTAAAGAAAGTATTTGAATGGGAGAAAAATACCGGGAGTGCAAAGAAGAGCTTGTTAAAGAGGATGTGATTACTAATGACCTGGGACATGTTTTAACTTTAGTCATCCAACAAACTCTAAGTGTCAAGCCATCTGTTAAGGAGGAGCAACAAGAAAAACTTGTTCCATAAACAAGCAAGGTGAACGACCAAGTATGTGTAGTCATTGTGGATAGTAGGAGTTGCACCAACATTGTGTTACTAACCTAGTATAGAAACTCAAGTTACCAACCACATCACCATGAAGTTGTACAAATTGCATCGGTCAAATGAGAAGAGAGCCATGCATGCCACATAGTAGATACTAATGCTAATCTCAATCTGAATTACTATGATGAGATTCTTTGTGATGTGCTACCTATATGTGCATCCCATGTATGTTGACACGACCTTGGTTATTTGATGGTTATTTGATTATAAGGTCATCCATGATGGGTTTAGGAACACATATGCATTTGAGAAGGATGGGAGGAAGATCTCTTTATACCCCATGACCCCTAATTAGGTTAGCAAGCTGCAAGCTAAGTTAGCTCGAGGATGTAAGAAAACTTTAGTTCTCAATCGTTCAAAGCTTCGAGAAGCTATCAAGTCTGATGTGTCAACCTTCTTATTGATTCGAAAGACTATTAAAATTGAAGGAATTAAGCTATGCTACCTAATGAGGTCTAAGAATTACTTATTAATATGTCGACCGTTTCCCTAGCAGTTGTTGAAAGGTTACCACCTTTTCAAGAATTAACGCATATATTGATCTAATACCCAGTACCCCCTTCCTAATAATCTTCCCTTATCGAATAAACTCCTGAGCAAGCGATCAAGCTACTTTAGTAAGTCAATGAACTGTTGTAAAAGGGTTATGTTAGAAAAAGGGTCTTAAACATGTATTGTCCAGCCTTACTTGTGCCAAAGAAAGATGATAACTAATGTATGTGTGTAAATAGTACAATTGTTAACAAGATAAAAAATCAAATATAATCCCCTATCCTGAGGTTGGAAGATATGTTAGATGAACTATTGGTGCTTAGATTTTAAACAAGATTAACCTAAATTTTGGTTACCATCAAATTCGAATGGGGGCCAGGGGATAAATGGAAGATTGAATTAAAAACCCAAGCATGGTTTATATGAATCGTTAGTGATGTCCTTTGGACTATCCAATATCCTAAGCACTTTCATGAGGCTAATAAACCCTGTATTGTGAAATTTGATTGGCAAATTTTTAGTAGTCTACTTTTATGTCATCCTTATGTATAGTATCGACTTACCTAGTCACACTAACCATCCCCAAAGCTATATTTGATGTGCTATGAGCTGAAATATTATTGGGTAATTTGAATAACATGCTATTTTTGTCAAGTGGAAGTTGTCTTCTTAGGATTTTGTAGTTGGTAGAGGAGGTCTATGAGCTGATGAGAAAAAATTCGAGCTATTATTGATTTGCCAACTCCAACTTCTAATGTCGAGGTGGGGATTTTCCCATAGATTAGTTTCCCTTTTTTACTAACATCTTTTAAGGGCTGTAGTACAATTGCTAACCACTCATAAGTTAACAAAGAAGAATGTAGATTTCAGATGGGGAAAAAAAGAAGAAAAGTGTTTTCCCAAAGGTAAAAGAGAAATTGACCTCTACACCAGTTTTGGCTTTACTGACTTCTAGAAAGTGTTTAAGCTTAAATGTAATACAGGTTTTGGTATTAGAGCTATACTGGTATAAGGGAAAAACAGCTTATTATTATCATAATGAGAAGCTAAGACCACAATTAAAACAACTTTATATATGAAAGGAACTTTTAATATTAATTCGAGCTCTTCAGTTAGCAACATTATCTCCTACCAAAGGAGTTCATAATCTACAAACCCAAACACAATCCTTAAGGTACTGTTAAGTCAATCTAAGCTTTCAAAAAGATAGACTATATGGATAAAGTTCTAGAAGGGTTTAATTTTGCAATAAAGTATAAAAAGGCAAGTCCAACATGGTTTCTAACTCTCTAATAAGAAGTCACACTCTTTTTACTAAGCTACAAAAATAATCTTTTGGGATTTGCTAGTATCAAGAATAATACCATTAGATCCTCACTTTAGTCTAATATATTAGCAATTTTAGGAAAGGGAACAATAGTGGATGACTATCATATCAAGATGGATATTTGTTTTGAAGTGGCAAACTTTGCATACCAACCTGTTTTGTTAAGGAACTATTGGTGAGAGAAACTCATAATGGAGAGATTTCTAAGTATTTTAAGAGGACCTATAAGTAATTGAATGCCCAAATTCTTTTAGCCTAAGATGAGAGGAGAGTGCACCATTTTAATTGAGAGTTGTCCAATCATAAGAAGGCAAAAAAAAGTTAAGCTAAACAAGGGGTAGCAATGCTTTACTTGTCTTGAACAACTATGGGTTGATTTGAGCATGAATTTTATCCTCAACTTATCCTAAAACTGCTCGAAGCAAGGATTTGTGATGGTTATTGTTGATAGATTTAGCAAGATGGTACACTTTGTGCCTTGCATTATACTAACAATGCTTCAGCCATTGTTTTTCTCTTTTTGCAGGAGATCATCATTTCCAAGGCGTCCCAAAAGAGCATAATATCAAATCGAGACCAAAATTCCTAAGCCATTTTTGGAGGACACTCTAACATTAGTTTGGGATCAAATTACTCTTTAGCCGTCCCCTTACCCCCAAACTAATGGCCAAATGGAGGTCGTCACTGCATTATAGGTTCCCCTACTCTAAAACTACAGTGGGCAAGAACTTAACCAATCGGGGTGCTTGCTTACCGATGGTGGAATTTACTTATAATTGAACAGTTTCACGACACTACTAGACGTACTCCCTTTTTGGTATTCACGACTTCAATCCAGAGCTTCCCCTTAACCATATCATCATGCCCAAATCCAACTAAGAAGACCCTAAAGCTAAAACCTGAGTTCGGTCCTTTTAAAAAATCTATTAGAAAGTTGCCCAATAGATTGATCATGCTACTAAAAAGTTAGAGGAAGAAGCTTAAAGGGAAAGGGAAAAATAAGCAGTTTCAAAACTAACGACGTAGTTTGGTTGCACCCAAGTAATGAGGGATTTTCAAGCAAAAGGAAAAACAAGTTATTCGCCCGGAGCTAAAGGGGCCCGTTAAAATATCAAGAAAATCAATGACAACACATATCAATAGAGCCGCCTGAATACTTCAAAGTTTTTGAAGTATTTAAAGTCGCTGACCCTAGTCTATGATAGGGATCACAAACCAAACACTCACTTCTAAGCCCCAAGGATTACCTACATGGTTTACCAAGATGTCTAAGGAGAGCTAAACCCAAAAGAACAATCCTATCTTCAATCTAACCTACCAAATTACTCTACCTCGTTAAGGAGACTCCTAAAGGGAACCAACCGTTACCAAGCCAACCCCCTTCACAACACCAGTCTAAAGTCAAGCATCAATTGCCTACTACCAACCTAATACATTACTAAGCCGGGCTACCCAAACCCGAGCCAACTAACCGAGGCTGACCAGGCAATAGGTCATCTTTTAGAACTAATCCTTCCTCAATCTAGAATATCTAAGCTATCAAGCTATTGAGCATCCGACTTCAACCTAACTATACATAACCTGTTCTACTTGGCAAACACATCATTAAAAACTACAAATAAGAGACTAACATGTCCCCTTTATTCCTCTGACCCTTTGCTATCCTTTTTGTAACAAAATATTCTTTTTGTCTAATTACAACTCTACCCTTGTAAATTTTTCCTTTTTTCCCTTTTCTAGTACAAATCTTTTTGGAATTTCATGTACCTAATACTTACCCTAATTAGGTCATATAAATTACTTGTAATTTGTATCAGCCCCCAATAGTGAATGACAATTGAATTTTAAATATTCCCTTCTTACAATGAGCTAAGTACCCTTGCTTATTCATGTTTGCTCTTATCTATCCATTGTGAGTATGGATTAATGGTGAGTGCCCCCTGGCCACCTTGTTATGTAATATCAAGTGCGACCTGAGTTAGTATGAGGTGTTGGTATGTCATATCCACTATCAGTTTCACGAGAACCCCCTACTCAAACCTTCGGCTACCATTTAGTTTTCGAACCATTTACAATTTGAACCTACCATTAGTTTACATGATATCAGTAGCGTGTGTTCCTTCCTAACGATCCATTTTTCTTAGTATCAGAGCTTGGCTATATTCGAGTAAGTCCCTATTACTTATACTCTAAGTGGTTTACTACATTGTAAGTGTTTTAGAAACTATTTGTTGTTTTTGTAATTGTTTAAAGTGTTTAGAGTTAAAGAAAGTTTTATACTATGTTTTTCCCATGTTTCTTGCTCGCAAAACAGAGTACGTATGTTTCGTTGGTTTCATTGTGTGGATGGGTTATAATAGCTGTAGTGTAGTATTCTTTTGTTGTTGTTTAAAGAGAAAGGGATTTTAGGTCATATTTCAGCTATTAGTACACAACAATATCTAATTCTAGTGTTCAAGAAAATAGAGAAACCAAAAGAATGGACTTGAAATAGCTAAGGTCAACGAGGAAGTTTCACCACCAATTTTACAAGTGATTAGTTGGATAGACTTATTGACTTGGTAACTAGTTTGGTAAACTGCATAAACGAAGATAGACAACGGGACCAGAGGAAAAACCTTATAAATGACAAACCAATAAACAACTTCAGTAAGCCCAATGATCGCTACGTCTCGACCACGTCGAGCTGGAGAAGTTAGCTAGTTGTTGGATGCTGACTGGTGTTAAAGAAATTGAAGAAGAGGATGAGGAAGTAGTTGATAAAAACAGAGGAATTTATGAACTCAAGGAAAGAAATGTTTGAGCTCCTAGAGTAAAAGGGCTGAGAATTACATATCTCTAGTTTTCTAGAAGGGGTGATGCCAAGGAATCCCTAGACTGGGTAGATAAGATTGAGAAGCAATTTGAATGCCATGAGGTACCTAATGATGCCAAGGTTAAACATGTGTACTGGAGTTTAATGACTATGTCGCCCTATGATGGAAGAATCTACAAGTCACTCGAAGAAGAGAAGGAGAACTGAAGTTAGGAATTAGGATGAAAAGAAGAAAGTCACGAGGAGAAGATTTAATTGAGCTATTATTTACAGGATCCATTTAAAAGGTTACAGAGTTGAGGTAAGGAGGGATCAAGTGCAGATACATACTAAGGGAATTCCAAATGTTAATGATACAATGCAAAGTTGTTGAGCCAAAAGTCCGGATGTGTCTTGATATATGATAACTCTAATTTTAAAATTTTTTCATATGGTAATTTTTATAGTATTTCCCTTCATTTTTTGGGGTTTTATTTAAAAAAATTGATACTTAATTGAGTAAAATGTTGATTTCAGGGTTTAAATGCGTTCTAGGCTCGAAAACGAAGAAAAGGAATCAAGTTTCACTCAATTCCGAGTTCAAATGAAGAATTTATGAATTTTTGAAGTTGTGTAAAATTTACACGACCGGGACAGGTCATGTACCAGGCCCGGTCGGGTGACGAAAAAGAATCTTTAAAATTACTATAAAGGATTTTGGGGTTTTTTTAAAAGGGGGGTTTCAGAAACAAGAGAACAAGAGCGAGAGGAGATTGGAAAAGAAATTATTTCAAAAAAGCAAAACGACATCGTTTTCAAAAATAGAGAGATTGTTTTCACAAATCAAGGGGGGTTTTTATGCTTTATTTTGTTTTTTTGAAACTGTTTTTAGATTGTTATGATAGCTTAGAATTTGGTTTTGGGTTTTGGGAACCTGGGGTTTTATGTCCCCCTTTGGATTAAATTATAATTTAAATAAAGTTTCTCCCTTTCTTGATTAAATTTTTATGTCTTTTTAATTTTGGTTTGTTTATTCTAGAGTGTCAATATTGATATTATGCATGTTAATTTGAGAAATTTGATGTGAAATTAGATTGGCAAAATTGAAGGGGAATTACATGTATACTTAGAGATAAATCATGTTTCTTCCGGAAAGTTTTTGTTTGCATGGGTTTTCTTACCGCTAAGAAATTTCTAAATTTATTACAAAGGAAAAGTTTCCGGTAAAAAATTTAGGATTGGGTTAATATGTTTAAAGAAAGATATTAGCTTTAATTGTAAACCCCCTCCGGTCAAAAATAATAGAAAATGAATTGGTTTTATTTTTTAAAAAGGTTACATGTTAAACACTGGAGAAATAATTCCTAAATTTTTTATTGCATACTTGAAGCGTTCAAAATTTTTTTTCTTTCAATTTTGAGTATTTAAGTTCAAAAGTGTTTAGTTGTTAATTTTGTATTTTTAATTAATTTCAACTTTCACTTTTTTGGGTTTAGATAATAAAGCTAAAGTTAATATTAGTACTAAAAAATTTGAGGGATCGACTGGATCCTCCGCTTTATTAAAACTGAAGGTGCCCTTGCCTCAATCAAGTTTTTGGACCGCTGCCGGGGATTTTGATATTAAGAACCTAGTTGCTTTATTATTTTAAACCCATTTTTTTTTTTGTTTTCTTGTTTATTTTCATTAGAAAGAGTACAATTGACTCATATTTTTTACCCTTGTAGTGCATGCTAGAAGAAACCCCGGAAGATTTGGAAAAAACTTGACCCTGAAATTGAAGAACTGCCCTTAAAAATTTGAATCAGGGCCCTAGACAAAGTTTTGGGGGACTATTGACGGAGTCAATTGTTTGAAATAAAGGGAAGAAGGTAAGAGCCCAAAAAATCAATTTCATCGACAGGAAGATCCCACACATGGTGAAAAGGGAATGAAGAAAATCGGCCATGTCGATTATTCAGGCCTACATTATTGGAGCTGACCTGCATGCAAGGCCAACGTCGCAGCTAAAATTCCAATTGCACCAAAATATCAAATGGTGCAAATATGTTCAGTTTGAGGGTTTCCCCAAAGATGAAGATCCAATCCCCACATCTCTAGTTTCTAGAGTTTTGGTCTTTTAAAATAACGACCCACGGTGATGCCCCGACTCGGCTATTCCCTTTTCCTTGAGGGGTAGAGAAAAAAAGTGGTTGAACTTTTCCCAGAATTCAAATCCAACTTGGTGAATTGGGGGAAAAAATTTTTGGAAAAGATTTTACTGCAAAGCCCGCAAAACTTCGGAACGAATTTTTTTGTTTTGCTCTTTGGGAACGGAGAACTATTGTATTTGGGGGCTTTTTGGATTTGCTCGGGAGGTGCCCACATCATGACCTCCCACTATGGATGCAATTCAAACCTTTTACAATGGTTTTAATTTATCCACTGGGACAGATGATTGATGCACCACATGAGTACTTTGAACACAAAGAAAAGAGCAAGCACAAAACCTGATTGAAGGAATAGCGATAAACAATTACCAGTGGGAAAGCACTAGAGCCAATCAAAAGGCATGGGAATTTATGATGGGGATTGACCACTTTTTTGGACCCAAGGGGACTTATTAAGTAAAAAGATTGATGCACTCTCGTTGGCCCCTCAACAAGTGAATCGGATGAAAGTGTTTTTGGTCGCGGGGTGGGGAGAAAGAACCATGGAACAGGTGGATTATTGGGAAATCCACCTAAGCAAAAAAATAACCCCTACAGCAACACTTACAACCCCGGATGGAGGAATTCCCCCAATTTCCCTGGGGAAAAACCAAAACCAAGGTGCAAAAAGCCCAAACTTTGGCCCCCTGGGTTTCAAAGCCATTCCCACCCCCTCTCCCTCAAGAAAAAGAAACCCAGTTGGAAGAATTTCTAAAAAATATATTCAAGGCAATGAGGCTGCTTATCCACATTGAATCCTCGTGAGGAATAAACGGGCTTAAAATCGCAATCTTGAAAACCAAATTGGTCAACTTGCAAAGCAAATCTCTAAAAGACGCGGGGTCATTACCAGGAATACAAAAACCCAAACCCCAAAGGAACTGCTTAAGCAGGACACTTGTATGGGAGGGTTTTGTGCTGAGAGGAAAGGTAGCGGGGAAAACTGCAAGAAAAAAGGGGGGCGAAGCAACGGTGATGTAGACCATAAAAGGGTAAAGGAAATATAAACCACCTATCCATCCCCCCAAAAGATCCGAAGATCAAAAGGGACCAACAATTCAGTAAGTTCCTTGCCCTTTTTAAAAACTGCATATTAATTACCTTTGTTG
Source organism: Lumnitzera racemosa (assembly GCA_024138005.1). Classification (NCBI taxonomy): domain Eukaryota; kingdom Viridiplantae; phylum Streptophyta; class Magnoliopsida; order Myrtales; family Combretaceae; genus Lumnitzera; species Lumnitzera racemosa. Next base: position 12,269 of record JAMXBC010000147.1, on the reverse strand, counting down.
ATCCCCTATCAAGATCCCGAAGTACGCTAAGTTTTGAAAGTTTTGTTATCAACAAGAGGAAGCTTGAGGAGCTTTCTAAATCATTTAATGAAAAAGGTTCGGCGATGTGCAAAAAAAGTTTTGCCCAAGAAACAAAAAGGCCCCAGGAAGTTTTAAAATTCCTTGTATATTGGTAATCGTTAATTGACAAACCCTTAGTTTTTTGGGGGCTAGATCAATTTAATGCCTTATAAATTTTTTAAAAAAAATGGATTAGGGGAACCTAAGCCCACAGCATGAGTTGAATTAGCTGATGATCTGTGACGTATAGAGGTTTTTTTGAGGATGTATTAGTTAAAAGGGGGGGTAAATTTATTTTTCCAGTTGATTTTGTGATATTGGATTGGATAAAGATTTTGAATTGCCTTTATCCTAGGTGGGCCATTTTAGCTAGCTGGGGGCTTTTTGATTTTAGTGATGACAGCTCTTTCTTCGAGTCGGAGTGAAGAGATTTTTTTTAAATTTGGGTTAAAAAAATTTGTCGATCAGGAGATACTTGCTACCTTTTTGTTGTTATGCCCTTTTTGTTTAAATTTATATGCAGGAAGTTCTTTTAAGGATCCGTTGGAGATTTGCTTAAAATTAGGCAGGAGGAAGTTCGGAAGATCCTGTCAAATCGAGGTGAACCCCAACGGGAGGCAAAAAAACCCTTCTTATGGAGAAAGGATTTGAAGAGATTGAAAAGGGAAGGAAGAAAATTTAAAAACCCTTTGATTGAGGAGCCACCAGTATTGGAGTAAAACAATTCCTGACTATTTGGAATATGCCTTCTTGGAAGGCCCCAAAATTTTACCGGTAATTATAGCACCCCAATTTGGAAAAAAAACAAAAAAGAAAGGTTGTGAAAGTACTAAAGGGATAGGGGGCCCTTTGCTTGGAAAAAAACCGTTTTCGAGGTATCAACCCCTCCTTTTTTGCACCAAAGATTTTAATGGAAAAAAAATAAAAGCCGGTTGTCACCCCCAGAGATTTTTGAATCTAAAATGAAAGAGTAGTCAAAAGGAAGTTATCAAACCCCTTGAGGCAGGTATGATTATCCTATCTCTGATATTTCATGGGAAAGTCCAGTGAAAGTATTTCCCAAAAAAGAGGGGGATGACAGTAGTCCCCAATGAGAAGAATAAATTGACCCCAGGAACGGTAAATGGTTGGCGTGTATGTACGATTACAAAAGTTAAACAATGCTACACAAAAAGACCATTTCCTTTACCTTTTATTGATCAAAATGATGAACGATTGCTGGACTATGTTTTTTGTTTTGGATGGTTTATTGGTATTTTCAGATACCTATTGACCGGAAGATAAAGAAAAGACCACTTTCCTTGTCCTTATGGCACTTTGCTTATCGCAAAATGCCTTTTGGTCTTTGCAATGCAGGGCTACATTCCAGCGATGCATGTTAGCTTTTTTGATGATTTGATTGGGAATAATGGAGGATTTAGGTGATTTTTCAGTTTTTGGAAAATTCGTTTGACTTTTTTTGGAAAATTTGGATGGGTATTTACCAGGTGTGAAGAGCCCAACCCTTGCCCTCAACTGGGAAAAGTGTCATTTCATGGTACAAGAAGGTATTGTGCTGGCCATAACATCCCCTATCGGGGAAATTTGAGGTGGTACTGCAAATGGATGCGTTTGCAAGACTCCCATCCCAATTTGGGTTTAAGGCCATAAAAAGTTTTCTAGGAATGCAGGGTTTTAGAGCGATTTATAAGGTTTTTCTCAAAAAATTGCCCCCCTTTGAAAAGCTTTTAAAAAAGGATGGCCCTTATGTTTTTCTCAGGAGTGTTAAAAGCTTTCAATTTTCTTAAAGAAAAACTTCCAATGCTCCAATCGGGTAGTACCTATTGGGCTCTCCCCTTTGAGCTTATATGTGAGCAAGGTTCAGCAGCGGGGCAGTGCTGGGCAAAGGGAGAAAGATTTAAAACCAATTTTCACATGTAGCAAAATCTACGAATGCCTGGGAACTACACTCTACAGAAAAAGAGTTGAAACCCGTTGTTTTCCCTTTGAAAAATTCGCTTTTTTTTGCTTCTATTAAGGGTTTTTTATACGATCATTTCCCCTTAGGTCTTTTTAGCAAAGCCGGATGAAAAACCCAAGATTGTTTAGGTGTCTTGTTGCTACAAGGTTTGATGTAGAGATCAAAGAAAAAAAAGGAGTGGAAAATTTTTGCACGATACCTATCCGATTGGAAAACCCAAAATTTGGAATGCTCGACGAGAACGAGATCAAGGATGAATTCCCTGAGGAGCGACTCTATCCCATGCCCAAGTAAGTGTAGGGAAATTCCTTGGTTTGCAATATTGCTTTTTTTTTAGCTGCTGGTATCCCGAAGGAACTTCAACCCAAAAAAAGAAGAAATTCTTTTCTGATGTGAATTTATTTTTGGGAGTCCTTCCCTTTTAAAAAGTTTGTGATCATGTCATTCGAGGTGTGACCAAACCTCGGGGTTGGCGAATTTTGACCCACTGTCATTCGGGGCCTAGGGGTGGGCATTAGTGCCAAAGGAAGCTCTAAGGTCCTGAGGCAGGATTTTATTAGCCTCCCCTTTTAAAAAGTGCCAGGATATGTTGGAGGTGATCTTGCCAAACGGGGGGAAAAAATATTCCCGTAGGGATAAAAATCCCACAAAACCCCATATCGAGGTTGAGGTATTCGATGTGTGGGGAATCGTTTCATGGGCCTTTTCCAAATTCAAATGGAAACAAATATACCCTAGTAGCCATAGACTATGTTCAAAGTGGGTGGAACTAAAGCCTACCTCTAATGATGTTGGGAGTAAAAAAAATTTTTGAAAGGCTATTTTCTCTTTTGCCCCCCTAGAACAATTATAAGTGATGGGGGAACACACTTTTGAATGCTCAACTCACCAAGTTTTAAAACTTTTTGGGCGTTACAATAGGGTAGCCACCCCATCCCCCCCCAAAGTAGGGGCCCAAGGGAAGTTCCCAAAAGCGATCTTAAGCAAATTCTTAAAAAATTTTTAGTATTAGGAAGATTGGTCAGAAAAGTTGGTTGGGGCTCTTGGGCATATAAAAACCGCCACAAAACACATCAGTCCAACCCTACGATTGTATATGGCAAAGTTGTCATTTCCGTAGAGATAGAGCAAAAGGCTTTTTTGGGGCGAAAAAGCGTGTAAGTTGATCTTGGCGTGCAGGTTCTCACGGGAAAGCTTCAATTGAACGATCTGAAGAATGGCGGCAAATGCATATGAAAACCCCAAAATTATACAAAAAAGGGCAAAAAGTATCATGTCAGCCATCAAATAAGGTCGCAATTTAAAGAAGGTGACATTTTCTTTTGTAAAATTCCCCCCTTTCGTCTTTTCCCCAGGTAATTAAAAAATCCGGGGGTCGGGCCATTCACAATTACCGGTTTTCCGTATGGGATGTTGAATTTAAACCCCGGGGAAAAGGGTACTTTTGAGGTAAAGGGACAACGTTTGAAATTATATTTGAGTCGAAACTTGGACATTTTGGGCCCGGGAGGGTTTTATCCCCATCCGACGGAATAACGTGAGAAGATGTACCGTCGGGCTAAAGAGTTCCCGCGAGCATCGATTAAAATAAAACGCCTTGGGAGGCAACCCATTTTAACTCTATTTATGTTTAGTTTTTTAAGTTTTTTTTTTTTTATTTTTCGTTAAATCTAACTTTGCTTTCCCTTCTTTTCTTTTGCTTTCATTTTTTTTTCAAAATTTCTTTCCTCTCTTAGCTTTTTTTTCTTTCTTCTTTTTTTATTATTTCTAGTTTCCTTTTTTTTTTAAAAATTTAAATTAAAAAAATAGTTACAGGGGCAAAGACCGGTCGTGCCCCCCACCCCGTATGACCCAATACCCCCAAGTCCCCTAGAAAGTTACACGGGTGAGGTTCGGTCGTGTCCCCGCCCGTGGCCCCCAGTGAAATCTCCCCCCACAGAGAGTTACACGGGGTGGGAACGGTCGTGTCCCAGCCGTGGCCCCCAGTAAAATCACCCCCCCAAGAGAGTTATACGGGCGTGGGCCCAGGGGGGTAAATGTTCCGCCGTGTTCGATAGACTCCATAAATTCGCACAGTAAGTTAACAGGCAAGGGAACGGTCGTGCCCCAGCCCGTGTCGACCCAAATACAGGGTTTTTCCCTTACCGACCGATTTTTTTAAAAATCCCCAAAACCTCTTCACTCTCATAATACCTTTTCTCTCTTACATTCTATATCATTCTCCCTCTTCTTCCAAAATCCTTGCTTTGCGATTTTGATCCAAGTATCAAATGGTAATCGATTAAGTTTTCGTTAGGGGGAAATAAAATTTGCGGTCCTTTGTCAAAACCCGGCGCAATTATTGCCCACGGGCGACTCTTCCCCTTTGGAGCACCCAAGCTCCAATTCAAGGAGGACTACCAAGCCAACCCCACCAATTGCTTCGTCAAAGCCCTTGCGAGCCCCTTTGGTTTGGTTGGGTTTTCTTGTAAAATAGGCTCACCAGAAATGAAGGGCTCTTGGATGGTACTTTTGGGACGCCTTTTACCTTTAAAAGCTCAGTTTATAAAGAGCCGACCTGGGGTTTTTTTGCACTTATAAGTTGGATAAGACAGTGCACTCAATGGGCCCAAAAACCAAATTACACTTTACCTTGATTTTGGCCTCCCTTTCATGTCCATCGCTACTGGGCCGATATCTTGGGGTTTTTATGCAAAAAAGATATACCGGAGGAAGAATTCCCAAAATTCTCTGTCGTTTTTCCCCGTGGGTCCCGGTTGGGGTCTTTTTGGAAAGGATCAGGTTGGCAATGCCTAGATCCAGCCGGGTAAGGCCTTCAATTTGTCCGGTGATAGGGTTTCCTGGGGGTTTTTCAAATTTCTGGCCCGGGCCTTGCACCGGGGGGGTGTCTAAAGGATTGCCTCATCTCTACAGTATCATCCATAAGCACCCATTAAACAGCATTGAAATTTTTGAAAAACTTTAACCCTCAAGCCACCCCTACTCGAAAGAAAAGGGGATATTTGCTATAGCCCTTATATTACACTACATGCAGGGCTATGAGGACTAAAGGGTTTTTGCTTTGGCCCCGCTTTCTTTTATTAGCCCAAACACTCCTATTTCCCAAATTTCCCTTTTGCCTCTGACCTCATACCCTCAAGATTTAAGGTCGACCTTTGTAGCAGCACATTCCCGGGCCAACGTCTTCGCCAGCTTAGACGAAAAAATTTTATTTTTGCTGTCTGAGGTTGTTATATAGGGGTATGGAAACTTCATCTCGCAAGACCCAAAGGAAGAATTTCTTAAAATGAAAGCGCGGCTACTAATGAAAAGGGAAAATGCGGGAAAAAGGGCGAGGAGGAGGGTAGTGATGAAAAGGGGGGTGGGGGGTGATGGGGGGAGGTGGGGGGAGTGATGAGGATGGGATGGGAGGATGGAGGGGGGGTGATGCGTGATGGTACTATGGCTAGGCTCATCTGAGAGGAGGCGGGAACGGATTTGATCACTCTTCTTGTTTTAAAATTTTTTTTGTTATCTTTTATTTTCAAGAAAATTTTGAACTCCCGGTTTATAAAATGATGTTCTTCATTTTTAATTCTTTTCAATGTAGGGAAGTATTAGTTTTTTTCATTACTATTTTCTTTTTCCTAGTGCTTTTTCGTGTGCTTTTTGTGTACTTTTTTTTTTTTTTTGTACATTGGGGGGCAATGCCATTACTAGTGTGGGGAAGAATATATATGAATTTTGTTACTGTTTAGGAAACCAATTATTATATTTGACCCCAATTTCTTTTTAAGCTAATTGCATGGGTGATTAAGGTTTTAAGCCAATTAATTGTTTCATTTGATTATTATTGATGTTATTTCTTTATAAAATTGATTTGTCAAATTTTTGGAAGGAAAAGTTTTTGGGTTTTTTAGCTTAGGATTTAAGTTGAGATTTGAGCAAATCCTAGTGAGAGTTAGTAGTTTTTTTTAAATTTACTTTTTGTTACCCTTTTCTTTAAAATTTTTTGGTTCTATAATTTTTAGCAAACAAACAAAAAAAAAATTTTTTTTGAGAAACCCCCGAAAAATCAAAGTTTGAGGTCAAAAGTAATAAAAAGGTTTAATAGAAAAATTGGGAAAGGGTCGTCTTGGTCCCTCGAAGAGCAAGTTGAGTCCAATGCCAAATTAAATGAAAAAAAAAAAATTTTTATGGATCGGCCCTTTGGGCCCTAAAAGAGAAGGTTCTTTCTCGCTATCAATTAAGGAAAGTTGGTATGGACGGTCTTGGTCCGTCAGAAGAGCGAGTTTTTTCCCCCCTACCAAAAACAATTGTGCTTAAAAAAAGGGAAATTTAAAAAACCCCTTTAACAAAAGCATGAATAGGGGGATGTCAGAGGAAGAGTGGAGTAAAAAGTGTTTTTTTTAGATTATGGGCTTGGTGAGATGGAAAGAGAAATTGTTTCACTTTAGTCAAAAAGAAAAAAAATTTTTTTGATCTTTCTGGGGTTGGGGAGATGTTAAATCTAATTTTTTGTTTAAGAATCCTGGTTAAAAAGATTGAGGTAAACTTTGGGTTTTTATAAAAAAAAACTAGTGAACCCTTTGTATTAGATTGTTGAGCATTTGAATATGGTCAGATGAAATTGATTGACTTTTTTATTGCAGTTAGTTTAGAATGATTTTCTTACTTTTTTCGGGTCAAATGTATTCGTTCACAGGTTTCCTAAATGGTGATAAAATTTTAAATTTAAATGTTTCTTGTCCTGGTTTTGTTTTGATTTTTTTGCTGGGACAAGCAATGCTCAAGTGTGGAGAAAATTTTAAAAATTAATTTTTTAAAAATATTTCATAGGTAATTTTATAGTATTTTCCCTTACATTTTTTGGTTTTATTTAAAAAAAATTGTACTTAATTGAGTAAAATGTTGATTTCGGGTTTTTTAAAAAGCGTTCTAAGCTAAAAAAAGAAGAAAAGGAATCAAGTTTCCTCAATTCCGAGTTCAAACGAAAAAGTTTTGAATTTTTAAGTTTTGCAGAAAATTTGCCTAAGTGCAGAAAAATTACCGACCGGGGGGCACTTTCCAAGTGCAGAAAAATTTAACGACCTGGGGAACGGTTTATGTCTAGGCCGTGTCGGGTGCGAAACAGAAACTTTGAAATATACAAAAAAAGGTATCTTAAAGGGTTTTTAAAGAGGGGAGACATTACAAAAAAAAGGGACCAAGAGACGAGAGGAGATTAGAGAGAACATTTAAACAAAAAGCAAGAACGACATCGTTTCGATTGAGAGATTGTTCCAAATCAAAAGGGGGTTTTTTTTGCTTTATTTTGTTTTTTTTGAAACTCGTTTTTGATTCGTTTGAAACTTAGAATTAGAGTATTTAGGATTTTGGAAAATAGGGTTTTATGTAACCTTTGGGTTGAAAATTTTAATTTCAAAAATTTTACCCTTTTTTTGATTCAATTTTGTGTTATTTGGATTTATAATTTAGAGTGTCAATAATTTTATTTTTATGCATGTTAATTGAGAATTGCTGTGTAATTGATCTAGGCTAATTGAAGGAATTCATGTATCTTAGAGTAAGATAATGTTTTTTCCGGAAAGTTTATTTTTTGCATGGGAAATTTATTCACGTAGCAATTCTAAATTTATTACTAAATGAAAAGATTTTGGTAAAAAAATTTGGATTAGGGGTTTTATGCTTAAGAAAGTATTGCTTTTTAAATTTTGAATCCCTCCGGTCAAGAATAATAGAAATTGAATTGGAATATTTTAAAAAAGGGTTTAAAGTTAAACACTGGGAAATAATTCCTAAAATACATTATTGCATTTGAAGTCGTTCAAATTTTTGCTTTTAATTTGGTAATTAAGTTTATAAAATGTTTAGTTGTTAATTTCAGTTTTTTTATTAAATTTAACTTTCCAAAATTTTTGGTAATAATAAAACAAAGTTAAAATTAGTACTCAAAATCTCTGGGGGTCGACTCGGCTCACTCCGCTATATTAAAAATGATAGGTGCACTTCCTCATATCAATCATTAGTAGGTTAAAGTATGAGATTGGACCATTCTGGGCCCTGGATATGTTTTGCTTGATGAAGTATTTAAGTTGCCTAGGAAATCGAGGGCACCAAACAAGAAGATTTCGAGCCTATCAATCAACCACTACTAGCCGACCTATTCCTTAAAACCTATGCGATTGGGAAATAAGCAAAGTACTGAAAACTGACCTTTTAAATTTCTCAATTAGAGGGAAGGAGATTCAAAAGGGAAATTCAAGAAGGGCCGAGCTTATAGAAGATGATGAGATCAAATGCTTAAGTGTCAAGGGCTTAGATACATGGCTGACAGTTAAAAAAAGAAAGCAATGGTGATAAAGGAGAGTGCCCAACCCCTTAGGTCAAAAGTATTGACAGGAGATCAAAAAGGAACAAAAAAAACTGATAGCTAGAAAGTCTAAAGGGGGGTTTTATTTTTACTAAAAAGGGTAAATTTTTTTACAACAATGGTATTGAGGAGAGTGATGAGTGTAAATTTTACCAAAGGACAAGCAGCGAAAAGAAAAAATTTTCCAGTTGATGTAAAGGGAAAAGGGTCACTTATGCCCTTAAATTTTAAAGTAGTAGCTGTACCAATGTAGCATTTGCTTTTATGATCCAGTAATTGAAGTTTTCTAACCCAAATCACCCCAAACCTTATAAATGATTAGTCAAAGAAAAAAGGGGCCCTAAAAAGGGAAAAAAACAAGTAATTGTCTGTTAGTATTGGGAACTTCGAGATGAAGTGCTCTTGTGTGTTATCCATAAGTGATCCCATATTTTCTTGGCGACAGGATTTAATTTGGTTTTGGTTACGATGAAGGAAGAAACATGATCCTTAGAGCCGAAGGCGGAAGGTGAAGTAAAGCCCTATGACTACCGATAAGTTTAAAAAAATGCACCCCAAATAGTTGAGCCTGAAGAAAAAATTGGTGATGACCCGTGGGTTTAACCCTAAAGGGGCCTAGTAGGATTTTAAATTTTTAATTTCGTATATACCCATAATACGAACATCGCCTTACAAAAATTAAAAAATTGCAAAACTTAATTAATAATCACAAAGGTTTTTATTTTTAATTTTTAACTTATTGTAAAATATAAATAAAATGGATTCCAAATTAAAGTTTCCCCGAATCGCAAAAAATCAATTTTCCCCCCTAAAAAGATAAAACAGGTAGTAAAAATCAAAAAATTTTTTAAATTACCCAAAATTATAAATTCTAAGTATTAATAGTAATTACATATAAAAGTTTCAAATAGCTAACAAAAATATCTTTCAAATTCTATTTTTGGGATTTAATTTTTGTACTCAACGTCAACTCTTAACCCACGTTAGTTATCAAATTTAAATTGTAAGGAAACTGTTGAAGAGTAAACTATAAGTTTAGTAGATATCTCTTATACTATATTGAAAAATAGGTTTTAAATTAAATTTTTAATTTTATTTGAATACATGAACAAGTAAAATTTCAAACAATACAAGTTGATCAAGTGTGCATAAAAAGTCGGATTTAAAGCCCTTTGAGGTAAAAGGTTTAAAATTCATTAGCACCCCAATCACAACCGAATTAGATCACTTGGTTTTTTTTCCATAATTGAAATTTGGATTTCCAAAATTATTTCCATTTCCAAAAACTAGTAATACACAAAATTTTTAAATTAGCAGTGGTAACTCCGAGCCCAAATCACGCCCTATAGGGGTGGTTTTTGACTCAAACCCTCGTACCTACGATTTGGTTCGGTACTAGTAGCCCACAAACCAAGATAAGGTCTTAATTTTTTAAAACCAGTATTGATTAAACAAAATATCAAATTATTGAATTCCCTCCCCAAAGGCCCCTTTATTATTACCACATGAAATCGGTCGGAACAGTAAATATAATTTATACTTAGCTAACTATTTTAATTTTTATATTCCCAATGTGATTTGTTTTTAAAATTTTTGGCGTCAACCAAAATCAGCAAAACCATCCAAATTATGCAACCTTTTTCCACCATACAACAAATTCTTAACTTAAAATTTAACAACTTTTTTCATAACAAAAAGTAATATTTAGCCACATGCATATCCTAAACCCCCACATCATTTTTATTAATTATAATTTAGATACACTAACAAAGAAAAAAAAAGTATACAGTCATTGGGTCCACCAATCATAAGGAAAAAGGTGGTAGGGAAAAGGGATCGTTTTAGGATCATTTATAATTAAGAAAAATAAAAGTTTAAGAAATCTAAGTGGGATAATTGGCCATGAAATATTTATCTAAAATTATTAAATTTTCTAATTTATTTACATAATTTTTCCCGTTTGAGTTTTTTTTTCGTTAAAACCCTATAATTTTTTTTTTTAATTTAATTTTTTGAACTTATAGGCCAATTTTTTTTTGGTTTTTTTTTTATACTTTTAACGCAGGATCCGTTTTTTGTGTTTAAACCGCATTTTTTGTTTGAGCCTAAAAAGTTAAGAATTTTATTTTTTGGCTCAAAAAATTTTATTTGCAAATTTAAAAATTTTTTTATTGTTTTATTTTAACTAATTTTTAAATATTATAAATTTTGAAAAAATTCTTATTATTTTTGAAGTTGCGATTTTAGTTAAAGATTTTGGGTGGAGTTGACGTAGCAATTTTTTTTGGGGCCCCTTCCCTTTTCTTTTTCTTTTAATTTTTAATTTTTTCCAATTTTAATATTAATATATATACATATATTTTTATATAAGTATTCAATATTGTAAATTAGTCCCAGTCCCTTTAAAGGTACGCTAACCCTGTAATATATATATATTATATATTGTAACTTTTGACTTTATTAGGAGAATTAATTTAAATAATATGTGTGTAATCTTTTTGGGATATGTTCAGTTAAAAATTTTATGCTAAATTTGTTACTAAGTTAATTTTACAATAAAATTTGTAATTGTGTACATATAGGACTTATATTATTTCCATAATTTCTACTTAAGTGTTAAAATATATATATATATTATATACTATTTTTTATTATTTTACACATTGTTGATAAAGTAAGTTTATTTTTAAAATCATATATATGTACATGTACAATTTTTATACATAATAAGCAAAGTAAAAATATGTTCATATAATTAAAAAATATATTTTTAAGTGTATATATAGTAAATAATGAAAATAAAGAAAAAGAATTGTAGCATATATTCAAATAAATTTAAAGTAATTTCTTTTACAAAGTATTTTAAAAAAAAAATACATAGCTCGTAGTCGCACTTCTAACACTTACGATACTAAAAATAAATATTAACTTTAAAGGGAAATACACAAAGCGTAGATTACATAAAAAATAATAAAAAACTAATATGTATAAGTATTATGTGATTTATTTTCTCTTTAAAAAATTTGGAGAAGAAACCCTCTTTTTACTTCTCTTGGTATTGATAGAAAGAAGGATGGTAATGAAATAGATTTATGAAATCGAATTTGGAAAAGCTAGAAAAGAAAAGGAAAAATAAAAGGAAAAAAGAGTTAAGGAGGTATGTGTGTTGGCATGAAAAGGAAACGAGAAGGAAATTTGTTAAATTGAAAGTTTAAAAAAAAAAAAAAAAAAAAAAAGAAAAAAAATTTTTTCTAGAGAAGCCATTTTGTCCAATGGTGGAAGGGGGAAGAAAAAGTAAAATTTAGTTGACTTCCCCCCTTACTTGTTTCCTTTACTTTTTGTCTTTAAATTTGGGCACAATGGAAATTTACAAGGGAAAAAGGCAACTGACACTTTGAATGGAAAAAAAAGAAGAGATAAAAAGGAAAAGAAAGGAAAATAAAGAAGGGAAAAAGGAAAAAGAAGAAAAGAAAAAATTTTAAAATAATTGGTTTGACTTTTCTAAAAAGGTTTTTAACTTTTAAGTGGTATTTGAAATTTAAAAACAATGTATTTTTTGGAAAAGGAAAAATTAATATAAAATTAAAGTATACCATTTTGTACCTAAACTAAGATATGTGTAAAAATTAACCCCAAAATAATTGAATCAATATAAAAAATAGATGTACATTTACTATATGGAATCACAAATAATATAAATAATATTCAAAAATCTTGTAAATTTGTTTATTAAATTTTTTACTTTTACGTTAATAATATTTAGGGGTTTTTCTTATTAAATTTTTTAATGTTTTATACAATTACGCATATCAGTCGTTAATGTATCTATCAGGGGCTTTTTAATGTTAAGGGGAAATTTTATAAGCTTAAAGTTTTTGGGTTTTGAGTTTTTATTGG
>JAMXBC010000146.1:0-40677 GCA_024138005.1 Lumnitzera racemosa | reverse complement strand
GCGACCGCCATGTATACCTCTTCGAGGCGGGCACCCATGCCACGCCGCCTGACATGGGCGTGAGCCTTGGAAGTCCCAGAAGCCGCCGACGCCCTAAAGGGAAATTTGCCAAGCGATCGGGGACCGCCCCGACCGTTTTTGGTCAATGGAAAGAGCTGGGGGTCGTGGCGTTATCAGATCGCGTCGCCCGTAAGCAATGCGGCCAATGGCTCCATCGTCGATGGAAGAAGCAGGGTTGGGCCCCAAGGGATCGCGGCTCCACGGCGCCAAGGGAAAAGGGCGCACGGGCGCAGGAGGCCGCAAGGCTCTGAAACCAGGGGGCGCACTGTCGCGGCGGAGCGCCAACGGCCGGCCCCAAACGCAGGGGGCGCAGCGGGAAGCAGCGCCGTGACCGGTCCGGTGAATGAGGGGGGCGGGGGGCCGGTTTTCGGTCCGGAGGGGTCAGCACAACGCGCCGATCGCGTGGGGCCCGCGAGGACGGGGGAGCGCACGTTTCATTTTCCGCGGGGGCCGGCGGGCTCCGTGGGCGGGGGAGAACGCTGTCGGCTGCATGTCAGCACCGCTGCATCTTTCGCGGCCCTCGACTGCGCCTAGCAGCCGGGTTTTTGAGGAGATAAAAGATGACACCCCGCTCGGGGACCGCATAAGGGGTTTAATAATCCAGGGAAAGCTTTGTCTCTTTTTCTCGAAGACAGCTGGTTTTTTGTAGACCCCCTTGTTACGGAGGTGGTGTCCTGTTATGTATTTTTGATGCTGTCCGTCCCGGGCTGGGCCCCTTGTTCGTACCAGCTTGCGGCTGCGAGGGGTATTTCATGAAGCACAGAGAGAGCACAACTTGTCGCGGGGTACAAGTCGTCAAACAGCTGGACATCGGCACGTAGCCCGCACAGCCTTGCAAGCCACGCAAAACGGGGCTATCCGAGAGCACGGGGCTGGGCAGAAAACATGCTGCAGCCGAACGTCAAAGGCAACGGCGTACGAGATGCGGACAGTCGTAGCGTGATCAAAGTGCAGCGGCTGTGTTGCGGCGGTCGGGTGGGAAAAGGGCACACAAACGATCCCCGCGGAGACGAAGCGGAAAGGATTTTGGGCCCTTTAGGGGACACACCGACGGGAGCCGCTGCAACAAAGCGCACGACGATTCAAAACCCCTGCTTGCGGGCAGACACCAGCCGGGGGAATCCTCCGAGCGGGAGTTAGAGCACTCGACCGCCGCCGTGCGAGAGCGGGAGCGTCAGAACGCACCTCAAAGGTCATGTAAACAAACGGCGCCCCGCCGCGCAAAGACCCCCCTTTGAGGGGAGGGTACACCGACGACACGGTCGCTCCCCGGGAAAACCGAACCCGGGCCCCCGACGGGGGGCAGCCGGGCCCGGGCTGCAACGGTTGGACCAGTGCGGTGCAGCTGGTGGGGACGCAGCCCTGACGCAACCCGTGCGCCGCTGCCGTCGGGGGGCGCGGGCACCACGGCGGGGGTTGGAGAGGCCGGCGGGGAACTGCGGATGTGGCCCGTTATCGCATGCGGCGGCGCCGAGGGCCGGCGGGTGGCAACCCCTTTTTGCGATCTTTGTTACCGCGCCTTTCGCGCTTGTTGCTTTTCCTCCCGAGAAGAGCCCGGGTGAGGCTGCGGCGGGCAGTGCTCGTGAGGCAGGGGGGTGTTTTTTTTGGCGCGGGCTTGATCGGCCCGCACCGACTGAGTGTCCTTTCTCACCCTGCGTTTCATCGGAGTGCGGTGCTGCGCCTTGATCGACACTGCGACAATGGCCATGAGAGTCGTCAAGCGAGACTCAAGAGGGCTGCGCGGCAAACCTGCCTCCTGGCGGGGGGGATGAGCCCTGCGGTCCGCAGCTGGCGCTGAGGGTGGACGGACGCCGGGCTTGGTATCCTGCCGCGGCGGCACGACGGCAGGCACCGCCTTTGCTGGTCTGCAACATCGCCGCGCCTCGCAGAACAGAAGCACAGCCCTGTCAGGTCGGCCATCGGGACCTGACATGCCCACAATCGATGGTAAGCGCTGTTGCGTCCCTTGGTGAGCTCGTTGGCGATGATCGTTGATGAGCCCGGCGATGAGCGGCAATGATGCTCGGGTCGATGATGCCGTTCGATATGCTCCACAGTGACTCCGGTCAGCCAAGTCAGCGCCGCCGTAACGACACCCTCAATGCACGACGGTCAAGGGACCACTGACGCCGGCATGGCGCCACTGAGAGGCGTCGCCCTTAACCGGCGGCTGCCTCTGGCAGGGGTCGGCACTGCTTATGAGAAAGCGCTGTACAGAGGCCTCGCAATATGGTTCAGAGGGGGTTCTCGCGTGTCAGGTCTGCTTGTGGTGTCATCTGATCCCGTCTGATCGCGGCGCACACGGGCGCTTGCCACCTACGCTCATTGTCTGCTGCGAATGCGCGATGGAGCTGTGAGTCAAAAGAGCGGTTGTCGCCGCTGCGATCGCGCTTTGTGCCTTGGGCATCGCACGCCCATCAAACAACTCTCGAAGAAACGACGTGGTGAACGCCATGAGGATCACGTCGCTGATGTCTCGCGCGCGGCTGTTCATCGATCGCCCGGGCGGGCCCGTTGGAAGAAGCTTTTTGGCATCTCTCGGCAGGGCGATCTGATCGACGGCCGCCCATGTCCAGCGGGGCGGCAAGACACAAACGATCGAATCCTGGCCGGCGTTGCGACAGACCGACTCCCGGCGACCGGTGACGCTGGAGCGGTGCGAGCGAGACCGTCTCGCACAGCGAGGCGGTAGGAATCCAACCTACCTACCTCACCCCCCCTGCAGGACAGAAGAGAAAATGGGGGGCCACGGCCGGCAAGCGATGGAGGGTCGACTGCCGGGCGCCACGAGATCAAATGTTTCGCTGTCTTGCATCGTGGCGGGCGTGGCGTCGCGAATGGCAACCCCGTCCACCACGCCACGCGTGACAGGGCGCCGAAGGATCCTTCGCGCATGCAAGCGCTGCTGCATTCGAACCCTTCGCTAAGCCGGCGACGAGTGAAGAAAGACGGTAGGAGGCGTGATTTTCGCTTGGAGAGGCCGCTAAAAGCAGACGGCGCCAGGAGCAAAGCCATGGAAGCGCGCCTCGTGGGAAAACTTCTTTTTTGTCACCCGCCACGGGAGGGGCCGGCGGCGGGTGAAGCCTCAGGCCTGCTAGACAGCGCGCCGTGCTATCTTTCCGCTGTCTGGGCGGCGCTTTGAGACGGCGCACAAAGACAGTGCACGGCCAGGAAGTTGCAATCTGCTGCAGCACTGCGCAGCGCTGCCCCAGCGCCACACGATGCAGGCACGGCAGGGTCGTGGCCTGCTGCGCGGCCGGCAAGAGGCACAAACACCAACCTCTGGACTTGAAGAGCTGCAGCCGCAGCGTGCTTTTTCGCCCGGGTTTGGGCGAAGGGGCTGAGACAGCGAAGAAAAGGAGAAGGCGGGGTGAAACGACGACGGGTCGGCCGGCATGTGAGTGCAGCCGACTGCCGATCGCGCAGACCGAGCGGCCCTGTTCGAAATGGGAGCGCGGGAGCGTGAGACGGCGGTCGGTCCCTACAGTATATCCCCTGCTGTCGTCTCCTCGCGTGGACAGCTGCGCACCCGCCTTTTTCAGATCGTCCGCTGCTGGCTGCGCGGTCAAACCGCTGCCGCGGACGGCCAACTCGCATTCTTGCTTTCGCATTGGAGTACCGTGAGTGACCCGCCGTATGTTTCCCAGTCTCCGAACACGGGGGCACGCAGCTCAGGATGCAGGCATTCCGCCGTCAGCGCTACCGTACGTCCAGCGTGACGTGGATTCGAGCGATCCACTCTTTTTTCCTTCCAGAAAACACAGCGAGGGAGGGAGAGGGGGCCTGCAGTACCGTCCCCAGAACAGGACACAACAAGAGGGAAGGCTTCCAAGGCATTTCGGCGGCGGGCAAGCGGCGGGGCTCGTGCGCACAACGCAGAAACGGGATGACGATCGACAGGAGGGGACTGCATGTGCCCCTTGGGAGCGGATCGGGGTGTCGGACCAAAGCGAGTTGCGCGAGTGCGAGCGATATCGCCGCTGCAGCCGCCGCGCGGTCGGACGAGCGGTCGGACAGTAGCGATGATGGGTGTAGTCGACTGCATAGCGTGCCACGGGCTCTGCCGGCGGGCCTTGGCGCCGTAGCGGCCAGCCGGTCTGCGTGGGTCGCTCAAAGCACCCTACCAACTTGAACGCAGCGGCGCAGGAGCGGTGCTTCTCGCCGCATCGGCTCCCGCGGGTCGACAGTCCCTCTAGGGCGCAGGCTCTGCAAGTACACAATGGACAGCAGTGGCTGAAGCGGGTTTGACCAGACAAACCGGCGAGCGCGCAGAGAAACTTTTGGCGCAGGCGCCGGCAGCGCTTGTGGCTGCGCCCTGGCCACCACGGCAGCGGTCCTTTTTGGCCCCGGTGGAATGGGCCCTGGGTTTTCGAAACAGGGGCCCTGGCTTTTCGAGGGACAAGGCGACTTCGGCACGGCAGCAGTCGTTGCCGAAATCCCCTTGTCCCATTTTGGCTTCGATAGTAGGACAGGGGGCGCATCCTTGCCGTGAACGAACGTCGGGGCCTGCCTTTCCGCTCGTGTGTGTGTGTCTAAGCCCAACAGAAGGAGGCAAAAAGAGGGCAGGAGCCAGGGTGCCGAGGAGCCGGGTCCCGCACTGGAACAAGCAGCTAACAGGGCCCAACGCCACCAGAAATCCGCTGTTGCCGCCGCCGACTCTGCCAGCGGGCCGGAAAAGAAAAGGGCACTTTCGTATCCGTCTTTGTTGAAAGAGCACAATCGGGTGTTTCTTTTACGGACCAGGCACGGCAGGCAATCGGCGTCTTTCTCTGTTGGCGTGTTAGGAGCAGTGGAAAAGCGATTGTCGCCGGTCGGCCG
This sequence comes from Lumnitzera racemosa, assembly GCA_024138005.1. NCBI lineage: Eukaryota > Viridiplantae > Streptophyta > Magnoliopsida > Myrtales > Combretaceae > Lumnitzera > Lumnitzera racemosa. Next base: position 35,799 of record JAMXBC010000146.1, on the reverse strand, counting down.
TTCCGCAGATGCCCCCTTGGCCGGCGAGATCGCCATGTCGTCGTCGAGCGCAAAGGTGAAGCCGACGGGCAAACCCAAGGAGGCAGCGCACAGGGTCCACAAAGGAAAGGGTCCACGATACAGAGAGTGTCCGCAGGGGGGGAGCCAGGGCACAGGCAGGGCGGCAGGGCTCCGCGCCACTTCGGCCACTTTCAACGGCGGTGTTTTGGGCAATCTGCGGCAAACCGGGCCGATCGACATTGCGGCCGGTGCCCTGGCCGGTTCGCGTGCGGACGCCGCATCCGACGGGCGGGGAATGGTTGACTCGGGGGGAAAGGGCGTTTGCGCCTGTAGATCCGGCGACAGTCGCGCCGGCACGGCGTTCGTTTGCGGCGCTGGAGGGCAGGATAGGGCGCAGCTTGCCTGCGCCGTGCGGCATCCCAGCAAGCCACTCGGCCCTGGACGACAGGACGAGGAGCCTCTTGAACGACGTGCCGGCGGCAATGGCGTCCTCACCGGCCGCCACGGCCGTGCGCCGTTGTCGTCACAGCACTCGGATACTTGCGCCATCGTCGTCACGGCGAGGCCGGGGGACGCCTGCGGATCAGGCCCGCGCGCGTGCCCCGGCAATGGCCTGCCGGGGGAAAGTGGTCCGGGCGCGTGGCTGCTGCTGCGGGGGGTGGCCTTTTAGGCACGCACCGGACTTCTCGACCGGCACGTCCTCGTTGCAGATTGCCCGCGCGGGCGAGCTCGGCGCAGGCAGGAGCCCACGTGTCGGACCGCGCGGGCGCGGGGCGCACTCGCGAGGGCCAAAAGGTAGAGAGAGCGACCGTAATTTGCGCGCGAGGCCTGCGCCGGGTCGTTGGAGGCCCACACACACTCAAGAGACACACAGAGTATCTGCACTGATCCACGCGGCTTTCCAGCGCCAAATTTTTCCAGCCGAAAGCGGGCCACGCAGCGAACGACGGTCACGAGCACATCTTTTTTTTCGGTTCGTCCCCTTCGTTCCGTCGCAGGTTTGCTTTCTCGTACAGACATGCACGGGGCAGCTTGCGGAAGGGCAAGCCTTTCCCTCATCAAGCAAAGGGTGAGTAAGGCCACGGGCCAGTCACGCTTTTTTCCATCCCGCCTGAACGACGGTCGCTCCGCTTTCCCGGCGTCGTGCGGTTGAGTCGTCTTCCAGAAGGCTTTCCATGCACGGAACGGTCGAGACGTCAAGCCGGCCGCGAACCGGGACGCAGCGGCGTGAAGAGCCTGCCTGCCGTTTGAGGCTTTTGACTGCCTAGCACGGTGCTTCGAGGTGGCGTGCACCTACCGCATTCAACAACCCCATTTGCGCACATGGTAGTTGCAGATTTGTTTGATGACAGACGGCGATGGCAACCACAATGGCAGAGTGCGTGGGCAGAGGCAGGCAATGCGGACGCGAGCAGATGCCCGGAGAACGTTCCTAGGAGAAAAGAGAGGGGGAGGGTACAGCAAAGGCGGGTGGGGCTCGTGCCGTGGGCCTCTCCAAGAGCAGGGCCCCCACGCAAGCGCCCTGTACTGCACTTACAGTAAAGGCACCAGGGTATCGTCGCTTGGGGTTTATCTCGTACTCGCCGCGACAGCAGGGCGCCAACAGGAGGGCAGAACCACAAGGGCGGAAGCGGTGAATAGAGGCGCGCACAGGAGGAGGTCGCGCGCCTCTCCCCGCCGTCGATGCTTGATCCCTGGCTGCCGGCGCAGGTGCGCTGCTTCTCAGGTGGCTCGCTTCCCGCGCGCGTGGCTGGCGCGACACATGGTGTACCGTCTGTGCTATCTCGCACGCGCAGACCGGGCTGCAACCTTGTTCCGCGCAGCGGTCAGGCCTTTTTTTTTCGCGTCGGCGTGTCGCCACCTGCCAGCGTGGCTTGCATAAGGCAGGACCCCACGGCGGATGGTTTGGAGGTGCTGCAAGCTGCAGCCACGTTCCCGGGCCCGGCGAGCGCGCGGCCCTTGGTAAAGCCCCGGGCGGATACAACCATTCGGAGAACAAGTGACGACCACGTACGAAGGACGACTGCACAGACTCCGAAAGGGGGGCCATTCGGCACCGCGCGGAGCTCCGGGCTGCCGACCTGCCCACCGCCTTGAGGGCGCCGTGGGCGGTCGCGATCGAGGATCGACGGCGCAGCACGAGGATAACGTTGAAGACGGTGACGGTGACGGCGGCGGCGGCGGCGGCGGCGGCGGCGGCGGCCGGCGGGCGGATAGCGTCCACCACGGACGTGCGACGGAGGCACCTTGCACGAGAAAGGCACAGGCGGACCAGCCCCGGCAATTAGTTGCGCGACCCCAGCCGAGTCGTGTTCTCGAGACGAACCAGCGACGGGGGCAGTCACTGGATCAACTGCCGGAAACGCAACACGCCCACAGCGTGACAGCGTGTCAGCGCCGTCAGCACAGCTGTCGCGTCGTCCAGCACGAGAAAGGGTGCGGATAGCGGGGCCCTTGGTCTGCCACTCTGCGCATGGGCTGCAGCCCGCCGCGCGCCCCACCCGCCCGAGTCGTCAGGGCAATGGCTTTCAGGGTTCGACGGGCGTGGGCTTCACGCATGCTGGTGGCGGCGGCCGGGGGAGGGAACTCTGCCGTCGTCGCCGCCACGGGTCCAAGCCCCTCGTGCGCGCTCCCTGGTGCTCCTGCGCTGTCCCTGCCGCCGTTTCCCTTGTCGCCGTCCCGATTGAACGGCGACTAATGATGGAGGTGTGGTGGCGATGGTGTCAGTGGCGGCCGTGGCTGCCAGGGGAAAAGCATGGAGAGCAGCACAGCAGGTATCGCGGCGGAGAGAGAGAGAGCGTGTCGGCAGTTGTGCAACGAACCAGAGCAGCGACGGCGACATGGCACATGGAGCAGCAGCACGTTGCCGAAACGTCGGCCGCACAGTGACCGCTTCGGACGGGAGAGCAGCCTGTAACTTGCCGGTGCACGGCGGAGACCGCATTCAGCAGCGGACGCGCGAACCGGGCGGGTGTGCGTCGAGGGTCGCAGGTGTCGACACGGCGCACCTGAGCACAGGGGGGGGGGGGGGAAGGGCGCGCACGCAGACGCACGATGCACACACACCTCTCGGAAGGGGTCCAGGCGTGCGCGAGTGTGCGTGCGGATACGGTCGAGGGTGTTGAGCGTGCTGGTGCCGGATCGCCCAAGCGGTGCAGCGGCCGCCGGTGGTGCCGCCTCGCCGCCGCCGCCGCCGCCGCCGCCGCTCTACCTGCTCCCTGGCCGTCCGTGGGCGGCCCATGTTGCATGGCGTTTCCCAAGGGAAATCTGCGTACCGTGCGGACGTGCGTTTCGAGCGCTGTATCGTTTCCGCCCGGCGAGTTTCGCAACACAGGACGCAGGAATTAAATAACATCAACTCGTCTGCCCTTTTTTTCGATCGATCATCACCATCACCATCACCATCACCATCACCATCACCACTTTCCAGCTCTTCACTCCTAGCATCAGACATCCCACTAACCTGATCACCACTACTGAGCTGGCCCCTTCTTCGGAAGACATCTCTCAAAACAACATCCTTCAACCCTTCACAACAGCACAATGGCGCCCGCAAGTCGTCAACGGGCTCCTCGCAGGAGGAGCCGAAGCGGTCGACGATCCGCTTCAACCTCACCCGGTTCAACAGCAGCGCCTTCTGCGAGAACGCCAACCCCGACGAGGACTGGACCAAGATCCCGGACCTGGCTGAGCGCCGCCGGATCCAGAACCGGATCGCGCAGCGCAACTACCGCAAGAAGCTGAAGCACGCATGGAGGAGCAGAACGCTTCCGAGGCCGGCAGCGACGACCTCGACGCCCGCCAGCGCAAGGCCGCCTCGTCGCAGGCGCCCCGCTCGCAGCCCATGCCGACCGGCATCCAGCGCCACCACCAGCAGCAGCACCACCAGCGCAAACCTGTCCACGCTCAGCTCCCCCGCATGTCCGAGGCCGAGGCAGCTTCGTACTACACCGGCTCGCTGTACGGCGCCCGGACCAGCTACTCGCCGCCCGCGCTGAGCCCCGACGACTCCGAGCCCAACTACGGCTCCTACCGCACCCACGCCTCTTCGGTCGCCTCGATGAGCCCCTTCATCACCGACGACCTGGCCCTGCCCATCGGCGACGACAAGCCCTTTGGCAACGACCCTCGTCGCCGCCGACTGGACCCCCTTTGACGGCTCTTTCCTCCTTTGACAACACCGCCGCGCACCCGGACGCGTGGAAACGCCAGCTACGACAACTCCCAGGCCATGTTCGACCCGCTCGCTCTCTACCCCCCGAGATGAACTCGTTCATGGCCGCGGCCAGGACCCGCACCACGCTTCTCTCAAGACCGCTGCCGACCCCATGCCGGCTTCTCGATGGAGCCCCAGCCGCAGGACTTTTTCGGCCAGCCTTGGGCTACCTGATCCTGTTCTTTATCTCTTGGAACTTGGCGAGGAGTCTGGGGAAGCCGACCGCGGAGGAAAATTTGTCAACCATCTACGAGAAAGCATAGCGAAGGCGTTTGGAATCTCTTCTTTTCGGGAGTCGAGAGTGCTGGGCGACGAGGAAAAAGAGGGCGTGCGCGCACGCTTCGGAGCGGGGGCCTTGTCCTCCTCCCTCCTTTTCCGCAGCTTCGGCCCGGCGCATCTCCTCTTTTTCTTGTCTCGCTCTCGACAGCCTCGTGTTTGTCGAAATCGAAACATGCTTCACACCTTCTTCTCTCTGCAAATGCGCTTGCCTGTGATTTCCTGCCGTGACTTGCCGTGACTTGCGACCTCCGACGCGGGTTTGCTCCTTTTGTCGTGGGCGCCTCCTGTTCTCCGCAGCGCCCTTTCTGCCCATTTTCCATCGCGGCCATGCAGACGTGGCAGACTTTGGCATGCCTGCGCACGGCGAGAGCGCGCGGAGCCACCGGGCTCTCGGATCTGCTGGATCTTCCCTTGTTCTCCCTCCCCCGAGTCCCAACGTGCAGCTGTCACTGTGCCGAGACCGCCGCGCCTGCGTCCCGTCCTGTACGAACGTGCATCCGCGCCCCGCCCCGCAGCACCACCCACTTTTCCTCTTCACGGCTGGTCTGCATACGTCGAGCGCATGCTGCACTGTACTGTAGGCGGACCCCTGCGTGCGACTGCGCGATCGGCACCGTCGGAGGTGCCTTGCTAGCTCGCCGGCCTGCCTGGCCCGCGGCGCTGTTGTCTTTGTGCGACTCGCCCGCGGCGCCGTTGTGTTTGCACGACTCGCGCGTCGCGCAGCTCGAAGCTCCGGTCGGCGCCTTGGGATCCCTCGCCGCGCTCGCCGGGCGGAACGAGTCCCCGCACGTCATGGCTCGGGCGGCCGCGCTCAGGGTCTTTTTTAGCTGCGTCACAGGGTCCGCCTTCACGTGCAGACGACCGTTTGCTCCCGCGCCAATCAGCGCCCGCCCTGGCCCGTCCGTGCTCGGCGCTGCCAGCTCCGCCGCCGCCGTCGCCGCCGCCGCCCGCCCGCCCACCGGCCGCGCAATTTGACGCTGTCCTCTTTGCTGTCTCTCGCGCGAGTGCTTGGCCGCTTTTGCGGCTGGAAACTGAGTCGCGCGCCCCGCCGTCGGTCGGCCGGCCACAAAACCTTGTTCGGCGCTGGCAGTCCCGCTCCTTCGTCCTGATGTTCGTCTCCAGCGTGACGTCTTTTTCCCCGTCACTCACACAAAGACAGGCGGACAGATGCAAGGCTGCCACACGGATGCACGTCGCTTCAGGTGACACGAGTAGACCCCAGCACATCGCCTGACGCCCAGACTTGTGCTGCCTGGACAGCACAGCAAATACGCGCGTGGATGGCAGATGGCTTGCCCGGTCCGCGGCGGCGGCGGCGGCCCATGCGGAGGGCCCTGGAGATCGCGCGCCGCTGATTCGCACCGCGCCCGCGATCCGCATGGCCGTGGCGCTGCCGCGCGACCACAAGCTCGACCTGGCTCGACAATTGCCAACGCCCTTCCCACCGTTGCTGCATTTCCCGCACGGGGGCCGCGCGCGCAGGCAAGCTCTTGCCCGTTCCTCGAGGCCTGGCGCGTGGCTCTGCTGGCGCCGTCAACAAAGGCAGACAGCCTGGGACGCAGCCACGCGAAGGAGCCGGTCGCCACCACCGTCGCCGCCCTAACGGCCACTTTCCCACGGCCCTTCCTGGGCGACACTTTCGATATCCTCCTCTTTGCCTGTACGACCGCCGCAGACAGACACCCGCAGCTTTTGCGAGTGCACCCTCAGTGTCCGACTGCATCGAGGACATTGCCGGCTGGCATCATCACGCTCCTTGTCTGCTCGCTTTTTGCGCCGCAGACCCTGGCTTTTCTCTCGAGATCTGCCATGCCGCCCCTCAGCCCTGTGTCTACCCGGCACCTAGTCTAGACGGCAGACAGTATGGCCTCACACTGTACGGATGACAGGCCGCTGGCCGGCCTGTGCGTCTTCTGTATACAGTACGCCTCTCCTCTGCCTCGGTGCGTCCTGGCCCGTCCCCCTGCGCAGTACGTCTCTCCTGTACATCTCCTCGGCGGTGCGCCAGCGTCTCTCCCAGACTCGGCCGGCCTCGATCTCGCCGCCACCGCCGCCGCCATTACCGTGCGCCCCTGTTTCCGGAGACCAACGCCAGCCGCGTGGCTGCTCCGTGAACGCCACCGAATCTGCCCGACCGCGCGCTCGCACCAGCCGGCGGCGACAGCGGCGCCGCGGCAGCTTTGCCGAGCAACCAGTCGCCGCCACGTTCGTCACGGGCGGCACTTGTAGAGCCGCCGTCGCCTGCTGCCCAGCTGTCAGGCTGCCAGGCTGCTGGGCGCGTCACGGCGGCAAGCAGCGTCACGTGGACGGCCGGCGGTGAGCTCGACGAGCCTGTGCAACTTGACGAGCCTGTGCGACCGTTGCTTCGGATAGCCATCAACTCTCAGCCGTCAGTCACCAGTCATCAGCCTTGCGCATAGGCGCCGCGGCATTCATATGCGGCCTGGCGCGTATGTAGGACAGCGAGACCTTGTACTACAGATCATGACCGAGGACGCTCTTTGTCCAGTCGTCCCAGTCTTGGCCGGCGCGAAGCCAAGTCGCGCGCCGTACTCTGCGCCGCCAGACGAGCATCCTTCCATTATTGTCTTGACTCCTGCCGCACGCGAGTCAGGCCGGCTCGCGTAGGGCGTCCCGCGGTGGCCGGCCCCCTCGTCCCGCCGCGACGCCTTGCGCCAGGTACGCTCCTCGGCTGCCGCAGCCTCTGATCACTCACGAGCAGACGCGCCGCTTGGCGACGCACAATGCGACTGCGGTCCTTCATTGAAGCCACAAAAAGCGACAAGACAAACAAAGAAGCCGGGCAGACGGGCGGTCAATGGCGGAGGCCGGCCGGCAGCACGCGACCAGGTCCAACCGCCGCCTCCGCGCGAGTTTATGCGCGCAACGCGCCGCGCATCAGCGATGGACGCAGCTGAGCCGCCGTCCGCACGCGCGCGCGCCTGCTGCACGGCCGCCGCCGCCCTCGCGTCGCACGGCATGCTCGCCGGCGGGCAAGCAGCCACTCGTAGCGCCGAGTTGGCCGGCCGCGGTCGCGGCCGCGCGCCGTCGTGTGTATATATCGGCCCGTAGTCCGGCATGACGTGGGGGACGACGGAGACCAGACGCCCGAACACGCCGCTCTCGACTGCGCGATTGAACGATACCACGATGAAGTTTGAGCAGCAGGACCTGTTCGCGGCTCCGAGTGCGTTTGCCCCTATTCTCTGTCTAGCTCCGCCGTCGCGGTGTCTGCGAGGAGCGCATCGACGCAGAGACTAACACCGACAGGCGGTGGGAGGCGGCGGCGTGGACGGCGAGCGACGACCGCGTGCGCGGCGGCGCCTCGCGCTCGCACCTGCGCGTGCTGCGCGACGGGCAGACGCGCGCTTCTGCGGCACGCTGGACACGAGCGTGCTCGGCGGCGCCGGCTTCGCCAGCCAGCGCACCGTCGCCGACGACGCCACCTGGACCTGAGCGCGTTTGACGGGCTGCGCCTCGAGGTTGTCCGCAGCGACCGTGCGTCTCTCATTGTTTGAGCAGCGGATCGTTCTCTGAAGAGCGCTCCCTTCTTTGAGCAGAGCATTGTACGCTGGGAAGTGCACTGGATGCTGACGATGGACCCAATAGACGTGACGTACACGCTGGTGCTCAAGACGAGCTGCGCGCGCGCGACCCGGCGACGGGCCGCGAGCGCGCCGTCACCGCGTGGGAGCACGATTTCGCCGTGCACCCGGACCCGGCCGCGGCAGACTCGCTGCTGATCGAGGTCCCGTGGAGCGCGTTCAAGCCGACGTTCCGCGCAAGCCGCAGGACGACGCCGGCGAGCTGCAGACGCAGCACATCCGGCGCTTCAGCCTCATGGTCCGCAGGTGCGTTGCTTTCCGTCGAGTCTGGCGACTGCAGAACGAGAGACTGAGGGCAGGAGCAGCTTCTTCGCTCGCAGCAGGGCGACTTTGACCTCACGGTCCGCAGCATCGCCGCGTACAAGGGCGCGCGCTGCCGCGTCAGCAGCGCGTTCCCGCGCGGTTCTGCGACGACCCTGCGGACGAGAAGGCCGCGGCGCGCGAGATGGACTACGCTGCGCCGAGGGATGCGCGGGACGAGGACGCGCAGGAGGGCGGCGTGCTCGCTGCTGCGCGGCGCTGTCTGTGCTGAGCTCGTTTTGGGAGCGCCGTGGCGATGCGTCGGGCGGCGTCTCGTGCCAACGGGCCTCCGGCGGCCAGCTTCCAGCTGGACCGGCTGTTTTGGCACGGCGCGCTGCGGCCAGCTGCTCCCTGGCGTGAGCAAGAAAGGAGCCGATCCAACTGGAAGTTGGCCGCCGGAGGCCAGTCTGCGGAGGTCTATCCCAGGAGCGAGTCGCGCTGTTGTGCACTGATTTCGCAAAAGACACTGCAGCATGGATGGCACAAAGACAAAAGCATGGCTTCATGACGCGTTGCATCGCATTGATCATTCATCCCGAGAGCGTGTGCGTGAGTGGAATCGAAAGACAGGGGTGTACAGCGTTTCGGACGACGGGTCAGAGCCCTGGCGGGCCCCAGCCGAGCGCGCGGGGGAGCCACTGCGGCGTGCCGGTGTGCTGCTCTGGCGTGGGTATTGCGTGCGCGGCGTGGGAGCGGCTGTTACTAGGTAGCGGGTAGACAGCGTAGCGGCCGGTGCTGTCGAACGGGTTGCCCTGGGCGGTGTTTGAAGAGGGTCCCATCGAGGTGCTCAGCGTGGAGCCATTCAGAGAGGACGGCCCCGAGGAGGCTGCACCCGAGGGCACGCTGTTCGGCGTCGTCCAGCTCGACGAGGTCCAGCTAGAAGTCGGCCACGTGGACCCGGTATCGGCCGTGGCAGCGTAGGGCGCGGACGCGCCGGCAAACGGCTGCGGCGCGTAGTGGCCGCTCCAGAACTCGGCGTCGCCCGTCCACGGTGTCTCCGCCAGGCCCTCGAGCAGCGTATCGAAGCCGGCGTCCAGCTCGCCTGCGAAGCTGGGCGGCGGCGCGTTTGTGAGCGGCGCAGCGGCGCGGTTTGCCATGCCCGCCATTGCGAGCGCCGCGTCGCGTGTCTGGTCCGCCGCTTCTTTGGGTCGTTTTGCCGGGTTGGCGGACGGCGTGGTCGAGTTCGAGCCACTGGAGACAGCGGCAGTGGTGACAGCTGCAGAGGGAGACGCCGAAGGCCGAGCAGGAGCAGGACCAGGGGCAATCTCAGACTCGTCGGGGCCAGCGGTGTTTTTGCGGGCGACGTCCTGCAGCTCGTGCAGCAAGTTCTTGATGCGCGACTTGATGTGCGCGCCGCCGCCAAAGGCGCGGACCAGGTCGAGCGCCATCAGGATGTCATCGCGGTACGCGCGCTGGAAGTGGTCTGGATACAGCGCGACCGGAAGTAGAAGTGTCCCGATCGCGGCCGGCACAAAGTTTGCGAATAGAACAGTGTCGAAGCGGGACAAGCGAGGCCGGTCCTCGACCGCGTCTCCGTCGTCTGCCGGGCGCTGGTCGATCCCCGGCAGGAAGCCGGCGCGGCGGCGTGGCTGCTTCACAACCGGCCTGTCCTCGGAGTGGCCGTCGACCTGCAACAAGTTGTGCAGCATGCTGGAGACGGTGCGCGCGAGCTGCACGACGCACATGGACTGCTCGAGCGAGGTGGCGGCGGGCGCGGCGTCGGACTGGGCGGCGAGGATGTGGCGGCCCCAGGCCAGACGGACGGCCTTGACGCGCATGTCCAGCAGCAGCCGCTGCCTGAACAAGCCAGGCGACTCGGCGAGCTGGGCGGCGAAAAAGGCGCGCACGTCTTTTGTACCTTCGGGGATGACAAGTCTCAGATGGGCGGGAAGGTGGGCTTCGGCCTTCCGCACGCGCTCCTCGACTTCCATCGAGGAGGGCGGCTGGAAAGGCCCGCCGTGGGCCGGATTCAATTTTCGAGTGAGGCACATGGCCAGACGGGTCAAAGAGACCATGGCGTCGACAAAGGGATACTCTTCGCGGAAGTCGTCGTCGATGATGGCGTATTCGATGTCGGCGTCCGGGACGGCAAAAGCGACTTGCATGCGTGAGGACCAGTGATGGTCGAGGGTGTAGATGAGCCAGAAGAGTGCTTTTGTCGGAGCCACGTCCTCTTCCTTCATTGTCGTGTAAGCCTCTTTGCGGTGGAGGCCAATCTCGTAGCACAGACGCGCGGCGAGGCAGATGGTGCGGCTGGCGAGTCTCTCGTCGTTGACCATGAAATGATAAAGGGCTTGCAGAACGACGATGCGGCACCAGTTGACGGTGGTCTCGCCACGCAGGCGGTGCACGTCCCTGTCCGTGACGCTGTCGAAGAGAGCCTTGGACTGGCGGCTGGCAGCGCCGTCCCGGACGATCAAGGCCAGGGCGAGCACGAGCTTGACAATCTCCGTGTGCGAGTCTGTCAGCGCGTCGGCGCCGTCCAGGCCGCTGCGGATCAGACCGCTGCTGAGGGCTGCGGTAATGAACTCGAAGAGACAGCGGCGTGGTGCATCATCCGGTCAATGTCGAGCACAGGGAACATCGGATGGAAGTGGCTCTGGAACAGGCGGCACAGCTGGCAGGCCTCGGGCTGCCTGATGGTCCAGATGGGGTCCTTGCAAGCGCCAAAAGCTTTGGGATCCCAGTCTCCAGGCGCTTCCGGGCTCTTCTCTCTCGCTGTCTCGAGCCGCGGCGGCGATTTCAAGGGTGAGCGATCCGCCGCAGTGAGAGCCGGGTCGACCACGGCAGCGATGGGCTTGGCTGCCGCGAGTCGCTCCACCGCAGCCGCAGGCCGCTCCATCGCAGCCGCAGGACGAGCCTCCTGGCCCTGGCCCTGTGCCTGACCTTGGCCTAGACTCGACTGCAGCGCATTCATCGACTGCCATAAGAAGTCGACCTGGCCCTGCAGGCTGGTGACCTGCTCGGCCAGGCTCTTGATCTCGCTTCGAGTCGTCAGCATCTCTTGGCCGGGCCGAGCACGAGAGGAAAGAACAAACCTGGCATCTTTTGCGCCGGCGGTGCCCCAGTTGGGCGCGTAGACGCAGTCGAGGCGCAGGTTACCGCAACGCTCGCAGGGCGTCTGACCATTGCACTTGATCTTGCGGCGCTTGCACTCGTTGCTGTGTCGTTTCAGTCAGGCTTACAAACCACGCTCGAACAGCAACAGGACAGACCAGGCGATGGAGACATAGCGACTCCGCTTGGAGCGCTGGCCAGTGCCGTGCGCGCCGGCTCTGCAGGCGCGTCGTCGGCGGCGTCTGCGTCTGCGTCCGCGTCGGCATCGACGGGCGGGCCTCGCTTGCGGAAGCTTTCCGCACTGTGCGCGTGCGGAGGAGGCGCCTCGGCCTCGCCGCGGGCGGTGCGGTCGCGCGAGGTCGAGCGCGAGGCGAGCGCATACCGCGGCTGCTGTGACATTTTTCTTGCTGCCTCTCTTCGAGCAGTCGACGGGCGGCGGCGGTGTTTGACAGGTGCTGCTGGACTGCCGCATCAGCGCCGGCGGAGGCGGCGGTGGCGGCAGCGGTCACAACAACGACGCTAGTTGCGAGAGCAGCCGCCAACGGATCGTCTTGCATAACAGTGCAGTGTCGGGAAGCACTCGGGGAGCACTTGACAAGAGGCCGCGGCGGAGGGAGAGTCTTGAGCGGGCGTCACGCGTGCGGCCATGGTGCCGTCCTGGAGCCCAGGAGCCGCGGAGCCGCTCTCGCTCGCGCAACGGCCGGAGCAATACTCAAACGGGTCCAAGGGCGCGCACGCCCGCCTGCTGGTTCGCACTTCCCGATGCGAGCCCTTGCCTGTCCGTATTCGGATACTGTTGCATCGCGTCCGCACAGTCGCGCTGTGCCAATCGATCGGGGTCCGTTTCTGCTGCGTCCCGGATCTGCGCCGGAAGCCAGGTCTCGTGACCGCGGTGGCGACGAGGACTTGTGTGCGCCTCACACAGGAGGACAAAATCAGCCGGTCCAGCTGGAAGCTGGCCGCCGGAGGCCCGTTGGCATAGAACGACCTGTCCCGCGTGGGACAATCTGTCCAGCACAGAAAGAAAGGGCGGGCGTGGGATGATCTGTCCAGCACAGAAAGACAGGTGAGGCGTGGGACGATCTCTCCAGCACAGAAAGACAGGTCAGGCGTAGAACGACTTCTTCCATTGCGAGAAGCGCAGTCGCGACGGGAGCGCACAGTAGTGACGGACCGCTAGAGACAGACGCGGTGCTCTGTAGAAAACAAGCGCAGCGCGTGGCTAGTGTACAACAGAGGGGGATTACTGTAGCGTGCAAGGCAGGGCTCGGACAAAGGAGAGCGGGCGTGGCGGCAGCGTCGGCGGCGCTTCAGGCCGGGCTGGCGCGCCTCGAGCGGGACGCTTTGGCGTTGGGGTAGACGGCGCGGAAGTCCTGGAGGTACTTTTCGCGCGCCGCCGCGCTCTCGTCCTCGTATGGCTGCAGGCGATTGTCAGCTTCTGCCAGAGGTGCAGAGGGAGTGGAGGAGGCACCTTTTTGGTGTCGGCGGACAGGCTCTTCCACTCCTGGCTGATGGCCTTTGTGGCCGCGGTCATGGGCTGGCCGACAAAGTCGCTGGCGGTGCGGCGCTCGGCCAGGTAGAGGAAGAATGCGCTGACGGGCCGCTTGGGCGAGCGGTCGTCCTTGATCAGGCGGGCGACGGGCGGGGTGCGCACGGCGGGCTTGCCGGCGGGCGCGCTCTGCTGGCGCTTGCGGATGTTGCGCAGCGCGATGCGGGCCGAGTTCGCGTCGCGGATCGCCTGCGCCGAGTGCGACGCGACCCAGTCGCGGTACGCGGCCTCGTTCTTGCGCGCGTTCGCCTTGGCCACGTTCTCAAAGTGCTTTCAATCGTTGTTAGTTCTTCTGCGGTCCGAGCAGCCGGGGTTGAACAAGACCACGACGGTCACGGTCATGAATCGACGGATACACACCTCTTTGTCGGAGGCGGCGAGGCTGCGCCACTCGGAACTGAGCTCGGCGGCCTTGCTGGGCGTGCCGGACCGCTCGAGCATGAACACAGTCCAGGCGCGGTTCGGCAGCCAGGCAACCTTCTCGTCAAGCAGGCAATCTTCTTCAGCTCGCGGATGTTATCGCGCAGCTTGGCCGTGAGCACCGTCTGCTGCTGCTTGGGCGGGAGATTCTTGAATGCGACGCGCTTCTTGGCCTTTGGCTTCTTGCTCTTCGCCGCTGCTGTCGTCTTCTTCTTCTTCTTCACGGCCGCTTCTTCGCGGTTGACGTCTTCTTGGAGGATGTTGACTTCTTTGCGGGTTTGCGAGCTGCTGCTGCGTACAGCGACCAGGGTGATGAGCTGAATTGCCGGCGCGCGGAAAAGGGCGCGGCCAGCTTGAGGCTGCCATTGGCGAGCTGCCTGAAGCTGTGCGCGCGCGCGTATGCAGCCGCAGCCCGGCGGCCGAGCGCGTTGAGCAGCATGGCCTTTTTCGTCGTTGGACAAGGGCACGCGCGCGGTGTCGTCAAACAAAGGTGGTGGAAGGACAAACTGTCGCGTGCCGACGGCCGTTTGGCGAGCTTGGATGGTGTGCTGTATGATCACCAGCCACCGGGGGGCGCGCGCGCGCCGACTCAGGCAGAGGGAGGATGACAGCACCGAGCTAGGCCGGATTCCAGCCGCGGTCCGGACGTCACTCTCGTTCGCGCACGTGACGTGCGTCGCCGCGACCAAGTGAATCACCGCGGCATGTTTGGCTGTTTGTCTGCGCAACCATTATCTTTTTTTTTTGCTCTCTTTTCTCTCTCTCTCTCTCTCTCTCTGCAGGACGGCACAGGACTGGCACCTGCACGAGTTGCAGGAGCGCAGTTTTTGTTGGACTGGCAGACGGGCAGTCCCGCTGCAAGCAGCCTCACAGGCTTTCGCATCAGCGAGTGAACGAGACTTATAGCAGCTTGCGGACGATTGGGCGGACCGTCGGGTGGACGATTGAACGGACAACCCAGCGAACAATCAAAGCGGACGACACGGCACAGCGGACGACAGGCCGGACCACGTCAGCGCAAGCCGCTCCGCAATATGGCTGGCCGTCATCGCTCACCATCACCTGCAGGCAGCCAGGTGTCGCGTCGCAGCCAGCGCCGCTCGCGCTCTCCAGAGGTGAGTTGCCCCCGCCGCCGACAACCCCCGGGGCCAAGGAGTCTGTTGACTGAGACCGCGTCCGTTTTCTTCCCTTTTGGCAGGGTCGTCGCCGTGAGAGAGATGGCTACGGACACCACTACGGTCGCTCCGGCCGCGACGGCCGTCTCGAGCGGGACGGCCGCCGCCACCGCAGCCGCGAACGCGACACCGGCCGCTACTCCAATGACGCCGGCCGCTATGCCACCGACCCGCGCGACCGCTACCGCGCACGCGACGACGACCACGACGGCCGCCGCAGACGCTACGACGACGTGAGGGACGACCCTGCCAAAGTAGCCTTTCCTCTCTCTTTCCCCTCCCTCATCTTGAACAAGAGCTGACATGTAGAAAGGGATCGCCAAAGTCGCCTGCGTCTGCCGCCAAGACCGAGGAGCAGAAGAAGGCCGAGCGCCTGGCCCGGCTGGAGGAGTGGAAGAGAAAGAACCAGGCGGACAAGGAGCGCAAGCGCCAGGAGCAAATCCAGCAGGCCGACCCGGACTTTCAGCGCGAGCGCTCCTCCGTCGCCGCCCCCGCCGCTGCTCCTGGCGCCAGCAACGCGCCGGTCAAGCGCACCGCCTTTGGCACCGAGAAGTCGCCCAGCCCAGCGCCGAAGCGTGAGTCCTCCCCCGAGGTGTCTTCAGCGACCTCTCCCGGCCCACTCCCGGTGCCGGACTCCCCACGCCGCATGCTCTTTACTAAGATCGTGCACCCAGCCGGCCCTCTCGCCCGTTTCTCCTCAGGTGCTCCCCCTGCTGCCTCCGTCGGCCCCTCTGCTGGTCCCTCTTCTGCCGTTCGCTCGAATGGGTCGTCTATGAAGCCCTCCGCGTCATGGGAGCCGCCCGCCGCCACCGCCGCTGCCGCCCCGTCGAATCCTGCCCCGGCGAGCGTTCTGACGCCGAATCAGGCGTCGGCGTTTGCAAGCTTCTCCATCGGCAACCGCGCGCCCGCGCGTCCGGCGGCCCGTGCCATGGCGGGCGTTATGCACGACGACGGTGACGACTCACAGACAAAGCGCAAGCTCGCGCGCCTGCCCTCGCCCATCCCCGCCGCCGCTGATGAAAAGGATGAGGCTGAGAAAGTCAACGATGGTGACGACAACGAAAGTGACAAGCTCGCGTCTGACGAAGACGACGAAGATGCCGAGGCGGCAACCGCGCGTGCGCTGCAAAACCGCGACGCGCGCCTCAAGGCCGGCCAGACTACCGTCGCAGAGACCGCCGCAGAGACGGCAGACGAGGACGGGGACGTCGACCCGCTCGATGCTTTCATGACGGGCCTCAAATCAAACCGCGCAGCCAACACGGCGCCCGGTCTCGGCGGCGCCGGCGCCGGCAAGAAGAAACCCGAAAAGGACGGGCTCCTGGAACAGGACGACAGCTTTGCGACAATGACCGCTATGGGCGAGGAAAACTTGTTCGACATTGCTACAAAGACGAAGAAACGACGCGAGCTGCCGACGGTGGACCACAAGAAGATCCAGTACGAGCCGTTCCGCAAGAAATTCTACGTCGAGCCGGCCGAGGTTGCCGAGATGACCGAGGAAGAAGTGGCCGACGTGCGCCTGCAGCTGGACGGCATCAAGGTGCGCGGCCTCGAGGCGCCCAAGCCGGTCACAAAGTGGTTCGCAGTTCGGCCTCGGGATGCAGTCGCTCGAGGTCATCACCAAGCTGGGCTATTCGACTCCGACCGCTATCCAGGCGCAGGCGATCCCCGCCATCATGTCGGGCCGTGACGTGATCGGGATCGCAAAGACGGGCTCCGGCAAGACCGTTTCCTTCCTGCTGCCCATGTTCCGCCACATCAAGGACCAGCGCCCGCTGCGAGCGCAGGACGGGCCGATCGGTGTCGTGCTGGCGCCGACGCGCGAGCTGGTCACGCAGATCCACAAGGACTGCCGACCGTGGTTGAAAGCACTCGGCCTGCGCGCGGCCTGTTGTTACGGAGGCGCGCCGATCAAAGACCAGATCGCAGAGCTCAAGCGCGGCGCCGAGATTGTCATCGCCACCGCCGGCCGGCTGATTGATCTACTGGCGGCCAACTCGGGCCGGGTGCTCAACTTCACGCGCACGACGTACATTGTCCTCGACGAGGCGGACCGCATGTTTGACATGGGCTTTGAGCCGCAGGTGATGAAGATCATGTCCAGCATCCGCCCGGACCGGCAGACGGTCATGTTCTCGGCCACGTTCCCCAAGCAGATGGAGGCGCTGGCCCGCAAGGTGCTCTCGCGGCCGATCGAGATCCAGGTCGGCGGCCGTAGCACGGTCGCGCCTGAGATCACGCAGATTATCGAAATCCGCAACGACGACACCAAGTTCAAGCGCCTGCTGCAGCTGCTGGGCGAGTTCCACGAAGACGACGACGCGTTGACGCTCGTCTTTGTGGACACGCACGAGTCTGCGGAAGAGCTGATGAGCGCGGTGATGAAAAAGGGCTACCCTTCTAACAGCCTGCACGGTGGCAAGGATCAGAACGACCGCGACGATGTCAATTACCGACTTTAAAGCCGGCTACTTTCCGGTCCTGGTTGCAACGTCGGTCGCCGCGCGCGGGCTGGACGTCAAGCAGCTGAAGCTGGTCGTCAACTTTGACTGCCCGAACCACCTCGAGGACTATGTGCACCGCGTCGGACGCACGGGCCGCGCGGGCAACACCGGCACCGCCGTGACGTTCATCACCGACGAGCAGGACAAGTACGCCAAGCACCTGGTGGCGGCGCTGACCGGCAGCGGGCAGCCGGTCCCGCCGGAGCTGCAGAAGATGGCCGACGCGTTCGCCGAGAAGATCAAGTCGGGCCGCGAAAAGGCCTACAAGTCAGGTTTTGGCGGCCGCGGCATCGAGCGCTACGACGAGCAGCACAGCGCCAAGCTGAGCCGCGAGCGCCGCGCCTACCGCACCGGCGACGACGCCGAGGAGAGCGACAAGGAAGACGACGACCCTGACAAGATCCCGGAGGCGCGCCCGGCCAAGAAGCCGGCCGCGGCGCCCGCGCCCTCGGCCGCTGCGAGCACAGACGCTACGCCGCAGATCAGCATCAACGAGGCGTTTACGGTGCACAAGCGCGAGGACCCGCCGCCGGGCGCGGGCGGCGCCCCGACAGGCCGCAACAGCATGAACCGGGTCGCGGACGCGGCTGCGGCGATCAACGCGCGGCTGCGCAAGAGCGGCGACGTGCGCGGCAACGCGCCGATCGACAACAAGGGCCCGGACGCGGGCGCATTCCACGCCACGCTCGAGATCAACGACTACCCTCAGAAGGCGCGCTGGGCGGTCACGAACCGGACCAACGTCGCAAAGGTGCTCGAGTCGACCGGGACTTCGATCACGACAAAGGGGACCTTTTACGCGGCCGGCCAGCTGCCCGGCCCGGGCGAGCTGCCGAAGCTGTACATCCTGGTCGAGGGCGACACGGAGAATGTGGTGTCGGCGGCGATGCGCGAGCTGATCCGCATGCTGAAGGAAGGCCTGGCCGCCGCGGCCGAGAGCGACGCCCGCACCACCGTCAAGAGCGGCCGCTACTCCTCCTCTAGGAGCTAGTCCTTCTTTTGTTCTGCGCGGTCACCCGCGGTCACCATCCGCACCAGGGCTTGTTATAGCATATATCTTTTGAAACGGCGCGCCCCGCGTGGCCTCCTTGCTCTTCTCTCCTCTGTCGTGATTTGTTAGGGTATCTCAAGGAGCAGAATGCGTGAGCTCGACGTTGGTCGCCTGCTTGGTAGGCTGTGATCATGTACTGTTCGTGTTCTCATCTACAGCGCGGGTACTCGCATTACGTATCACAACACCTGCCATCCAGCATCTGTGCTTCTCTTCAGACTCGACAAGCTGTGCAGTGAGCGCCCGGTCCGCATCCAGCAATCAGCCGCCTCGATCCTCCACCATCAACGGAGCTCAATTCCAGGAGCGCAGGGTGGCGTTGGCGTCTGCCTGGCGCGCACCCAGCTCGTCCCGGCTCGCCTCCTGCAGCGTGTTCGTCCGCGACTGCCGCTGCTGCGCTGCGAGCTTCTGCGCCAGCGCGCCTTTGGGCTTGTCCGTCGTCCGCTGCCGTTGCTGTCTCGTATGTCAGCCTGTAGGCTCCATCCTTGACCGGAAAAGCTCTACCTCGGCGGCGAGTGCGGCGGCTTCGGGGGGCCTCGCGCGCAGCGCTCTGCTGGTCCGGGCTGCCGGGTGCGTGGCCGCCGGCGCCGCCCAGGATGTGGCCCTGGCCGGTCGCTGCCCTCGATGCCGCCCAGGCACGGCCGCAGTCGGCGCGTCCGGCCGCGCTGGACCAGTGCTCAGCGTCCTCCCCGGCCCTGTAAAGTTGGCCGACGACGCCGACTCGGTCTTGTTCGCAGATCGCGAGCAGATGTTGCCCATCCTGTCGCCGTCTGCGCCCCTCGTCTGTCCGGCCGCGCGGGTGATACGACGCGCCTGCGCCAAGAGCTGTCTCGGCGCTGGGGCGTCCACAGCTGATGTCTGTCTGGGGCAGTCACAGATCTTGTCTTAGATCGTACAGTAGCAACGGCCTGTGGAGGCGTAAACGTCCAGGCGCAGCCCCGAGGCGGGCTCGTCTGAGAGCACTGGACTCACGGATGGTCAAGCCGGTGCGGCTCGTCACCACGTCGCATTGCGCGCGCGCGTCGTCGGAGCTGTCGCAACCTTTGCCGCCCTGGAACCTGGTATAGCAAGCGCCGCGACCGCACCCTCATCACAGCGCGCGCTTCCGAGCGCCGACCAGAAGCGCGAGAGGCTCAAGCGCGAGTGCGCAAAGTTTTCGCGCCCTCCACCTCAGCCCTGACGGTTCCCTTCGGATGCGACCCTCCTCGGACGCACTTTACAACCGCTCCCCTGGTTTCTCTCTGCCACTCGCCCTTTGAGCGCGCTACAGACAGAGAGGACCCTGAGACAGCATGGAGGCGCTCGAGGTGCCACCGCAGCGCCAGAAACGGCCCGCGACGCCGGCTGACCACGTGCCCGCATCCGCCGGCAAGAAGCGCGCCAGCGAGCACCTGCGCACCGCCAGCTGCCACGACGCCGGGCCTTTCTATGCCGGACAGTATGCTGGACAGTACGGTGGACACTTCACCTCTGGACAGTACCCGTTCGAGGACCCGATGGACCCCACCTTTGGACTGGCCAACCTGGCGTGGGCGTCGCAGCAGCTCCCAGACGCACAGCTGCATCAGGCCCTAGACGCGAGCATGTCGTACCGTGCACGAATCCGGTTTGTTTGGAAGCAGAGGACGCGGTCGCGTGCTCGTCGCCGCACTCGGGCGAAGACGACTGCCACGAGGACGGCTGCGTGGGGGAGCTGTGCTTCAAGCCGGACTGCGCCGACATTGAGCAGTGCGGCATGTCGTGCGCTGAAGAGACGAGCTGTGCCAGCCCCTGCTTCGGCCCCGGCTGCGAGGAGCAGGACCCGTGCCCGACCGGGTGCGACTACTCGGCCCCCTGAGCTGCATCGGCGGCGGGCTGCCGGACGAGAGCGAGGACGACAGGCAGACGCGGCAAGCCTACAGCTGGTTCTGGGGCTTTCCCGGACGCCGATCACGCGGAAGGCAGTGGTGTATCGACGCTCCAGCAGTTGACCCGCAGCGCCCCGATGGATGCCTCGACGTTTACTGCCTTTCGTCCTGAAGAGTGCGAGGCGCTGTCGTGCGGCTGCGTCGACCCGCAGTGTCTTTCGAAAGACTTTTGCTTCCACCTGCGCGGGCACATGTCTGGCGCCGAGAGCGCAGACGAGCCATGCGCCGCGCGGGCCGGCAAGCCGCGGACCACCATCCACGGCTGGACGCAGCATTCCTTTCCGACGCCTCGACGGGCGAAATCGGGTCATCCAGTTGCTGTGGAGCCACCGGGGACGCCAGCACTGACTGCAACGAGCTCATCGACCATCACCACTCCTTCCATCGTCTCAGCGCAGCCGCAACTACCAGCGTCAAGCACAGGGGCCGACCCGCTGATATTGCCAGTGGACAGACGGGTCGAAGGCGTGCGGCGTGGTCTGCGCCAGCGCCGCCGAGCTGCACGCGCACTGCGAAGAGGCACACGTCGAGCAGCTGAAGAGAGAAGACAGCGCGGAGAACGGGTTCTACTGCCACTGGGCGGGCTGCGAGCGGTTTCTGTGCCGCTCGTTCGCCGCGAAACCCAAACTCAAGCGCCACCTGCAGACGCACACGCTGCACAAGCCGTTCGAGTGCAGCGTGTGCGGGATGAAGATGAAGACGCGGGACGCGATGGACAAGCACGAGCGCACGCACTCGGGCAAGCGGCCGTACGCGTGCAACGAGCCCGGCTGCGGCAAGACGTTCGCGACCTCGACCGAGCTCAAGACGCACATGGTCGTGCACTCGGGCGCGAAGCCGCACCTGTGCGCGCTGTGCGGGCGAGGCGTTTGCCGACTCGTCCAACCTGAGCAAGCACAAGAAGACGCACTTCCTCGGCATGTGGCGCTGCGAAACGTGCGGCACCGCCATGAAGCGCTGGGACCAGATGCGCCGCCACATCCAGACGCAGGGCCACATGCCCGCCGTGCTCGCCGACGACGCCACCCAGCGCGCCTACAAGGCCCGCATGGGAGCGCGAGTGGCGCAGCCTGCCCGACGACCAGCGCCTGCTGCCCATGGACCCCTCCAAACGTACCCGCCTGCAATGAAGATGACGGCTGCCATGTTGAATGCGCGCATTGGTTGATGCTACCTGTCTATCCCAGTGTACTCCTCCCGTTTGTGAAAAGCAAATTTAAGAGGGCACCACGCACAGCTCGCGAGCGTCAAAGACGTACACCAGCGGCGTGCCCGCGCGCGCCCAGCGCTGCGTATTGAGCAGCACGCCCGCCTCACCCGGGCGCTCTGCGAGCAGCCGCGCAATCGCGCTCTCTCCGCGCCCGCTCTGTCCAACGACACGAGCCCGGCGTGCAGACACCGCGGCGCGACGGCGGGCGGCAGCGGCCCGAACGCGCCCGTGTCGACTGGCGCAAAGCGATGCAGGGGTCGCCCTGCTTGTTCCTCCACCTTGTCCTGCACCAGCCCGCTCTCCCTCGCGTCCGGCTCTGCAGACTCGCGCAGCGTGAGCCGCGCCGTCGTGCGCAGTGTGAAATCCGTAGAAGAGAGGAACTCGAGACGTAGAGGAAAGCCGCGCCATGCGCAGTATTGTGGGGCTGTGAGGGCATGCTCGCCACGAGCCACTGCCAGACCCGTGGATACCCGGCCTCGGGCACGCGCACGTCCGGCACCTGCAGTATAGCCGCGGAAGAAGGGCGGCAGTCTGTGCATTTCCGCGCGGGAGACGACGTGCGCGCTGCCCGCCGTCGCTGGAACATCACCATACAGGCAGCGCTGCACAAAGGCCGCGTCGGGGAAGGCGTTGTCCAGGACCGCCTCGGCGAGATTCACGAACCTGCAAGGATCGCGCGCAGGTCGAGCGCGGCGAGCAGGCGCGCAAGCTCCTTGTCGTCGCTGGCCTCGGCCACGCCCGCCGCATAGGCCGTCGCGTGCGTGTAGTCGTCGAGCGGGGCGTGCCTGCCGCGCTGCTCTGTCGTGGAGCTGGAGCTAGAACCAGCCAGCTTGAGCGCCGCAGAGGCAAGGCTGACGGTCAGCACCTGGCTGCGGGCGGCGGCGCGGGTGCGCTCGTACGCGGCCGCGAGCTCGGCGTCGCTGAACTGCTGGCAAAACGCCACGCGCGCCGAGGACCCCATGCCCAGCCCCGCGCCGACCGCGCGCAGCCGCCACTGGTCGATCGCGCGCATGCCGTAGCGCTGCGCGCCGGGCGCGTCGCGGAAGCGCGCGGCGCCGGGGAGCTGCGCGGTGCTGAAGCGCACGGCGCGCACGAGCGGCGCGAGGGTCGGCGTGCGTGAGATCCTGCCAGCGCGTCCAGCGAGGCCAGCTGCGTCGAGAGGTGCACCGTGTGGAAGAGCAGGGCGGTCGCGCTTGCTGAGAGGCGCCTGTTTGTTTGCCGGACGTGTGCCAGCGCCGTGCGGTCCAGGTGTGCGAGGATCTGCGCCAGGAGCTCCGCCGGCAGGTCGGCCAGGCGAGGCGGCTGCCGTTGCTGCATGTCCATCGCTGTGTGCTCTCTGTGCGGCGCCAGTAGCCGTCCAGATGCTTCAAGAGCTCCAGGTGCTTTGGGTGCTCCAGAGGTGACGTTGACATGCTCGGAGGTGCAGATCGGACGAGCACCGTGATGGAGGCGATCGGCCGTCCGGGGTACGCGCACGATTGCCGCGAACGGGCGAGCCCGGCACAGGGCAGATCGACCGTGGGGGGTGTGGGCGCGCTGCCGATTACTCCGCGCACACCCCCTGCGGTACTCTAGTCCGTCTATGCGCATACTTCTGACGACTGAAGAGCTCTCAGAACAAAAGGGGTATCATTGAAAGCGTAGAGGAGAGCAGGGATCAGTCGTGCAGGTCGTAGGCGGTGCCGCGGTCGATCACCTGCCAAATTGGCGGTTGCAGCTCCTCGGCGTCGAGCGTGGCGACGGTCGCGCGGTCGACAAAGGCGTACCACGTCTTGTTGATGATCCGCCGCTTCTTCTTCTTCTTTTTCTTCTTCGCGGCGTCCTGGATCTGATGTCGACTGAGCGTCGGACAACGGCTGTGCGTCGTCATCTTCCAGAGATGCATCACCATCGACGGCATCCTCGGAAGAGCCACCCCCGAGACGGTCGTCCTTCTTGGGGTTGTACTCGCCGATGCGGCGCGCGAGCTCGATCCAGCGGCGCACGCTGAAGCCCTGGTGCATTCCGAACAGGTCCGCCTTGCTGCGCGTGTCGTACTCGAGCGCGTACTCGAACGGCCCCCGGCTTGGGCTTGTCCTGTGGTGCGCCCTTGCGCCCGTGCCGGCCCGGGCTCCAGGACAGCCCGTCAGAGCCTGGCGACACGTCCTCGACAAAATCGTTGTTGATGAGCGTGAGGTTGGCGTACAGCTGCCGGTAGCCGACGAGCGACAGCGACTGCGGCGAGTACGCCGGCCCGGGCGGCGCCAACTTGGATGGCGGGCGCGGCACCGCAAACTTTGGCCGCTTGGGCTTCTTCTTTTTCTTTTTCTTCTTGCGCTTTTTCAGCGCAGACTCGTCGTCCTGAGCTTCGTCGAGCTCGTCCTCATTTGGATCATCCTCATCGTGGACAAGACTGTCCTCGGCGTCGACTTGACTGCTCACCGCACCAAAATCACTCTCAAAGGCGAGAGCGAAAGGCGGGCCGGAGTGGACGTGCTCGTGCTCGAGGCCCGTCACGTTGTACTCGAACAGGCGCAGCGTGGGAAAGTAGTTGGGCACGACGCTCGGGGCGACGTGCGCGACGGCGAAGCGCTCGGCGTACGCGCCGCCGATTTGGTCCAGAAACTCGCGCTCCCGGTCGAGTGCGGCTTGGCCGTCGTCCATCGAAGCGACCTTGGGAGGCGCGGGCAGCTTGGACCAGTCGCGGCGCAGCTCCATCAGGTAGTCGGTCGTGCTCTCGACCTCAAAGTCAGAGCCTCCACTTGACAAAAGGTCTCCCGATGACGACAGAGGCCAGGAGATGTCGCGAAAGTCCTGGACGATAAAGTGGTCAACGTTCATGTGGCCGTAGAGGACCGCCGATGACAACATCGCGGTACTGGCGCAGCCACAGAGCGTATTTCTGCCAGCACGTCTCGTCCCAGCTCGACTTTGCGCCGTTGCGGGCGGGAGGCACGTGGCCCATGAGCAGAGCCTTCATGCCGCGGTCGCGCAGGAACTGCAGCTGGATGCGCAGCCACTCAAAGTGCTCGTGACCGGGCTCGGCCGGATCGTCGCACCCGTCCACGGCCGCGTTGGACGCGAAAAAGTAGAGCGTGTTCAGGCTGAAGACAGCCAGCCGGTTGGGCACGACCTCGACAAAGAACCAGCCGCCGCGGGCAAACTGGTGCCGCTGCGCCTCCGGGATGAACGGCCGCCACAGCTCGCCGTACTTTTTCGTCCACCGGTTCGGCCCGAGCGTGAAGATGTTATGAGGTGCAATGTCGTTGTTGCCCAGCGTCGGCACGATCGGTATTGAGAATGACTTTGACTTGCCGCTGCGGAAGACGCGCGCAAACTGCCGGACAAGAAAGTCGTTCTGCGCGAGGATCTGCGCCTCGTTGCGCGGGATGCGCTCGTCGTTGTCGTGCCGCGCCGAGTCGCCCGTCCAGACGACAAAGTCTATCTTGTCCTTGAGGTGCTTGTCGATCCAGGTGAACGTCTCCTCGATCAGCGCCAGCGGCGAGTCGCAATCGCTCGTCTCGGCGCCGTACACGCCCGCCGCGCCCGCGCCGCGGTGGCACGCCGCCTCCTCGTCTGTGTTTGCATGGACCTTGTAATACGGGTCCGGGTGTACATCTTCAGGTGATCGTCAGTCTGCTGTTTGTCGAAGGACACGAGAGACACGCACCAGTGATGTGCAGGAAGCGGCCGGTCAGCTTGCGTTTCTCCACGTGTGGTCCATCGTCGAAGCTGTTCGAGAAAACCAGCATCGCGTAATGGCAACTGCAAGGGCTGGGCCGGCGCCGGGAGCGTCGAGCTGATCGCTAGACACGCCAGGCACAGGGCCGCCGCAGCCGCGCGGGCCAGACGGCCCACCATGGCCGCCGGGGTTCTGCTGTCTCACTTTTTGGTCTCCCAGCCTCAGGGAAGGCCTCTCGGCCGTCGCACGAGGGGAGCGATGGAGCGAGAGAAGAGTAAAAATCCCACCAGGCTGCCGCCGTTGCGGCACACGCCAGGACGCTCTGACTGCGGCACGCGCTCTGACGTCGGCTGCTGCTGTTCTGCACCGGCCGGCCCCCAAACGGCGGTCGATTTTGCGCGTGGCGTCTGCGTCTGCGTGCGAGGCTCGGCTCGGTGTCTCTTTCAGCCTGGCCAGCTGGGTACTCGGCTGCCTTATGAGCCGGCACGGCTCGCTCGTTCAGCTGTTGGCCGGGCACACAACAAAGGCTCAAGGACGTTCACGGGCCATTCAAATCGGGGCCATCGCCGTGAACAAAAGGAGCCGGTCCAGCTGGAAGCTGGCCGCCGGAGGCTGCATTGGCGGAACGAGCCGTCCTGGCCAGAGGAAATCGTCAGTGCTGTATACAGCACGACGCAGGATACGTCGCGAAACCGGACGAGCCATGGTTGGCGTAGGCGTGCGGCGGGAAGAGCAGCTCATACACGCTACGATAGGATGGCCCGGCTGCGAATGAAACAGCCCACGTGCGCCAGGAACAAGCGAGTTGCCGCGCCGCGCTTTGTTGGCCGGTGTCGCGTGCTCGCCTCACAAAGGGAGACGACCTCACGGCCTCACAATCACGTCACGCGGAGGTGGAATCAGAAAAGGGCAATGCTTCGTAGGGCGGAGGGCGCCGCCGATGATGATGATGATGCTGCGATAGACAAGACAGCGCCTCTGTGGCGGGCAAGATGCAGCGTCGGGCGAACTGCCCGAGCGAAGACATGGTCCACCAACGCCGCGCTGTGGTTGCTCAAACAGATGTGCGCTCGCTTGTAGAGGTCTCCCTGCGCAGAAAGCGGCACCCGTCGGTGTGCGTTCACACGGGCTGTCGCAGGCGCTGCGTCGTGGGCACTCAGGCGCGAGGCGGGCACTGGTCGCTTCCTCGCGGCTCCTCTTCGCCTCGTCAGCGTCGCACCGGGTCGCTGCAGTGAGCGCCCGACGGCCAAGCGAGGTGGGAAGAGGCCACAAAAGAAGCGTGAGACCAGGCCGCGGCCGCTCCCGAGGCCGACCAGGCCGTTGCGGCAGCCGCGGCACACGTAGAAACCGGCAGGCGTCGCCAGCGTGCAGGAGGCCGCTCCGTCGCAGAGTGCTCACCGCACCCTGCGGCAGGTGGCGCGCGCCGGGAGCCCAAACCAAAACGCCAAACCGCAGAAGAGAAACCCAGAAACAACAAAAGGCTCAAGCGCCGTTGGCCGCCGGCTTCGGCACGGGCGAGGCGGCGGCGGGGCGCGCAGAAGCAGACGCGGCAGACTTGGCCTGCTCGTCGCGCTTCTGGCGCAGCTTCTTGACCAGGCCCTGCAGGACCACGCCGCTGGCGGCCGAGTCGCCGGAGCGCCAAACGTCCGCGCGGCGTGGTCCCAGCACTTGGCCGAAAAAGGCCGACGGCCGCCCGGACAGCTTGTCCTTTAGTAGCCGTCGACCTGCAGCAGCCACTGCCCGGTCAGCTGCGCGGCCACGCTCTTGTCCGCCGCCGCCCGCTTGTCGCGCTTGAAGGTCGCGTGCGCCGGCCGAAGCTCCGCAAACAGAGCCTCCACCTGCGCGTCCTCGCCCTCGACCGACGGCCGCGGCCGCTTGTGCCCGTTGACCGCGGGCGCGAGCGGCGTCGCCGGCCGGCTGCCCGACCCCTCGCCGTCAAAGTGCGAAGAGTCCCGTTTTGCCGCACGCTCTTCAACGTCGAGTAGTCGGGGCCGCCGCCCGACGTGCCCGCGCGCGCCTCCAGCTGCGACGATGAGCGCCGGTGCGCCGCGCCGGCGAGCGCTGCCGACGCAACTCGCGGCCGGTCCGCTTCCTGCGCCGTCGACGACTCGCGCCGCCGCGGCTTCTTCATCGACGACGGTGCACGCTCGTCGTCAAAGTGCGACGAGTCGCGCTTGCGCGCCGCCGACGACGGACGCACCGCCGGCGACCCGTGGCGGTCGCCGTTGCTGTCCGCCCGCGCCAGCGACGACCGCTTGCGCGCCTCGCCTTTCGCAGACGACGGCCGGTCTTGTGCCGCGCGCTCGCCGACGACTTGTGCGCGGGTTTTGTTGCAGCCTTGTGCGATGTGCTCGCGTGGGTGCTCACCGCAAGCGGGCCGGCGCCCGGCTTCTTGCTGTTGCGGTGGTGGTTCTCCAGCGCGCGGCGCGCCTTGCTGCTCGAGCCGTCGTGGTCGTCCTGCGCCGCCCGCAGGCAGGTGAACAGGTAGTTCGCCCCGCCGCACCAGGTGAACCGCCCCGGGCGAGCGCGCGCCCTTGAGGCCCGCCTTCTCGCGAGCCTCCTTTTGCGCCACCTGGTGCTCGTCCAGGAAGATCTTGTCGCCAAGCGTGAGGGAAAGAGTCGTCGCGGATCTGGGCCCACGCGCCAAAGCCGTACCGCGCGATCCCGACGCAGAGCATGCCGTCCTCCTTGCGCCCCAGCCGCAGCTGTACTCGGCGTTCTTGGAGGCTGACGGAATGCGAAACGAGGTCGGATCGCCTGCCAAGATGATCAGTCGCCTCAGTAGGCTCAAATCCTTGGGCCGCTCGAGGATCGTCTCAGCGTTGATCTTCTTGACGACCGGCTTGTCCTCGGGGTACCCCCACAGGCACGCCTTGCGGTCATTCTTGGGCTGCGCTTTCCCAGCCTTGGCCTCCCACGCCGCGATGCGCTCCACGTGGTCCCTGAACTTTTGCTTGCTGGTGTCGCACAGGTGGTCGATGAAGCCGGTGACAATGTCCTCGCGCTTGTGCTGCACGCCCGCTTCCTGACAATCTCCTGCTTCTTCTCCGAGTAGTAGCCCCACTTCTCGAAGCAGTTGCGCAGGTCGCGCATCTGGCGCGCAGACAGCGGTGCGTTGGGGTCCTTTTCGGACTCGGCCGAGCTGTCGTCGCCGTCATTGTCCTCGTCACCGTCGTCGTCGCTGTGCTGCTGCACGGGCACGTCGCGCGCGCGCCGCTTGGCCGCGCGCTGGCCGTTCATCGACGGCGCCATCGGGTCGCTGACCGGCTTGCGCTTGCGCGGCTGGCTCTGCTCGATCAGCCGGCGCGTTTCCTCCTCGGCTTCACGCTGGCGCCGCTCCGCCTCGTGCTTCTCGCGCTGCTCGAGCGGGATGATGTTCGCCCAGTTCTGTTCGACCTTGACGTCCGTCACCTGGAAGTTCTTCATGAAATCCTCGCCCGCATTGTTGCCCGTTCGGGTGCGTCCGTGTCGTGCAGCTCCGCGTCAGCGTCGCGGCGTCAATGTCGAGGTCCCCGAGCCGCTGCTGGTTGCCGCTCTGCTCAAACATCTTCTGGCTGCGCTTCTGCAGGATAAAGGCAATGTCCTCGCCCGTGTTCTTTTCGTTGCGCGCGTTGAGGTTCATCTCCGTCTTGACGTTGCTTTCCTTGAGTCGCTGCTTGTCCTCGTCGGGGAGGTGTTTGACGTCGCTGACACCGCGCGCGATGGTCAGGTACTCGAGCATCAGCTTGTTGCGCGCTCTCTCGAGGACTTCTTCCTCGACGCTGTCCTTGGAGACCAGTCGAAAGGCGGTCACAGGCTTCTTCTGCCCGATGCGGTGCGAGCGCGCAATCGCCTGCAGGTCTGCCTGCGGGTTCCAGTCCGAGTCGAAGATGATGACCGTGTCTGCCGTCGCCAGGTTAATGCCCAGACCACCCGCACGAGTGGAGAGGAGGAAGACAAAATCCGTAGAGCCCTCGGCGTTAAGTGGTCGATGTCGCGCTTGCGCTGCGCCGACGGGACCGTGCCTTCGAGGCGCTGATACTTGTAGCCGCGCAGGATGCAGTAGCGCTCCAGCAGGCTCAGCATGGCGACCATCTGGCTGAAGATCAGCACGCGGTGGCCCTCGCTCTTCAACTTTTTGAGAAGCTGGTCCAGCAGCATCATCTTGCCGTGCTCGTGATCAACGCGCGCAACGTCTCCTCGTCGTTGGCGTAGTCTCCGAGAATCTTCTCTTCGCCGTTGCGAGCAGGAAAGGGTGATTGCTGCACTTGCGCAGCTCCATCAGCAGGTTGGCCAAGCTCTGCTTGTGGCTGCCGCCGTCATTGAGCGCGTGATAGTTGCGTGCGAGCAGTTGCGGTAGTCTCGAGCTGCACGTCCGCCAGCTCGACGCGCATGATGCGCTCCGTCTTGGAAGGGAGGTCCTTTCCACGCCGCGCTTGGTGCGCCGGATCATGTACTTGCCAATGTTCTTTTGACAGTGCAGTAATTCTTTTTCGACCTCCTCGGCTGCTTCCAGGTTGAGCGTCTCGTCAATGTTGACCTTGCCGGGCATCAGGAAATTCATCAGAGCCGACAGCTCTGCGAGCGAGTTGTTGACCGGTGTGCGCGTGATGAGCAGCTTGGCCGCGCAGTTGTACTGGAACAAGATCTGGTACAGGTCCGAGTGGCGATTCTCAGGCGGTGCGCTTCGTCAACGGCGAGGAACTGCCACTTGATCGACGATAGCCACCCGTTGCTCTTCTCGTGGTTGTGCACGATTGGTCCGCGTTGTTAGCAAGACGTTGAACTTTGTCTTGCGCATGTCGCCCTTGACGAAGAACTCATGCTCGCGGATGACCTGCTTGGAGCGCATGTGGCCCTGGTAGACAACCACGTTCAGATCCGGTGTCAGTTGGCGAATGCGTCGGCCCAGGCCGGCAGCGTCGACAGTGGCCGCGACCGAGAAAGGGGCCCTCCTGCGGCGGCCGTTTTTCAGCCAGCTCATGAGCGAAACGGCCTGAATCGTCTTGCCGAGACCCATCCGTCGGCGAGGACAACATTGTCGTTTGCACCCAGTGGCCGGCGATGAAATTGTCCCGAGCAGCTGAACTCGCGCAGCTTTCCGAACTTGATGTAAGCCGGCTGCTCCTTGACAGGTTTGAAGGCGCGCGGGAGCGCGGGTTGGACTCGGTCTTGTCGGTCGAGGGTACGCGGGCGGTGCGGTCGAGGGTAGCGGTCAATCTCGGCAGGGCGCGCGGCGCGACCACGCTCTTGTCCTCCCAGGTGCAGTGCTCGTAGTCTAACGTCTTCCACTTGACGTAGTACTGGGTCGTTTCGGGGTCCGTGTATGCGTTGATAACACGTTCGATCGTCTTTTTCTCCTCGAAAGCGTCCTGGCGTTTCCTGGCGGGAGATGGCGAGGATCTCCTTGTCGTCGAGCGAGACGTCGGGGTGGTTCTGCATCTCCCACTCGTTAGGCCACCTTGCTGATGTAGTTGTCGAGGCGCTTGGTGCCGACCCATTCCGCCTTGAGCGCGGCGGCAGAGTGCCAGCCGGCGTGCAGGTGCGCGACACCTTCTTGCTTGACAGAAACTCAAAGTCTGACAGCGGCGGCGTCTCGTGGCCGTCCGGCTGCACGCCGTCTTTGATGCGCAGTCGACGACCTCGCCGATCTTTGGGTAAGACCTCTTCCTGGTAGGGCCTCTTCTTCTTCGGCGGCGCAGAGTCTTCCGACTCGGCAAACTCGTCTTCATCCTCGTCTTCATTGTAGTTTGTGACCTTTGCCGTCTTTCGGCTCGACACGCGAAAGTCTGAAGGCACCGGCTGCACGACGGCAGGGCGGGAGTGGGAGGTGACGCGTCGCTTCTTGCGCATCTGGGCGCGGGACTTGAGGGTGGCGTATCCACCGTGCGCGTCGTCGTCCCATCATCGTCGTCGTCTTCCTCGGAGGAGGGAGAGAGGAGGCAAAGGCCTCGCGGAGGGCTCTGGGAGGTGGTTGGCTGCAATGGTCAGTCGGCGGGCGGCGCGGCGACGGGACAGGCGGTCGGCTTACGCTTGCGGGCCTTGCGGCGCGGGCAGCAGGGCGGATGTCGACGTCGCTATCTGAATCTTCTTCGTCGCTGCTGGGCGAATGTTGAGAAGAGGTTAGCAAGCTCAAATCAGATGGAAGCCGAGGAGAATCGATGACTTGCCTTTGTGACAACACGCGCGCGACCCTAGGCGAACCCGGTTATTTCCCCCAAACAACGCAAGAACTACACTGCGCGCTCCGTACAACTCCGGGTTGTTGCGGATTCTCGTCGAGGGCGGTGTCGCCTTGCGCTTGGACGAAGCACGACTGGAGGCGCGCCGGCTGGCGGAGCCGCCTTGCCCACGGCGAGGCAAACTCGTTTCGTCGTGTCTCTAGCTCTCCCTCGGCTCTTCCATTGCGCTTCTCCGCGGCGGCCGGGGCCCAGCCGAATCGGGCCGCAGCCGGGGTTTGGTCGCGTGAGGCTGGTGCGGCGGGGCACCGGAGGGGCATTTTCCTCGGCGTGTGGCCGGCAACGCGCCCGTTCTGTGGGTCTCGAGGCCCTACCGACGGCGGGAAAGCCATCCCCACCGGCGGCGCAGCACGGAGATGGCGGCGGGGTTCTGGTGGTGGGATGGGCCTGGTGGTGGAGGCAAAAAAGGTGAAAAGAGAGGTCAGTCGGGGGAAAAGGCTGGGGGCCCCAAAAAGGTCACGCGGGAAACGGGCATGTAATCTACGGCGACCTCCCGTGCAGGCGCGCGGCGCGCGTCTCGTCGCCGGCCCGCAAGTGAATCCGCGCTGATCCGGCGCCGCTCGCTCTGCGGTAGGTACTGTAGGTCCTATCTGCATCGGCGGCGACGGCGAGGGCCCCGAGGGCGGCGGCAGCGACAACCGCCAAGTTGCGCCTTCCGGGGGTCTTGCTTTTACCGCTTTCATTCTACAATACCCCTCGAATCTTGTCTTCACGACAGGAAGCGGTCACGACATCACATTGGGGCCACGCGTGCACAGCACGGGGGGCGCCGTCACCCCCCACGTGCGCCCGAGCGGGGGACAAAAGTGGGGACCAAATCATCCCCACAGCTGCGGGCCCCCAAAAGGCGCAGAGGGGCGCTCGGGGAAAAATCAAATCGGGGTTTGGGGGGGCTGGGGGGGGGGGTTGCTCTCGGGGGGGGCCCCCAAAAAACGGGGAAAAAAAAAAGGACTCGCGGCCGCCCCCTCTGTAGAAAGCGGGCCCTTTTTTTCACAAACCTTTTTGGGGTTTCCCTCATTGCTTTTTTTTTAAACCCCACACACCCCCATTTTAACGTGGGAAGCCGTCCGGCTCCTTTCCCCCCAAACCCACCTCTTCCCTCAGTGCCAATCATAGGCGGACATAAAGGCCTGTTTCTGATCCACTCATTCGTCTCGGCCATGCCAGAGTCCTTTTAAAAATCCTACCAAGACTAAAAAAACCCGGGGAATGGGTTCATGGCCCCCCCCCCCCTCCGGACTAGCAAAAAAACCCCAAATTTTTAATAGACGTGGGGGAGGGGTTTTTGGGGGGTAAAGGGCCTCAACGTGGGGGAGGGTCACTGACACCCCACCTTTTTTTTGCATCACCACCTTTCGCTGTCCCCCCCCGTGACCTCCTCTTTCTCTTCTCCCTTGTTCCTTTTTTTTTTTTGCCGAGAGCGAGGGCGGGGGGCTTGTCCCCCCCTCTTTGAACAGCCCCCCCCCAGGGGGAAACCCCCAAAAAAACAACGCCAAAAAAGGGGGCAAGCTCACCCCAAATCGCCACGTAAAAAGGGGCAATAAAACCAAAAAGTCCCGGGGGTCAAAAATCCCCCCCTGGGCGCCCCGCAATTTTCTCGGGGGCACGCCAAAAAAAAATTTCGCCTTTTACTCCGAGCGGTTTTTTCCTGGCCCTGGGGGATTCCCCCCAAAAGGCCCTTTTACCCATCAACTTTTTCCAACCCCCCACCAACCCCAAACCCCCGGGGCACCCCCCGCTCTCCCCAAACCCTTAAAGCTGAAACCCCTCCCCCCGCCGCCCCCCGGCCAGGTTTTTGCTGGTCGGCAGAAGGTATCGGAAAGACCCGCCCTAAAGGGACCCCTCCCCAAAGGGAAACCCAAAACCCGGGCCCGCACGACAACCCCCCCCCCGGGGGGAAAATTTTTTAATACTCCCCCCGGGGGTTCCGAGCCCCCGGGGGGTTTTTTCCTCTCTCTTTTCCCCCCGGCTGACTAACGAGGGGAAATTTTTTTTCCAAGTCTCGGGGTACCTCAAGGTTTCATCAAGCCCAGTATGTCGACCAACCCCCCCCCATAAAGGGCACACAAGACCGTCGCTTCCTTCTCAACCCGCCCCCGAGGGACAATCTCAAAAGAATCTGGGCCAGGGGGCTCCCCATTCATTTTTTTTTCCCGAAGAAAAAAAAACTGATCACAGAAAGAACCCGAACGTGCTGGACGCACAAAAATGCTCCCCCGGGGGGCGCCGGTTCCCACGAAATTTCACCGCTGCAAAAGGCCCGTGTACATTTCAACCCGTCCTCCTACCCCCTCACGGGTTTTCCCCCCAACCCCCCCCCCCTCCGAAAGCTGACCCCCCGGGGCAACTACGTATCGTCTCGACACGACTTGTCCTGCTCGATACCTTTTGATTTTTCTGCTGCTGTAGGGGCCCCGGGGCCGGGGAGGGGGTTTGTCACGCTGCCACACTCCCCCCCAAAGGGGATCAAAAATTTCTCGCCAACATCCCCCCCGAAAAATTTTCGTTTCCCCCGAATCGTTTTTTTTCCCCAGGCGACACTGCCGAGGCTACAAGGGGGAAAAAACCGCGTCGTTCAACACCCCCCCATGACCAAACGCGGGGGCGACTTCAACTCGGCATCCGCACTGGCAGCTTCACCGATCGGAATTATCGTATGATGGCAGAACGGACGGCAAACCTTTCCCCCCAATGCTCCCCGGGGGGCCCGACGACGGCCAGAAGCCCCCCGGGCCTCAAACATAAGCCCGGGGAAACCCCCCAAATTTTCCCGGGGGAAACCCTCCCCCAGCGGGTTTTTCAAGCGCACCCCCGCTGCCTTTTTGAACCCTCAGTTCCAGACCCACGTCTCAACCCTCAACTCACGACTTCACCCCAGGGGGCAAACCTGTCAAAGCTGGGAGCGCGTCCCATCGGCCCGGGGCCCCGGCTCCCCCCACATTACCTGATCGCAACCCCAGCGCGTACCCCCGACTCGGGGGCCCCTTTATGCCCCGGGCCCTCCGCCTAATCAAACACTCCAAAAAACGGCCTTATCGTCGGCACACTTTTTCCCCCGGGGCCCCCTACCTGGCCCACCGCGTCTCGTCTTTGACGGATGCCCCCGGGGGAAAGGGCCCCCCCAAACGCCCCCCTCTGTCCCCCTGAACCGCTTCCTAAAAACCCCGACGTCACCTTTTTCCCCGACCCCCCAAATCGTACCGCCCCGCATCAACAAGTACAACCCAATACCAGGGCAAAAACTCGGGGAATTACTTTTTTTCCCCCAACAACGAAAAGCTAAGGTTTTTTCCCCCGGGGAGAATTTTTTTTAAACCCCCCCCCCCGCCGCGCCCCCCCTGCGCAGCCGGGTAGGGCCCCCCCCGCCGCCGGGGGGCCCCCCGACCGGCCGCCGCGGCCTCCGGGGCCCGGGGTTTCCCCCCGGGGGCCCCTCGGTGTTGTCAACAGACATGACGACCTGGGGTTTTTTTGAGCCACGCCGCTTCACCTCTCCCAAAATGCGCTCAGCCATCATCAATTTTCCTTTTTGGGGTTCGATCGATGAAGAACCGACGCAGAACGGCTTTCCCCAAAAAAAACCCCAGGGGGGCCCCCGCTTTTTGCCAGTCGCCTTGGGGGTCCCCCGCCTGATCGTGCAAACCCTTTTCACCACCCACAACCCCCCCTTGCAAAACCATCCACTCGTATAACAAGGGTTTTTTTTTCAAAGGGTCGTTTCCTCTGCCCCTTCCCCCCGTTTTCCCAAAATTTTCCTACACGCACGACCCTCCCTCAACGACCCGAGGCCCCCCCCCCGGGGATCGACACAAGGGCCCTCGGGGAGAAAGCCGGGGCCCCCAAAAAAGGCGCTCAACCGGGGCCCCGGGCCCCCCCCCTTTTACCTTCCCGACGCGCGCCCCCCCAAACCCCCACCCCGACCGGGCCCCTCTTTCCCCCGGGGGCCGTCCGCGCCCCCGAAACCCCCTCGCCGGGCCGCGCCGCCCCGCTTCGCCCCCTCCACCCAATCCACCCGCCACCCCCCCAAAGCCCAGCCCGCCCGCCCCCCACCCCAAACTCCCCCCCCCGCCTCCCCCCTCCCGCCCCTGAGCGGGGGCCCCCCCCCACTCCGGCGTGATTTGGGACCCCCCGGTTCCGTCCCGGCGCGTACCCTCCCCGCCCCTTTTGGGAAGTCCGCCTGGGGCCCCCTTTTCGTGTCCTTTTTTTTCCCTTTTTTTCCCTGCTTGGGCTGCCGTGTTGGGCCACAGAGGGGGGTGCTTGGGGGCCCACAAGGGGGGCTCGGCCCCCTCGGGGACGCGGGGGTGACCGGCGCCCCAAAAATTAAAAAAAAACCCCCCCACGTGGGGGGTTTTCCGGGGGCCCCCTTTCCCCCCGGGGGGGGGACCCTTGGGGAAATTCCGTACGGGGGGGGTTGGCACTGTAGTTCTGGTGGGGGGGGTGACGCCACGGGGCGGCCACCCCTTTGCCCCCGACTGAGCGGATCAAGCCAATCGCCCGGGCCCCCGGCTCGGTTTTTGCTACAGTAACTTCCCCGTACTGTCGTGCCCGTCTTCCCCCGGGCCCGGGGAAAAAAGGGGGGAGGGGCTGCTGAACTGGGGGGGCGCCCGCCCACGCAAACGCCGGGGCCCCCCCGCTTGGGGGGATAGG
>JAMXBC010000145.1:30000-40722 GCA_024138005.1 Lumnitzera racemosa | reverse complement strand
TTTAAAAAAAACTTTGAAAATTTTTCCAAATAATACATCCGATTGGAAATCCCAAAAATTTTGATAAAAAACCCTTTATTCGTCCCTCTTACAACCAAAAACCATTTGGGGGAAAGAAGTTTAATTTTAAAAAAAATAATTCGATTTTTCCATTAAAGGGATAGTTGGAAAATTCCCTTTAGTTTTTGGGCAAAAGTTCTTTTTCGAAATTTTAAACGTAATTTAATAAAAATTGAAATTGCAATTTAAGGAATCTAAATTAATTTTTCAATTAATTTTTGCCTTAATATTATTCCCATTTTTTTAAATTTTGGGGTTTTTTAATGAAACATAAACACTTACTTGTTGTAATTAATTTAAACCCGCTTAGTTTTTGAATTAATTAAACAATTTTTATTTTTTTAAAACCAAAAAGTTTTCTTTAGGAGCCTTTTAAAAAAAATTAAAAGTTTGGGGTTAATTTTTGGATAACCTTTTAAAACCCCTTAAAACCCAAATTTTTATTATTTTTTTCCATTTTCCAATATAATGCATTTCCGGTTTCCTCTTTTTTCTTTGTTTTCCTTTTTTTTTAACTTTTTTTTTGGAAAAATTTTTCTTTTTCAGTTACTTCATTTATTAAGGTTATGTTTAAATAATTACAGTCCTGGATTTTAATATTATAAGGGACCAAATTTAAAAAAATTTTCCCAAAATTTACATTTTGGGATTAATTGTTTAATAAAACTTCAATTTCAACCTAAATTATCAATAATTACAAGAGAATCATATTCCCTTTAAACCTTTTGGGACCTTCTTTCCTTTAAATTTAAAAATTCGAATTTTAGCCTTAATTAATAAACAAAGTCAGTTTTCCTTAATTTAATACCAGGTTTTGTGAAATAACAAAAATTTAATAAATCAAAAAATAAGGTAATAAAATTAACCAATTTAGTTTTCCAGTTTTTATCATAAATTCTCATTAAATTTTTATTTTTATAAACCTTATCAAAAATTTAATGAAATTTGGTTTAAATAAATCTCAATCCTTCTTAAAAGTTTTAACCTATGTCCATTTCTAGGGGATAGTTTATTTGTGTTTTATGGTTACATGGCCAAAAAAACCAATTTGTTGTTTTAGGTTTCCCGCAAGAATTGTTGAAAAAAATTTGGTTCAACTAACCTTTTTCCCTACAACCTTAAAAATTTTCACCCCCAAGTTTTTATTTCAACTTGAGGGCCCAAGATCACCAATTAAAATCAAGTTTCCAAAAAAAAAAAAATTTTTTTTAAACCATTAATTTTAAGATTGAAAAAATAAAATAAAATATTAAAACTTTTTAAATTCAAACCCCCTATGGTTTTAAAAAATCTAGAAAGGGGGAATTAAATTTTTAAAAAGAAAAAAAGCGAAATACAATAAAACAGGGTATTTTGGTTTTTTTTATAAGCCACCCAAATTCAAGTTGAACTTATCCCCTTTTTCCTTTTTAAAAATAAAATGTTTTGGTTTTTAAAATTTTAAAAATTAAAGAAGATAAATTCTGTGTTTGGGGAATAAAATTTTTGTCTGGGGTGTAAAATCTCGAGGGGTAATTAAACTTAATTAGGTTAGATTCCGGTTTTTTTTGGGGTTTTGTTGAACCCCCCAAAAAGCCCCCCCTTCCCTTCAAAAAAATTTTTGAAAATCTTGTTTTAAACCCCCTTAATTAGGTGTGCTTTTTCCAATTTTTTGGGAAAAAAATTTGGAATTAAAATTGAAAAAAAAGCAAAAAATTTTCAGGGAAAAAATAGAAAAGACTAAAAGAATTTAGGGAGTTCTAAACAGAAATTACCCTAAAGGGGGACAAACCTGATTGATCCCGTTGAGAGCTAAAATTGTTGGGGGAAAGGGAACCCAAGAAATTAAAAACTTTTTCGAATTTTTTAAAAAAATCCCCCAAAAATTTTTCCCTTATTTTTTTTTCAAATTTTGCCCAATTTGTCCTTTTAACTTAAAGTCTTGTGAAGCCCCCTTTTTTTAGGGAAAATTTTAAAAAAAGGGATTTAAAAACCTTAAAAAACCGGAAAAAGGGGGAAATTGTTTCTTTTTTCCCCTTTTTTTTTTTTAAAAATTTAAAAGGAATTTTTTGAAAAATATAATTTTAAAAATTTTTCCATAGGACTTAATTGTTTTCCGAATTTTGAAAAACAAACCCCCTTTTTAAATATTTCCCAAAAAATAAAAAAAATTTTTTTTTTTAAAACCCATTTACCAAGAAAAAAAACCAAAAAGAAAAAAACACTTAATATAAATTTTTTAATTTTCCTGTTTTTAAAAAAAAAAAAAAAAAAACCCCCAAAAACCCCCGTAAATAAAAAAAGGGTAGAAATTAAAGGCCCGACAGAATTGAGTCCCCCGTTTTTTGAAATTTTTAAAAACCCTTTAAGACCTTTATCCTTTATAATTTCCCCCAAAAGATAATGGCCGGGTTTGATTTCATTAATTTTTTTAAAAACCTTGTGTTCAAAAAATTTTTAAAAAAAAATTTGTCCCTTGAAAGCGGGAAAAAAAAGATATAAAATAAAAATTTTTAAATTTAGGTTTAAAAAAAAAAAAAATTATTCACCTTCAAAATAACTGAAAAGATTTTTCCCCCAAATTTTAGGTGAAAAACATTTCCCCCCTAAAAAACTTAAAAAAAAAAAAAACCCCCCTAATTTTTTCTTTAAAATTTTTTTTTTCGATTCCCAAAAAAAAGTTGGTTAAAAGTAAACCCAAAAACCCCCCAAAATTTTTTATATTTAAATTTTACCCCGAAAGGGAATAAAGAAAAAAAAAACAAATCAAAACCCCTTATAAGGGGGAAAATTTAAAGTTTTCAAAGTCCGTCATCCCCTTTTTAAGGAAAAAAAAAACCCTTTAAATTCCCACCAAGTATTTTTTTGGGGTCGGCACCTTCCCCCTCCCCAAACCTAGGGGGAAAAAAAACCTCTTCATTAAACTTTTTTTTTTTAAAAAAATAAAAAATTTAATTTGAAACCCCTTTTTTTTAAAATTTTTTAAAAGTAACCAAAATTCCTAAAAAAACCCTTTCCTCTCCTCTTATTTTTTTTTTTAAAAAAAATTTTTTTTGGGGGGGAAAAGGAAAAAAAAAAAAGGAAAAAATAAATTTATGTTTACAATTTTGGGGAGGGGGTTTTAACATTTTTAAAAGGGGGAAAAAGGGATCCACAAAAAAAATAAAAAGAAAAAAAAATTTTAAAAAATTTAAATCCTATGGCCCAAAATTTTTTAAATACAAAAAAATTTTAGGGAGTTTTTTGGGGGGAAAACACTGAAGTCTTAAAAAATTTACTTTTTTTTAGGGTTTTTTTTTTTAAATTTTAAAAAAATTTAAAATTTTTTTTAAATAAAAAAAAGAAGAACTTTTAATTTTTTTTTTTGGTTTAAAAAAATTTTTGGGGGGAATTTTTTTCTATTTTTTTAAAGATTTTATTTTAAATTAAATTAAATTGAAAACGGGGTTTTGTATTTAAAAAATTTTAACCCCCAAAAATAAAAATTGTAAGTAATTTAAAAAATTATATTACAAAATATTTTAAATTTAAGAAATGGATTAGAACTTTTACCTAGGAATATTTATTATTTTTAAATTTGGGAATTTTCAAAAAAATTATTTGTGGAAATTGGGCGGGTGTAAAAAAAAAAGGAAAAAAAAATTAAAATTAATTTTATTTTTTCAAAAATACTTAATTTTTGGGATTTGAATGGGAAGTTTCTGATATTTTTCAATAATTTTTATAAAAATTCCTTCCTTTTCTTATTTTAAAACTTAATAATCCTTTATATAAAATAAAAATTTTAAAATTTTCCTATTCTTACGGCTTAAACAAAATTTCCTAAAAAAGGGTTTTTTATTTGAAATTTCTTTTTAAATAAGGGATTTAGGATTAAAATTAGTAAAGAAAGTTTTTTTTTAAAAATTTAAACTACTTTTAATTTTAAAATTTTTTTTTATATAATTTTATATAAGATTCAAAAATATTATAAAGGGGTTTTTTTAGATTTGATGATTAAAAAAATAAAGTAAAAAATTTAATAAAAAATTTAATTAATTTATAGTTTAATAATAAAAAAAAAAAAATTATTGTAATTAAATTTTATCCCAAATTTTTTTTAAAATTAATAAAAATATTTTATTAATTTATTTTTTTAAACCTTTAAACTTAATTAAATTAAGAATTTTAAAAAATAATTAAAAAACTTAAGATTTTATATTAAATTTTTATTAATGACCATATTGCAAAAATGAACTTACAAATTTATTTTTTTCCCCAAATTTTAAAATTTCTTTGCTTAGGGAAATTTTTCCCTTTGGTTTTAAAAACTTTTTTAAAATTATTAGATTAATAAATTTGAGGTTCCCTTTTAATATTTTTCGAACCTTTTTTTTTTTTAAATTTTTTTTTGTGGGAGGAGGGCCAACGGAATTATTATCCAAAAAATTAAGGGAAAATAAAAATTCTTTTAAAGATTGTATATGATTAATTTTTCCGCTTTTATTAAATTATAAAAAGGAATTTGAATGTTTTTTTTTTTTTATAGTTTTAAATTCTTTTATAATTTTATAATATTTAAGAAATCTTATTCTAAATTAAGTTTATCAAAATCCTTTTTTTTTTTTTTTCTTAAATTATTTCAAAAAAAATCCCCAAAAGGAAAAAATTTTTTATTTTGCTTAATTCAAGAAATTTTAAATAAGATTGATTAATTTTAAATTTGTTTTTTTAATTTAAAAAATTATAAATTCCAATAATTTGCCTAATTAAAACTTCCCCTTTTTTGAATTTTTGAAAAAGTGGGGCTAATCCAAAAAAAAAATAAAAAATTGTTTTATATTTTTAAATATATAATTTTTCCCTTTAATTTATTCTGTTTAAAAAATTTTAAATTTATAAAAAAATTGCAAATGGGTTTTTTATAAAGAATTAGGAAAAAAAAAATTTTGATTTGCAAAACTTTTTGAAAGTTAAAAATTTTAAAAAGCATTTTTCCTTAGAATAAATAATTTTATTTAACCCATTCTATCTAATATAGAAAAGATTTTTATAGAAAATATAAAATTAAACTTACCTTGAGAAAGGAAAAAACTATTTTGTTTGGGTTTATAAATTGGCATAATAACTTTTTTAAAACCATTATTTTTTTAAAGCCGAAAAAATTTGAATGTGCTTAAACCTTTTTTAATGATAAGTTTGGGAATGTGAACTTTAAGGAGAATTTTTAAAACGTTTAAAATTTCATTAATAAGTAATTTTTAAATTTTATTATTTATAACCCTTGTTTTGACTTCAAAGAATATTGGGGTTTTTATAAAGTAAATTTAGGAAAAATACATCAATGGGACACTGTTTTTAGTTTAAGCCTTTTTAAATTTATTCATAGGAAAGAGGGGTTTTTTTTGGGAACTTTAGGGAAAAATTGGGGGAAAAGGGACTCAAAAGTAAAATAAATTTAAATGAAATAATTATCTTAAAAAAATCGTCCGATTTTAAAATTTTGGGATTTTTATAAAATTGGTGGGATTTTCCCAAAATTAAAAAAAATAATAAAACAAGTTATTTGGGTGGGAATTTAAACAAATATAATTTAAATTTTAAGTAATTAGTTTTCCCATGGGCTTATTTGGGAAAAATTCCTAATTCCAAAAAAAAGACTTAAAGTTTTTGTCACATAAATTTTTCAATAAAATTTTTAAAGGAAAGGTTATAATTTCATTGTTTATTTGGGAAATTTAAAGTTTTTTAAAAATTAATTTGTTTCTTTTACCCCAAACAACCCTCTAAATTTTCATTTTTTAACCAAAGGTTTTACACAAAAAGAAATTTTTTTTTTTCCCAAAACAAATTAATTTGGGGGGGAATTTTTTAAAATTTAAATTTAATTTGGGAAATTTTTAATAAAGCTTGGACTACCCAAAAAATTTTAATTTTTTAAAATAATAAACCCTTTTAAATGAAATCTTTTTTTAAATATTAAAAAATTAAAAATACTTAAAAAATTGATGGTTTTATTTAATATAGTCAATTTAACACTTCAGTTTTTAATTTGGTTAGTCTTTTAAAGGTCAATTTTTATTAAATCAAATTTTGTGGTTTGATTTTAATTTTAAAAACAAAAAAAAATTTTTAAAAAAAAATTAATATAAAATAACAAAAGTTAAAAATTTAAATAAAGTTGAAAAATAAAATTTTTGGGTAATTTTAAGAAAAGAGTTTTGAAACATTTTCTTAAATATTAATTTAATAATTGAATTTAGAAAAAAATGATTTTCATAACTAATATTAAATTTCAACTTAAATTGGAAATTTTTAAAGGTTAAAAGAAGAAAGAAGAAATGAATTAAAGATTATAGAAGGAAAAATTGATTTTTGAAATTTAAATATTAAAAAAAACTTTCGGGTAAATACAATAAAAGTAATTAAAGTTAATATTTTTAAATAATTCCTTTCTAAGGAAAAAAATTTTAAATTAAAAACTAAAATTTTAGGGGTTTAAATTTGGGCCCAAACCTTTCCAACCCATAAGTTTATGAAATTATTTTAAATAAAAATTTTGGAATTTTTCAAAATAATTTAATTTTGTTTGACCTTCATTCTAAAAACCTAAATATTTTATAACAAACTTCCAAATTGATTTTAAAGATTTCACCTAAAATTTTTTTTGAATAAATTGATTCCATTTTTAAAAATTCAAATATAAAAAAAATAAATATATAAATTATCTTATTAATAATATACCTAATAAAAATTTATATATTTAAGAATTCCTTATAATTAATAGATAAGAAAAAATTCCCTTAAAATGAAATGGAAAGGTGAAATTTTAAGGATTTCCATGATTTGGTTATTTTAAATAAATTCCAAACCTTATTAAAAATTTAAATTTAAAAAATATTAAATTAATAAGTGAATAAAGGCATTTTTTTTAAAAAAAATTTAAATATAAAAATAATAACTATATGCTAAATTAAGTAGTAAGGGTTTGATTTTAAAAATTTTAAAAAATTAGTTAAATTTTACTAAATTGGCCAACAGTCAAAAAGGTCTTTTTTCTTTGTTTTAAAAATTTTGAAGCTTGGTTATAATAGAAAATGAAGATAAGTAATTTTTTAGTGGTTTACCCCGGGTATATTTATATTATTTTTCAAATTTAAATTTTTAAATTAAATTATCGGGGGTCTAAAATTTTTAAAATTAAACTGTTTCCTTTTAATAAATTAAAAAAAGCTCGATAGTTTAAGTTCCTAATTCAATTTCTTTTTAACCCAGGTTTGAAATTTTTTTTTATTAATTGTTGATTTTCTTATAATTATAACCAAACTCCTAATTTCTAAAATTTGGCCTAAAGGAAATTAAAATCTTCCCCTTAGGGGTTTATATATTTTCATAATTTGGACCCTTTGAAAGTATTAAAAGGGGGTTTTATTGGAAATTTTATTTAAAATTCAAGTTTTCAATTTCACAGGATTAAATGGTTCTCAATTAAAATTTTGAAATCAAAAATTCTTGTTTTAAAAGTCATAATCTTTTTTATGAATTCTTTATTAGATATTGATTTAAAAGTGATCCCCTTTTGGCCTAAAAAAAACAAAACTTTTTTTTGGGAACCTTTAAAATTTGAATTAGCTTGAAAAAATCAACAAATGTTTTTTCAAATTTGAACATTTTCCCTTGTTTTTTTAAATTAAGTATTTATTTGAAGAGATTTTGATAAAAATTTTAAAATTAATGAATGTTGGCATCTTTTTAGTTTGTCCAAAATTTTAAGTGATATTTTTATTTAAAATTATTTTAATTTTAGTTTTTAAAATTTTATAAAATTATAATTGATGTTTTTTTTATTAACCCGGGTTAGAATATTAGGGAAGTTTGTTATGGTTTTTAACTTGTTAGTAAAAAAAATTCTTTGGTTTAAATTAAAATTGTTCAAATTAAGGTTGTTAAGGGAATTAATGGTAAGGTTAATCTTTTAAAAGTTAGAAGAAAAATTTGATGAAAATTGGATTTTTCCAATTTTACTGATCAGGGAAAATTAATTTTTGAGCTAAATTTATTATTTTTAGAATTTGATTTGAATATTTTAATTAATTTTTGGGGGTTGAGGAAAAAATTTCCCCCCCCCCCTTCCACCTTTAATTTGGGTTTTTTTTTAAATTGGAAAAATTTTTCCTATTTTGTGAATCTAAAAAATTGTTATGGAAAATATGGACAACTGCTTTTTTTTAAATTTAATTATTTTAATAAATAAATTGTTCTTGTAAAATTTTTTTATGGTTTTTAAATATTTAAAAATTTAATTTTTGTTTAAATCATATTTTAAAAAATTTTTAAATTTTTTGGGAATTATGTTGAAAAATTTTAATTTTTTTTTGTTTAAATTATTATTTATTTTTTTTAAAATTTAAAAGGAAAATAATTTTTTTCTTTGCATTCAATTGTTTTAGATTCCTTTTTGTCTTTTGGAAGTCAATGTAAAAAATTTTTGATATTTTCTAATTTATTTTAATATTACGCCATTTTTTTAAATTTTCATAATTTTAAATTAGATTTTGAGGAAAGTTAATAATTTAAAAAATTTAAGAAATTTAATTTTGGGGTTATCTTAGTAAGGGGGTTTTTTTAAAAATAATTAATATTAGGATATTTTATAAAAATAATAAATTTAAAAGTTGATTTAAAAAACCCATTTTAAGGATTAACCAAAAATTTTAATCCAAAATTTTTTTTAAATTTACTTAAATTTAAGAATTAAAAATAATTTTTTAATTTTCTAATTTTATAAAATTAAAACCTTTAAATCAAACAATTTTTCAAATGTTATTTTTTTAAAATCAATAAAAGTGAGTTGGGAATTTTCTATAATAAGAAAAGGGTCTTTAAAAACCAATTAA
This sequence comes from Lumnitzera racemosa, assembly GCA_024138005.1. Classification (NCBI taxonomy): domain Eukaryota; kingdom Viridiplantae; phylum Streptophyta; class Magnoliopsida; order Myrtales; family Combretaceae; genus Lumnitzera; species Lumnitzera racemosa. The sequence goes on along the minus strand of JAMXBC010000145.1, from coordinate 31,807 downwards.
AAAAGTATTGTGAATTTTCTTTATATATTTTAAGTTAAAAGTTTTTAATAAATATTTTAAAAAATAGTTTAGTTTGAATACAAATAAATTCTTAAAAATTATCAAAAAGAAATTATCCTTTGTCTATTTACTTTTTTGTTTTGAGAATCTCTTATTCAATTTTTCATTTGTTTTTAATGGGAATTTGTTTTATATTAACTAATAAATAAAAAAGTTGCCCTTCTCATGGTTGTTGAGCAAACCTTTAGTTTAATTTATAGATTTTAAGATATAAGGGTAGATTAATATAATTAAGTTACATAATAAAAGGGTTTAAATAAATAAATTTTTAAGATTGGTTGTTTTAAATTATTTCTTTGGGTTATACCAATGTTTTTAATAAGTTTTTTTAATTTTTTTTTTAATTCCTTGAATGTTTTTTGTTTTTTGAAGTTTTTTAAATTAATTTTTAACTATTTACTAAATTGAAATTTGGATTTTGTTTTTTTTTTAATTAATATTAATTGAAACAAATTTATTACAAAAATAAGGGTAGTTTGGTATTTTAGGTCATTTAAACTAATTCTTTAAAAATAAACCAACCCATATAAACCTTAAATTCCAATAAATTTTAAAATAAATGTAGAAGTATTAAGATAATTAAAAAATTAGTTAAGACATTTTTTTACCTTAGAACTTATTTATTTTAATTTAATTTTAAATTTTTAAGGTCCTTTGAAATTATAAAAATTTAAAAAAAAATTTTTTTTTTAAATTTAAAGGGGGATTAAATTACAAAAAGAAATTTTTTAACTAATTTAAAAAAGGGGAAATTTTTTTTAATTTATAAAAAAGGAATTGAAAGGAAGTTAGGTATTTAATGGGGGAATCATCATTAATTTATTTTAATGACTTAAAAAAATTTTATGTTTAGGGTATGAATTTAAATAGGGGTAATTAATTTTCTTTTAAAAAAAAACCCTTAAAAATTTAAGAGAAAAAAGGTATTTAAAAAATAATTTTAGGAAAATTTTTAAAAAAACCCCACAATTTACTTCCCATTCCAAAATTTTAAAAAAATTTAAATGGGAAGACAAAAATCGAATAAAAACAAAAGTAAATTTCAAAACAAAATCTTGTTTTGATTTAACCAAAAAATAAATGACAAGGGTAGCCCATAGAAATTCGGGAATATTAATGATATTTTCCTTGACCGGAGGATGATAAATTTTAGCTTGGTTTTCCCCTTTCTAATAAGGGTTTTAAACCTTTCCCCTTATTGTTTTTGTTTTTAATTTGGGATCTTTTTTCTCAGAATTTTAAATGAGAAATTAGGGGGTTTTTTGGGGGGGAAATTTATTGGGTAATTTGGTCCTTTTAAAAGGTGTAAGGGAATTTATAAAATGTTTTAAATTAAAAATGGATAAATTTTAAAAAATTCAAAATCTTAAAATTTTTCCAAAATATAGCACCTTTAACCCCAATTTTTTTAATTTTTTTTTGGGAAAAAAGTGGGGAAAAGGGTTTTATAAGGGGGGGGAATTTTTGAAAAAGTAAAAGGACTAAAGGGAAATGAAAAAGGGTACCTTGGAGTATCAATACTTATGGAGGATGTATTAATTTTGTTTGTACTATAGAAATTCAGCTTAGCCTAGTAGTATAATTTAAGAAATTAAGATTAATTTGGGACAAAAACATAAAAATATATAAAAAAATATAACCTAATTGATTGTTAAAAGTCATTAATTAGGATAAAGGTAAGTTATAAGGTAGCTAGAATATTTTAAGCATTTGAAAATATAAATTTAGTAATGAGATTGTGGTAAAA
>JAMXBC010000145.1:20000-22500 GCA_024138005.1 Lumnitzera racemosa | reverse complement strand
AAAAATTTTTTGGAATTTTTTTTAAAAAAAAGGGAAAAACCCTTTTTTTTTTTTAAAAAAATTTTAAAAAAAAAAAAAATTTTTTTTTTTTTAAAGGGGTTTTTTTTTTTTTTAAAAAAAAATTTTTTTTTTTTAAAAAAAAAATTTTTTTTTTCCCCCATTTTTCCCCCCCCCTTTTTTTAAAAATTTTTTTTTTTAAATTTCCTTTTTTGGGGAAATTATTTTTTTTAAAAAAATTTTTTTTTTTTTAAAAAAACCCTTTTTTGGGGGTTTTTTAAAATTTTTTTTTTTTTAAAAAATTTCTTTTTTTTTTCGGGAAAAAAAAGGGAAAAAAAAATTAAAAAAGGAAAAAGGGAAAAAATTTTTTTTTTGGGGGGGGAAAACCCCAAAAAAAAAAAAGGGGTTTGGGGGAAAAATTTTCCCCCCAAAAAAAAAAATTTTTTTAAAAAAAAATTTTTTTTAAAATTTTTTTTTAAAAAAAAAAAAAAACCCCGGGCCCTTTCCCCCTTTTTTTTTTGGTTTTTTTTTTCCCAAAATTTTTTTTATTTTTTTTAAAAAATTTTTTTTTTTTAAATTTTTTTTTTTTTTTTTTAAAAAAAATTTTTTTTAAAAAAAAAAATTTTTTTTTCCCCCCTTTTTTTTTTTTTAAAACCAAAAAAAAAAAATTTTAAAAAAAAAAAAAACCCCCCTTTTTAAAAAAAAAAACCCCCCGGGGGAAAAAGGGAAAAAAAAACCCCCCCCCCTTTTTCTTTTTAAAAAAAAAGGGCCCCCCCTTCCCCCCAAAAAAACCCCCCCCTTTTTTTAAAAAAAAAAAAAAATTTTTTTTTTAAAAAAAAAACCCCCAAAAATTTTTTTTAAAAAAAAAATTTTTGGGGCCTTGGAACCCCCCCAAATTTTTTAAAAATTTTAAAAGGGCCCCCCAAAAAAATTAACAACAACCCTTTTTCAAACCCTAAAACCCCCCCCCCCCAAAAAAACCCCCCTTTTGGTTTTTACCTAAGTAAAAAAGGTTAAAAAAAGGGGGTTTTTTGGAAATTTTTTAAGTTTTTTTTTTTTTTTAAAAAAAAAAAGAAAAAAAAAAAATTTTTTTAAAAAAAAAAAAAAAAAAAAAAAAACCCCCCCAAAAAAAAAAAAAAACCCCCCCGGGGGGGTTTTTGGGGGGGAAAAAACCCGGTTTTTGGCCAAGGGTTTTTAAATTTGGGGGGGGAAAAATTCCCTTTTTTTTGGGGGGAAAAAGGGGGAAATTTTTTGGGGGTTTTTTCCCCCCTTTTGGGGGCCTACCCTTTTTAAAATTTTCCCCCGGGAAAAAAAAAAACCCCCAAAAGGGAAAAAAAAAATTTTTGGGCCCCTTTTTTAAAAAAAATTTGGAAAAAAAATTTTGGGAAAAGGAAATTTTGGAAAGGGGGGAAAAGGGAAAAATTTAAAAAATTTAATTAAAAAAAATTTCTTTAAAAAAAAAAAAGGAAAAAAAAAAATTTTTTTTTTTTTTTTTTCCCCCCCCCCTTGGGGGGGGGTTTTTTCCCCCCCCAAAAAAAAAAAAAAATAAAAAAGGTTTTTTTCCCAAAAAAAACCCCCTTTTCCTTTAAAAAATTTTTTTTTTTTTCCCTTTTTTTGGCCCCAAAAAAATTTTTTTAAAAAGGGGGGAAAAAAAAAAAGGGGGGGAAAAAAAAAACCCCCAATTTTTTAAAAAAAACCCCCGGGCCCAAAAAAAGGGGGTTTTTTTGGGAAAAAATTGTCCAAAAATTTAAAATTTTTTTTTTAAAAAATTTTTTTGGGAAAAAAATTTTTTTTCCAAAAAAACCCCCCCGGGGTTTTTTTTTTTCCAAAACCTTTTTTTAAATTTTTTAAATTTTTTTAAAAAAAAAAAATTTTTAAACTTAAAAACCCCAAAAAACCCCCGGGGTTTTTTTAAAACGGGGTTTTTCCCCAAATTTTTTTCCCCCCTTTTTAAAAACCCAAAATTCCCCAAAAATTTTTTTTTTTGGGCCAAAAATTTTTTTTTTAAAAAAATTTTTTAAAAAATTTTTTAAAAAACCCCCCAAAAAAAAAATTTTTTTTAAAAACCCCTTTTAACCATTTAAATTTTTTTTTTTTTTCCTTTAAATTTTTTTTTAAAAAATTTTTAAAAATTTTTTTAAATTTAAAAAAAAAACATTTTTTTTTTTAAAATTTTTTTTTTTTTTAAAAAAAAATTTTTTCCCAAATTTTTTTTTAAAAAAAAACCCCCCGGGGGTTTGGGGGAAAACCCCCCAAAAGGGGCCCCGGGGGTTTTTAAAGGGGTTTTTTTAATTTTTTTTGGGGGGTTTTTTTTTTTTTTTTTTTTTTTTTTTTCCCTTTTTTTCAATTTTTTTTTAAATTTTTTTTCCCCCCGGGGAAAAATTTTTTTTTTTTAAAAAAAATTTTTTTAATTTTTTAAAAAATTTTTTTTCCCCCTTTTTTGGGTTTTGGGTTTTTTTTTTAAAATTTTTTTAAATTTTTTTTTTGGGGAATTTTTTGCTTT
>JAMXBC010000145.1:12500-17500 GCA_024138005.1 Lumnitzera racemosa | reverse complement strand
AAAAACCAAGGGTTTTTTTAAAAAAAATTTTTTTTTTTTTTTTTGGGCCCGGGCCTTTTGGGAAAATTTTTTTTAAAAAATTTTTTTAAAATTTTTTTTTAATTTAAAATTTTAAAAAAACCAAAAAAAAAAAAAAAACCCCAAATTTTTTTTTAAAAAAATTTTTTGGGGGGGGGGAAAAAAATTTTAAAAGGGGTTTTTTTTTTAAAAAAAGGGGTTTTTTTTTTTAAAAAAAAAAAAAATTTTTTCGGGGGGGGTTTTTTTTTAAAAAAAAATTTTAAACCCCTTTTATTTTTTTTTTTTTTTTAAAAAAAAAAAAAATTTTTTTTAAAAAAATTTTTTTTTTTTTTAAAAAAATTTTTTATAAAAAAAACCCAAAAAAACCAATTTTTAATTAAAAAATTAAAAATTTTTTTAAAAAATTTTTTTTTTAAAAAATTTTTTTTAAAAATTTTAAAAAAAAAAAAAATTTTTAATTTTTTTAAAAAAAAATTTTTTTTTTTAAAAAAAAAAAAATTTTTTTTAAAAAAAAAAAAAAAAATTTTTTAGTTTTTAAAAAAAAAAATTTGGGGGGAAAATTTTTTTTTTTAAAAAAAAAAAAAATTTAAAAAAATTTTAAATTTTTTTTTTTGGGTTTGGAATTAAAAAAATTTTTTTAAAAAAATTTAAAAAAAAAAAAAAAAAAAAAAAATTTTTTTTAAAAAAAATTTTGGGGTTTTTTTTTAAAAAAAAAACCCCCCCAAAAAAAAAATTTGGGGGAAAAAAAAATTTTTAAAAAAATTAAAAAACCCAAAAAAAAAATTTAAAAAAAAAAAAAACCCCGGGGTTTTTTCCCAAAGGGGAACCCCGGGGGGGAAAAAAAATTTTTAAAAAAAGGCCCTTTTTTTAAATTTTTTTTTTTTTTAAAAAAATTTTAAAAAAAATTAATTTTTTCCCAAAAAATTTTTTTTGGGGGGTTTTAAAAAAGGGTTTTCCGGCCCCCTTAAACCCTTTTTTTTAAAAAGGCCCCAAAAAAAAATTAATTTTTTTTTTGGCCCTTTTTTCCCAATTTTTTTTTTAAAAAATTTTTTAAAAAAAGGGAAAAAATTTTTTGGAAAAGGTTTTTAAAAAATTTTTTTAAAAATTTTTTTTAAAAAAATTTAAAAATTTTTAAAAACCTTTTTTTTTCCCCAAAAAAATTTTTTTTTTTTAAAAAAAAAAAAATTTTTTAATTAAAAAAAATTTTTTAAATTAAAAAAAAAAAGGTTTTTCCCAAAAACCTTTTTTTTTCCCAAAAACCAAAATTTAAATTTTTTTAAAAATTTTTGGGGGAAAAAAAAATTTTTCCCAAAATTTTTTAAAATTTTTTAAAAAAATTTTTTTGGGGGGAAAAAATTTTTTAAAAAAATTTTTTGGGTTTTTTTTAAAATTTTTTTTAAAAATTTTTTTTAAAAATTCCCTTTTTTTTTTTAAAAAAATTTTTAAAAAAAAAAAATTTTTTTGGGGTTTAAAACCCAAAAAAAGGGGGGGTTTTTGGGGGCCAAAAATTTTTGGAAAAAAAAAAAAAAAAAAAAAAAAGGGGGGGTTTTTAAAAATTTTTTTGGGGATTTTTTAAAAAAAATTTTAAAAGGGGGTTTTGGCTTTTTTTTTTTTAAAAAGGGTTTAAAAAATTTTAACCTAATAAAAAAACCCAATTTAAAATTTTTTTTCCCCCCTTTAAAAAAAGGTTTTTAAAAAAAAATTTTAAAAGGGAAGGGGGGGCCAAACCCCTTTTTTTTTAAAATTGGGGGGGGGCCCCCCTTTTTAATTTTTTTTTTTTTTTCCGGGGGTTTTCCCCCTTTTTTTTGGCCCCCAAAGGGGGCCCCCCCTTTCCCCCTTTTTAAAAACCCCAAACCCCCAAAAATTTTTTAAAAAATTAAAAAATTTAAAAAAAATTTTAAGGGGGTTTTTCCCCTTTTTTAAAAATGGGGTTTTTCCCTTTTAAAAACCCCCGGGGTTTTAAAAAAGGGAAAAAAAAAAAGGGGGTTTTATCCAAAAAAAAATTTTAAAAACCCCCAAAAAATTTTTTTTTTTTTTTTTTTTTCCCCCCCCCTTTTTTTTTTTGGGGTTTTATTTAAAATTATTTTCCCCCTTTTTTTTTTTTTAAAAACTTTTCCCCGGGGGGAAAAAAAAACCCCCCGGGGGGGGAAAAAATTTAAAAGGGGGTTTTTCCCCTTTTTTTTCCCCAACCCTTTAACCCCAAAAAAGGTTTGGGTTTTCCCTTTAGGGGCCGGGGGAAAAAATTTTTTTTGGTTTCCCCAAATTTAACCCCCTTTTTTAAAAGTTGGGAAAAAAAAAAAAATTTTTTTTCCCCAAATTTTCCCCCTTTTTTTTCCCCTTTTAAAAAATTTTTTTTAATTTCCCCTTTTTTTTTTTTTTTTAAAAATTTTTCGGGGGGTTTTTTTTTCCAAAAAAAAGGGGGTTTTTTAAAATTTTAAATTTTTTCCCCCCTTTTTTAAAAAAACCCCCCTTTTTCCCCCTTTTTTTTTTGGGGGGTTTGGGTTTTTTTTCCCCAAAAAGGAAAAAAAAAAATTTTTAAAAAAAACCTTTCTTTTTTTCCTTTTTTCCCTTTTAAAACCCCTTTTTTTTGGGGGAATTTTTTTGGAACCCCAAATTTTTTTTTTTAAAAATTTTAAAAAGTTTTTTAAATTTTGGCCAATCTTTTTTTTTTTTTTTTCCCTTTTTTTTTTAAAAAAAAAAAAAAAAAAAAATTTTTTTTTTTTTTAAAAAATTTTTTTTCCCTTTAAAAAAAAAATTTTTTTTTAAAAAACAAAAAAAAAAAAAGGGGCCAAAAAACCAAACCCCCTTTTTAAAAAAAAAAAAATTTTTAAAATGGTTTAAAAAAAAAAAAAATTTTTTAAAAAAAAAAATTTTTTTTTTTAAAAAGGGGTTTTTTTTTTTTTTTTTTTAAAAAAATTTTTTTCCCCCCAAAAAAAAATTTTTTTTTTTTTTTTAAAAACCCCCAAATTTTTTTTCCCTTTTTTTTTTTTTTCCCCAAAAGGGGGGTTTTTAAAATTTAAAAAAAAAAAAAATTTTTTTTTTTTTTTTTTTTAAAAAAAAATTTTTTCCCTTTTCCTTTTTAAATTTTTAAAAAAAAAAACCCCCCCCAAAAAAAATTTTTAAATTTTAACTTTTAAAATTTTTTTTTATTTTTTTTCCCCAAAAAAAAATTTAAAAAAAATTTTTAAAATTTTTTTTTAAAAAAACCCTTTAAAAAAAAATTTTAAAAAAAATTTTTTCCCCCGGGGTTTTTCCCCCAAAAAATTAGGGGGAAAAAATTTAAAAAAACCCCCAAAAAAAAAAAAAAAAATTTTTAAAAGGGGTTTTTTTAAATTTTTTAAAAATTTTTTTAAAAAAAAAAATTTTTTTTTTCAAAAAATTTTAAAATTTTTTGGGGGAAAAAATTTTTTTTTAAAAAAAAAAATTTTTTTAATTTTTTTTTTTTTTGGGGTTTTTTTTTTAAAAAAATTTTTTTTTTAAAATTTTTTAAAAAAAAAAAAAATTTTTTTAAAAAAAATTTTTTAAAAAAAAAAAAAAATTTTTTTTAAAAAAAGGGGGTCCCCCCCAAAAAAAAAAACCCCCAAAAAAAAAAAAAAAATTTTTTTAAAAAAAAAATTTTTAAAATTTTTTTTTTTTTTAAAAAATTTTTTTTTTTTTAAAAAAATTTAAAAATTTAAAAAAACCCTTTTTAAAAAAGGAAAAAAAAAAATTTTTTGGGGGGGAAAAAATTAAACCAAAAAAATTCCCAAAACCCCCCCCTTAAATTTCCCCCGGGGTTTTCCCCCCCCCCCCCCCCCCCCCCGGGGGGAAAAAAAATTTTTTTTGGGGAAAAACTTTTTTTTTAAAAAAAAATTTTTTTTTTTTTAAAAAAAATTTTCCCCAAAATTAAAAAAATTTTTTTTTTTTTAAAAAAATTTTTTTTAAAAAATTTAAATTTTTAAGTTTTTGGGGGTTTTTAAATTTTTTTAAAAAAAAAAAAAATTTTTTAAAAAAAAAAAAACCCTTTTTTTGGGTTTTTTTTTTTTTTAAATTTTTGGAAAAAATTTTTTTTTTAAAAAAAAGGGGGGTTTTTTTTTAAAAAAATTTTTTTTTTTAAAAAAGGGAAAAAAAAGGGGGGGAAAAAAAAAAAAGGGTTTTTCCCTTTTTTTTTTTTTTAAAATTTTCCAAAATTTTTTTATTTTTATTAAAATTTTTTTTAAAAAATTTTTTTAAAAAAAAAAATTTTTTTAAAAAAAAAAATTTTTAAAAATTAAAAAAAAAAGGAAATTTTAAGTAAAAAAAAAAAAAAAAATTTTTTTAAAAAAAATTTTTTAAAAAAAAAAAAAATTAAAAAATTTCAAAAAATTTTTTTTAAAAATTTTTCCAATTTTAAAAAAAATTTAAAAAAATTTTTTTTTTAAAACCCGGGGAAATGAAAAAAAAATTTTAAAAATTTTTTTTTTAAAAAAAAAAAAAAACCCAAAAAAAAAAAAAATTTTTAAAAAAAAAATTTTTTTTTAAATTTTTAAAAAAAAAAATTTAAAAAAAAATTTAAAAAAAAAAAAATTAAAAACCCCCTTTTTTTTTAAAAAAACCCCAAAATTTTTCCCAAAAAAAAAAAAAGGGGGTTTTTAAAAAAAATTTTTTAAAAAAAAAATTTTTTTTTCCAAACCCTTTTTTTAAAATTTTTTTTTTAAAAAAAATTTTTAATTTTTTAAAAAAATTTTTTTGGGTTAAAAAAATTTTTTTTTAAAAAAATTTTTTCCCCCAAAAATTTTAAAATTTAAAAAAAAAAAAAAAAAAAAAAAATTTTTTCAAACCCCCCCAAAAAAAGCCCCAAAAAAAAAGGGGGTTTAAAATTTTTCCCCTTTTTTTCCCCCAAACTTTTTTAAAAAAACCCCCGGGGGGTTTTTCCCATTAAAAAACCCGGGTTTTTTGGGCCCAAAAAAAATTTTAAAAAAGATTTTTTTTTTTTTTTAAAAAAACAAACCAAAAAATAAAAA
>JAMXBC010000145.1:0-5000 GCA_024138005.1 Lumnitzera racemosa | reverse complement strand
AATTTTTTTTTCCCCCTATTTTTTTTTCCCTTTTTTTTTAAAATTTTCCCCCATTTAATTTCCCTTTTTTCCCCCCCCAAAAAAAAATTTTTTTTTTTTTAAAGGAAAAAAACTTTTTTTTTCCTTTTTCCCTTTTTTAAAAAAAAAGGGGGGTTTTTTAAAAAATTTTTTTTAAATTTTTGATTTCCCCCCTTTTTTTTTTTAAAAAAAATTTCCCTCAATATTTCAAAACTTTAGAAGGTTCTCTCTCCTTAGTCATGAAAAGAACTTGACTTAAAGAAATGGGAATATGTGTAAACTTTTTCTTTGGGGCATTGTTTTGTTTTGGATTTGGGGGGATTAGATCCTCCCACATGGCTACTAAGCTGGGGGTTTCTAACAAGGTTGCTGGTATTGACAACGCTTACAATGGTTTCTTTGGTTTTGTTGGAAAATCTGTGGGGGTCTTCTTCTTAGTTGCTTCGGGATTAAGAAGCCTCCTAATAGCAAAAGCTTCCTCAATTTGGTACCCTGAGGTTATAATTTCTACAAATTTGGAGGCAGGTACTTGACAAGATGTTGGTAATATGGGCTTCCAAGAGTGTTAATGAAAGCGAAAGTCAAGTCCTTTCTATCAAAGGTGAGTCACCCTAGCTACCAAAACCCTTCCATCTCTGAGAATATTCTTTAAAGTTTCCGTGGCCTTGTTTTCATAGATTATTCAAATCCCACAGGGACGGGCCACTTAAATGTTGAATTTTAACTGATTGTAGAAAGCCCTACAACTTATCCCAAGTATCAATCCATTCAGATCCAATTGGGCATACCAAATTAAGGGGGGCCCAATAAAGCTGTCCTAAAAAGTCTAAACCACCCGCCTTGTCGAACTTTGTGTATTTTCCCATTTTCCTGATGTACAACTAAGTATGGAGTTTTGGGCAACCAGTCCTATCGTATTTCTCAAATTCTGGCACTTTAAATCTTTCCAAGAAATCATCATCTTCATATGTCGAAAATTAATCATCTCCATCTGTTCAAACCTGTAACCATTTCCAGGTTTTCATTTTCTCGTCAACTTGTACATAAATTTTTCTTTCCATCTCTCAGTGTTTCTCCTTTAATCTCTTCCTCCAAACTCAACATTAAGGACCGATTCTTCATCTTTCAGTTTAAGGGGAGGGGTTTATTTCTACATTCTGATTTGAGTTAAACTTGAGATCCTTGTCTGTCGTTAAGAATCTCAATGGCCTATGTAAGATCCTAATCTATTCTAGCCCATATGGTAACCAGTAAGCCTACTTAGTGGGTGAAAAACTTGTTGATTTTGGGCCCCTGCTGAATATGCCGAGACTTCATACTGTATCTTCAATCTTCTCCAACTGATCATAAATGAACTGCTTGGTGGCTCAATATTCTCTGACTTTGCCCCTCAAAGTTCCCACATTAATTATCTTTTTACTTCTCTTCATTCCCCCAACTTCACAAGTTCTGCTAGTCGTCGAATAAAGTAGCCGTGGGGAGACAAGGATTTTGATAATTTATCGTAACGACATCTAAGAAGTCTATATAAGCTATATCTTGAAGTGGACCCAGTTGTTAGTGACACAACTGGAAGTATCATGTATAGCCAATAATACTGATAAGGAAGACTCCTACATAACGGCGCACCTAAATGACTTGAGTGTAGTGGCTCCATCTAGCTATCTACATAAAGTTTACGGGTTTCATTTTACAATAACGACACCCACCCCATTAAATTAAAGCTTCATCTAATACCTTAGGTAGTGAGCAAAGTCACAATTAGATTAAATTTTTTTAGTAAGGATTCTTTGAGAAGATTCCCTCTATACCCCTATGTATAAACTGAGAAACCATATAAAAGGATTGAGGGTTACCCCTAAAATAACCATGCCCTGCTTCTTCAAGTAGGGAATGTCTTGAACGTTCAATCAATAACGTCGGTATATAGGATTTACTAGCAAAGAATAGAGCCACTAGCTCGACAACTTTATAATGGACTTAACCATACTGAAGGGAAATAGCACTGTTCCAAACACTGCTATAATAAATGATATTGACCCACTTTCAGCCTACGATCCATATCCTTTACAAAGATCTGACAATTTTCCCGATAAGCATTTGGGTTTGAAAACCACTCCACTAATTTTTAAGATACTGAGACATTTCTAACCCTTTAAAGACAAGAATGGCGCCAAGGATGACTTTTTAACTCCTAACAATTTACAAAAGCTTTTTCAAGTTAGACTCTAAGATCAAGCATAGCTATGCCTGCTTTGGGAAAGGGGGGGCACTGAGTAGTTACAAGTACCTTCTATATGGATGTCCCAATACTACGACTGAAGTTGAAAAATATAGATTCTGGGTCCCAATAATGGATAAGAGCCTAAATTGGAGGCCAGTGTAGCTAGACCCACATAAGGGATATGACTACTGATCTCTTGCGAATGTAGCTGCTTGGCAAGTAGAACTGGTGCAACCCAAACTCTCAAGACGCCTCGGGGAAGGAATACTTATCCAACCGAACTTCATGGACGGGTTTTGGACTATATTACCCTGACTCTCCATATCTATATTACAAAAAAAATATAAAAAGAAATAAAAGGCAACAAATTTTTTACAATAACGCCATTAAATTTAGAATAAAGTTGGATATGATTTAATAAATTTTACAGCTTTTTTTCAAAGATTTCTTTAAAAATTTTACAGTCTTCATTTAAATAAAAGGATAATAAAAAAAGATAATAACATATAAAATAAGAAAATAAAATATTCATAGAGAAATAAGTATAATCTAACATATAAAAACTACAAAATGTTACACACAGATGCAATGCAGTAAGGGTTGGTAATTAATTTAAAATTTTAGAAAGATTGATTTAATCTGTATCCCAAGGGGCAGCCTTATATTAAGTAAGTTTTAAATAGGATTTTTTTTTAAAAAAAAATGGAGCTCACAAATACTTTTATATAAGAGTTACTAAATTGTTTTTCTTTAAATTAACTTCACCTTTTTTTAAAAAAAAAAAAAAGAATAAAATCACCATAGTTAATGGGGGCTTTTCCTAAATTTTAAAAAAATAACTACCCTTTTTTCAAAAGAAGAGGTAAGAAAGGGGGATCTACGATCTCAACTCAATTTTTTCAAGGTTTTTCGAAAGAAGCTTAAGCACATTGAAACTTAAAAAGCTCGCCTATTACCGTCAGGTAGGGGTAAGACCCCCAACTTTAAGTTACCAATGGCGGCCCCCTCCAGGTTTCCCAAGGAGTTTTAAGCCAACCCAAACTAAAATACAAATGGGTTTAAAAAAAAAAAAACTTAATTTTCCTTTGGGCCCCTTAGGCCAACCTTTTTCTTTTTAAGGCCACATCACTAAAAGATAATTATATACTATGAATAAAATAAAAAGAAAATAATAATAGAAAACCCAAAAAATTTTTTTAAAAATTTCACAACTACCTACTACATTTTAAGGGAGTTGTCCATTCTATCGGCCCTTTTTTCGTTTTTTAAAATTTAACCATACAAGCTCACTCACTTAATAAAATTTCTCGCATTAAACAAAGGGAAATATTTTTAAAAAAAATTTTAAAAATCTAGTCGAAATTATTTTAATTGGAAAAATAAAAAAAAATTAAAGGTTTTTCGAATGAAAATTTTTAATTTGACCACATTTACAGATATTCAAAAAAAATTAATTTTAAAAAAGAACCAAAAAATGGTTGAAGGAAACCTTTTAAAGTTCTTACCAGGGAAAATTTAAAAGAAAAACAATGGTCATTCTTTTGTAATTTTTAAAAAAATATAAAAAAAACCAAAATTTCACAAAATGACTAAAAAGATTTTTTATTACAATTCTTTAAAAAAAGGGGAATTTTTTTTTTTTTTTTTTTAGACGGTTACCCTGAAGGGGCTTACATTCCTTACTTAGCAAATTGCCGCAGTTCTTTTTTTTTTATAAATTTTAGGGGTTGGATTTTTTTTATTTTGAAAAATAAACCCAAATTTTAATTTTTTTATAAATTTATTTTTTTTAGGAAAAAAACTAAAAAATTTAATTTTTGAAAAAAAACCTAACTAACATTTTTTTGAAAAAAAAAATAAATTTTTATACTTTTTTTATTTTTCCAAAACCCCTATGTATCAAAAAGTATTTTCCAATCCTAACGAAAAGAAATTCGATACATTTATTTTTTTAAAAAAACATATTTTACTAAACATGTAATTGAGCTAAATTTTTAAAAATTTAGATTATTTAAAAAACAAGCAATATAAAAAAAAAAATTTGCAATAAAAAAAAAATAAAAAGTTTGTAAAAAAAAATTAAATTAACTAAAAAAATAAAATTTTACCCACTATCGATCGCTCGTCAAACCTATTTTTAAAGGGCCACGGCAAGATCAAAGCATATTGGTTTCTGTTTTTCACTTATCAGCCTGATCGAAAGGCACTATTTTTTATTTCCACTTTTTTACGGCATGATTGAGGGGGTATTGGGTTTCATCCTTATCATGGCAATGGTTTTGTCATCGTGAAGGGACATCTAACGTGACTAGGTTTTCATTGACAGCTGGCGGGATCTAGGCGACACTAGGGGATGTTTTTGTTTTTGCAGTAGTTGAGGGTTTTTTATGTGGTTTCCTGGTTATGTGGTTGCATTTTATAGAGTGTTTTTTTTTAGAAAGTAAAAACTACCTCAAATCCCTTGTCGACAGCATTTATAACCTCCATTAAAACTTTTTTTTATCAAAAATTGCGATTCTTCAAAGTTCATCCTCCTTTAAAACCTTTAATTTTTTTTTAGTTTTTTTTGTCTTTTTAAGGCCCGATCCAAACCGCTACAATTTAGCCCAATAATTCCCTAATCTATTTAACCCCCAATTAGAAAATTTTTATTCAATTAGCCTACCTAAAGTTAATTAAACCATATTATCACTAATCCGACAATTTAACTCAATTCAATTCAACACAAACAACCGACTTTTTACAACTTTACTTTTTT
>JAMXBC010000144.1:22500-41318 GCA_024138005.1 Lumnitzera racemosa | reverse complement strand
CGGGGTTTCTTAAAAAATGATTTTAAGTTTAAATTTAAAGGAAACCCCCTTTGGAGAAGGTTGAGGGTAAGTTTCGGGGTTCTCTTTTTTTTTTTTCTTTTTTTTATTTCCGTCATTTTAATTATTTTTAAATAAATTGTTATTGAACCTTGATTTTTTGATTTGATATTTTTGTATCAATATTTATTTATTTAAACTATAAATTTTACATTTTGCGATCTAATTGTATTGATTGATTGTTCTTTAAATTCTTTAGGTGATTAAGAAAGTAGGGGTTTACTATAGAGTTAAGAGATTTTAAAAATATGACTGAGTAATAAAAATTAAAGAAACAAATTTGAAAAAATATTTAGTTTTTAAATTTTTCTTTTTTAGGGCAAGCTAATGGGGGGTTAAAGGTCATAAGGTTATAAGCACCCAAGATATTTATCATAAAAAGTATTTAGGTAAGTATACATCAAATTGGGAAGTAACAGAAATGAAAACTTGATTAGTTCATAAAGGAATCGTTCGGTCTAATTTTAAAATTTGGAATTGAAATTTTACTTGGAATTGGGTAGTAAAAAATATAAGATTTACTAAGGATTTGCTTCTTTTTAATTTCAATTTTGTTTTTATTCTGTTTTTTTAATTTTATTATTGTTTTTATTTTGCATTTTTTTAGGCCCAATGGATAAAAAAAATAAAATTGAAAATAGTTTTTGGGTTTCGAATTCCCATAGAAATTCTTTTTTATTGTTTATAAGGGTAACAAAATGAACAACTTTCTAAAGCTAAAGATTTTTATTATCCACTTATATTTGAAAAGGGGTCGATTAATTAAATTTATTTAAATTTAAAATAAGTAACAAAAAAAAATGGAATTGGTTTGGTTTGGGACGGTACCAATGAATCAAGGTTAATTTCCATTAATTATTGAATTAACTGATAACTCACGAACATTTTTATGGGGTTTTGAAAATTTTCGTAAAAAATTTCTTCTTAATTTTTTTAATTAAACTTTTAATTGTAAAGGGTTTGATAATTGGGGAATTATAGGAAAAATTAATAAATTTAATTTGTTTTCGCAAATTCATTTTTGTGACACTTCCAATTTGCCCGTAAAAAAAATAATGAATTGCCCAATAAAAAAAGGACTTGGTCTTTCTTTATTCAATGTCAAAAAAGCATTTTCTTTTTTAATGTACATGTGCTATTTGATAGCTTTTGAGTTTTTAATAAAAATGTATTTTCCCCTTTTCGTTTTAGTCCAAATTTTAAATTTCTCTTAAAGAATTGATTTTTGAATGTTTAAGTTTCAAATGGACCTTCATAATTAAGTGAATTTAAAAAGGGGAAAATTGGATTTAAAAATAAAAATGTTAAACAAATTTTTGTATATGTTTTTCTTATTTTTATTAAAAAAAGGAAAAAAAAAAAGTCCGTTTTTGACTTAATAAATATTAGTTTAGGGGCCATTTTTTATTAATTTGCAAGGCGTAGGGGCCCAAATGACTCAGTTTAAAAAGAAAGGGAATGAGAAAAAAATTAATCTTGAGTTCGTCTTTAGAGATAGTCCCTATGTGCTTTTTTTTTTTTTGCCTTCCCAAACATACTTTGCAAGTATGTGCCCTTGTCTTCTTATGTCAAATTTAGACATCGAAAAAATAAAGAAAAACCCCCCATGGCTAGTATCACGACCTTCAACCCCTTATCTTTTGTGACACTTTCAATTATCATTTAAGATCGATGACCCAACCTTTTTTCCCACAAATTTTTCCTTCATTTTTAACCCATCGTTTTTGGAGTTGTGCGAATCGTTGGAGTTTAAAATTTGAAAAACCAAAACTTACTTAAAGCTTAAATGAGTGCATCTGTAAAACCCCAAAAAAAAGTATTTAGAGTAAAGTAAACCCTAATACTATAAATAATTTTAAGTCATTAAAATGAGCAAAAATTTAAAAAAAAATAAATCATAAATCTAAATAAAATAAAGTAGTAAAAAACCTTAGAGATTGATAAAAATCTAATTGCATACAAAACCCCCTAAAATGACTTAAAATCATTAAAAAAAAATTGAAGCAAAAATTCCCTAAAAACCCAAAATTATAAACATAAATATAAAATAGTTAAATATTATCAACATGATAAAATTATGTCAAAGAAATTTTTTGACTAAATCTCCTATTTTGCAAAAAATTTTTAACGAAATTCCCACAAAATTTGTAAAAATTATAATTGTATGAGTACAATTAAACGATAAAATTCAAAAAAATTTTAAAAATTTAAAATTTCGGGGAAAATCGTTATAATTTATAGTTTCAAAAAATTAAAAATAGTTAAAAATTTTTTATTTTCCTTTTTTCTTTTTCCCAAATTTTACCTTTTCTTTCTTCCCTTTCCCCTTTTTAAATTTCCCCTTACCCTATACAAAACGGAACAAAAAAAAAAATTACAAAAATAAAACCCCAACCAGCACCCTACATGATGGTTTCCCAAGTGCCAAGTGTTAACAAATTTAAAACACAAAACAATTTGCAAAAATTTATCCAACAGTTACTTAAAATCAAAAGCAAATGGACCGCGAAAAAAAAAGGAAAAAAAAAAAGAATCTGGAAATTCAGCACAAAAAAAACCAAAGGGAAAAAGAAAAGAAAAAAACCGGGAAGCAAAAACGTGAAGATAGAAGAAAAAAAAAAGAAAAAAAAGAAAAAAAGAAAAAGGGAAAGAAGGAAAGGGAAAAAAAAAGAAAAAAATTAAAAGAAATGGTAAGAATTTGTTTTTATGTAGTGTATAAAAATTAGTGTATATAATATGTTTTGTATAGTATTTTCTTAAAAATTTACAATATTGTTGATACATGCATATATATTACATAAATTGAAGTAAGATGTATGTATAAGATTAATATTGTATACAAAAGTATATGATAGGTATATTATACTAAGAAAAGTGTTATGATTTTTTTGAAATACAATAATTAGTATTATTTATTTAATATAAATTTTTGTACCGTAAAAAATAAAAATATTATTATTTTGTGTGGTATCCTTGTATAATAAATTTTGTATACATTTATAATCGTAATATATTAAATATAAATTTTTTATAGTAGAAAACCTTCTTGAAAGGGAAATTTTATGTATTTAAAACGAAGATATATGAGTATTCATATTTATGTAATAAGACTTACATATTTAAATAAATACAAAAATATAATACAGATGTGTATAAAAGAAATGTTTTAAATAAAATACATATACATATATAAACGAATAATGTATAATATATGTATGAATAGGGATTAGCAAACTAATATTATTTACAAATTTGTAAATATGTAAGGTATATTGTATAATATATATATATATGATTCGTAATTAAAGATTTTTTTCAAATAAAATAAAAAATTTTAAAAAATATATTATAAGTTATACTAAAGGGTATAATTGTGAGGTAAAATAAGAGGAAATAATAAAAAGAAAATGAAATAGTAAAAATAATAAAGATAAGATAATCATAATAATCATAATAAAGTTTAAAAATCTCAAAATGAAAAATTACGCTCAAAAATATAAAAATATCAATATATTTTTTAAATAATTATTAAATCATAAATATTTAAGAAAAAAGAGAAAATCAATATTTTTTTTAATTTTTAAACAAAAATAATAATTTTTTGATATGTTTATTCACAATTTACATTGTGAATCACAACCCCAAAAAATCTTGTTACGAGAAAAACGCAAAAAAAAACGATCAAAAGGACTTAAATTCAAAACAAACCAAGTTAAAATGAAAAAGTTACAAAATACATAAAAAAAGTCTGAATTACAAATACGAGAAATAGTTACTTTTAAAACCCCATTGAGATGATAAACCTATACACATATACTGATTATATTGGGGGAAACTAATAAAATACAATAAGCTTTTAGTTTAATAGGATCTAACTTTAAGAATACTTATAAGTGTTATTATATTTTAGGTATTAAATATCGAGTTCTTTGGGAAAACCCCAAAAAGGGTTGGGGAATGAGCAATAATCAGGTGAGGGAATTCTAATGACCTTCTACTTGATTGTGCGTTAATAGAGTGTTGCTGCTTGTATTTCTTGTATTTTTAATGCGTTCTGCTTATATGCATCACTGTGGATCACTTTTTTTAAAATTGATAAATAAAATATCTGAACTAAATAAGTTTGGTTCTATTTGTCGTAGTCTATGACCTTAAATGATGTGGAGAGTGTAGCTTTGCAAAAAATTGAAAAGGGTATTTTTGGAAAAAAGTTTTCCTAATCTTAAACGTATTTTTTATGTTTTGATAAGAGCCCCAGTGCCAGAAATGATTTTATCGTTAACCAAATTAAAAGGGTTTCCCATTTTATAGCGGGGAGACTCGCTTATTGGCCTGTAAGGCCTTGGTTAATTTTGCTTACGAGATAGACTCGCAATTGTGCCCGGGGGGCCTTAGAGGGTGGTAGTCCTAGTAAACCCCCCATTTAAATTTAAATCTTTTTTGGGCTAGGGTAATAGTCAGTGCGTTTGGGGGGAGGCCCCTAGGTACCCTCTAGGGTAGCTGAGGTGCCTTTGGGGGTCGTATGGGGGATAATCGAAGTGTAGAGGGACGTAATTCTACACCCCCCATATTTTCGGATCCTTTGGATGTATTGTTTAAATTTTCATCGTCCTGCATTCATTTTGTATGTAGAAGCTTTGCATGCGTATAATAATGTGTGATAACTTACTTGAATGGGGGGTGAGGAACGAACTCATGAATTTTATATGCTCATCAAGGACTCTTGCGGTTTACTTCATTGGGTTTGGGAAAAGTCTCGAGGCCGAGTATGAGATGAAAATACGTTCTTGTAAATTTAAAAATAGTGTACCACCTTAGTGATTAATCATTTTGATCTTGTAATCTCCTTGTAAAGGTGATTTTCATTCTGGGTGCACACATATTATGGAAATTTTAGGTAATCCTACTAGGCACCTGTGGGTTAGACAGCATCAATTCAAAAAATGGACGGATTGAACTTTATCTATGGGGGTTTAAATTTTATCAGTTCTTAAAATTTAATAGCGATTAGATTATTTTGTTGTAGATTAAATTTTAAACTCTGATCTAGAAAACTTAATCTTCACCCATCAAGATTGCTATCCTTTCTAAGCTTGGCTATAAAAAAAAGGACTTTTCATTCAACAATGAAATGAAAAACCCATTCAAAAGACACTAACTTTTTTGTTCAAAATTTTGACCCTCGTCCTATCCGAGATTGCAGCAACCATCTTTTAACTCCATTTGAAACCCCAATAGAAAATCCCTTGACCCTTTAGGCTAGCAATCCCAAAACTTTAACCACCATAAAAATTACAATGCCACTCGGGTCACTAAAGAAAAAAAACCCATCCCCACAAAAATTAAAACCCCTTTGTCGAAAACACTGGCAATAATTCAATTTCTTTTTATATTCTGCTTATTTTGTTTATAATTGTCAAGGGTGGGGGGGGGGGTTGGGGGTTTGGGGGTTTTTTTTTTAGAGTGAATAGTTTTGTTGCTTTTTGAAGTTAAATCTCCATTGAAGTCGTTGAACAATTTCACTGAGTTGAAAAGAAGAGGTAGGCTTAAAGATTTAAATTCGCCTTACATACGCTAATAATGAGTCTCTTAATATTTTTTGTATTGCATCTTATTTTTCTAAAAAAAAAAAAAGGGATTTTCCCAAACAATAAAAAAATATTTTTCTTTCTTTTTGTTTTTCGTGGTTAAAAAATTTTCCCTTTTTTAGTTAAAAATGGCATTTTAAGTTTGCTATCATTAAAAAAAAAGAATATTCTTTAAATTCTTTTTTTTCTTTATAAATTTTTTTTGTTTTAAAGCCCTTTAAAAAAAAATTTAAATCATATGATGAAATATGTTTTTTTTTTGAAGGAATAAAAAATACTAAAAAAAAAAAATTTTTTTATGTTTATTCAAAAAAAATTTTTTTTTTTTTTTTTAAAAAACAAAGATTTAGAAAAAAAAACTTCTTTCCTTTTTGATTTTTAGGAGATTAAACACTTAAATGAATTAGTTTTTTGAAAAAAAAAATGAAAAAAAATCAAACCAATTTCTAAAAGATTCCTGAAAAAAAAAAAAACTACTATGGGTTTAAACGAAAAGAAGATATTAGGTGTTTAAACAGCCCTTTAAAAAAAATTTTTTTTTTACTTTCCCTTTCTTTTCTTAGTTTTTTTCTTTAAAAATTCTTTCTTTTAAATTTTGTAAAATTTAACAAAGAAATAAAAAAATTTCTTTTTACATGTATTTTTTTAAAAATTTGTCTTTTTTTAGGCCCCTTTTTTTTTGGAAAATTTTTTTTTTGTAACCCCCTTGGTTTTTTGCAAGTCCCTAAACCCCAAAAACTTGGTTTACGAAAGATCGATCTCCTTAAAAATTAAATTAGCACCCAAAATTTTAATTTTTAAGGCTATATTCCCCCCGTTGTCTCCTATAAAGCCATAAGGAACTACCCTAAGAGTAAGATCTTTAGATTGGAAGCCTTCAACTTCCTCGATATCATGAAACTTTGGTATTTTAACCTTGCACTTATGTGGGTATATCACTTCTTAGGTGCTTATGGGGAAATTCCTATACTTCTTGTTCCACACAAAATTTTTAAGATATCCCCCTATGTGATCGATACCCAATCAAAACCATACTAAGGGAGCCCATTACACCTGAAATACTAGTATTTATTTCATTTTTCAAATTTTTGGGTCCCAAATGTGAGGGTGTTGGGGAATTTATGGTAGCTCCTTTATGTTATTTTTTTTTTTTATCTCCAAAAATTTCCCAAATATTTGCTTACTCGGCCTCTACCTTTCCAAACCAAATGCCTCCCAATTAATAAGGCATTTTGTCAACCACTTTCTTTTAAAAGCAACCTTTTTTTCCCCTGTCTCAAGAAGTAGCAAAGGGTGGAAAGTAAATCAAAAGGTTCTTTGATGACGTATTTTTTATCTTTTCATAATTTTTAATTACAAAGAAAAAGAGGATTTTAATTTTGTGAAAAAACTTTTTTCTAAATTTTGATTCCATGAAAATAATCACCAAATTAAATTTAAGCATCAAAATTTTTTCAATGTAAGCTAATTTCGCTAAAAGGGTTAAAGGACTCTAGGGTTACTAAAATGAAAACCTATTGTAATTCATTCTTATTGATTTCAAGTTATACTTAGGCAATTTATGAAAATGAAATTTAGGAAAAATTTTTTAAAAATGTCAAACTACTCAAAAAATTTCTATACATAATATGGCAAAAAAAGCAAAAAAATTTCCCCGATCAATTATCATACCCGCATCTACTTCAACATTGCCACCACTTTCCCCAAATCTTCCCCTCCTTTTAAATCCTATCTTTATCTATAAAACCCTAAAAAAAATAGAGAATGTGTGTTATGCCCCTTTATTTGTATCTGAGTGAAATCCGCAAGGTCGTAAAGTTTGGTGATTTTGTGTGAAGAATTTGGGAATGGTTTTTTTAAAAAGAGGGGTTTTTTTAGAAGAAAAGGTAGAAGATTTTTTGTGGTTTTTAATTTTAAAGGGGGTACAGTCAAGGGTCATAGCCTTGGTGTTAGGTGGGCCTTCCCCCATTCATGTTTTCTTGGTTTAGTGTGTCTAGGGGGTAATCCCAGCCATGGTCCTCTCAAACCAAAAATTTTTAACTTCCTTTGAATTTATTTTTAAGGGTTCACAAACAAGTCCATGGATGGACTTTTGGGTATATTTTCCCCTTTGACTTTTAACCGATGTTTTGAACTCTTGTTTTTTTTCTTGAAATTGCTTCAAAAAAATCTCAAAATAAATAAATTGAACCCCTAATGAAAACAAAGAACAAGTCAAATTTGATGACAAACTTTATTTAACTACCATTTCATAAAAAAATTCTAGTAAAATTTTTTTGATAAAAAAAAGTGTTCAATGCAGGGAAATGCAAAACTGAGTATGAATTTGTATCAAAAAACTAGAAAAATAGAACAACAATAAGTAAAATAACATTTAAAAAAACAAAACTTGGCTGCCTCCCCAAAAGTGCTGTTATTTAAACCCTTAGCTCGATAATTGAATCTTTCCCTTAATTTTATCTTTGAACCCCAGGGGCTGGGATTCTTTCAAAGTTTTCGATCAAGCTTTCCCCATTGCCTTTTTTTTGATGGTTTTCGCTAATTTTCCAACCACTTCTAGTTCTTAAGCGATGCTTTAGTGTTTTGGTGTTGCTTTTGTGGGTTGGAAAAGAACATTTGAGCTCTACTTAAACCCATTAGCATTTTTTCCATATTAGGGTTTTTATTTAGGTTAAACATTCCTCGTCCCCAGCCTCCCTAAAAGAAATTTAGATGGTTTCTTAACCCGATTTTAAAAATTGCTAAAAGGAACTTTTTTGTCCCCATTAGCGATAAAATTAAAAACCTCTCCTTAGCTAATGTTTTGGCTGCATTACATTCACCAATTTCATCAGCCTTTAAATTTTCTTACTAAGTTAAACCCTGAGTTTTTTAAAAGTAGTAATTAAAATCCACTTAAATTTTTCCCCAATCACTTTGAATTGGCCCTCAATTTTCCTTGAAAAGTTGTTTATGGCATGCCGTTGAATAGCTTTTAGCCTCTTTTTGTACTTAGCACTATAGTGCTCCATTTGCGCATAAAACCATTTCTAAGTGAAAATTTGATCCATTTAAAAATTTTTGAATTTGCATCCATAAAGGGAAACCCCGATGTGGGAAAACCTTAGCAATTCCTTAAAAACTTTCACGGTGTCACAAAAGTCTCACCATTAATTTAGGCATAAGAAGAAAAACATTTCCCAAATTTTATTGTTTTGGTAGGTGAAAAAAAAATTTTCCCATAAATTTTTCATCTAAATTTCCCAATTGGTGTTAATCCCTAGAAAATGTTAAACCATTGTAAATCTTATCTCTTTGTGAAAATAGGGAAAAAATTTAGTCTTATGCATCATCTATGACTCCCTTGATTTTTTAATGTGCTGCCAAAATTTCTAGAAAGCTTGAAATATGGTTGTTGGATCTTTTTTTTGCTAATCTTCAAAAAAAAAAAAAGAAAGAAAAATTTTTGTTTTTTTCTTTTCATTTGGAATGTCTTTTTTTTTTTTTTTTTGAAAAATAAGATAATAGCACAAAAAAAAAATTGAGAGACTTAGCATGTGTGGGGTAATTTGGATCCAGAGTGGACCCCTCTTCCTTAACTTGTGGGCTTGTTAACAACTTTAAAGGGATTTAATTCAAAATGCAATCAAGCTTTTTTTCCCAACCCCCCTTGACCATGGGGAAGTAAAATTTTGAGAATATTGAGAAATAAATGAATTTTTTGGCTTTTTGGTTTTCGTAAGGGTTTTTAATTTTTTTTTAATTTTTTATTTTTCCTGGTTTAATTTATTTTTTAGGTTTAAAAAATTGAAATTTAAATGGTTGGGGGTTTTTTGGGGTAAATTTAATTTTAGTAAAAAATTACTTAAAAAATTAGTTTTTAATATTTTTTTTTCCTTAAAATAATTTTTTATTTTATATTTTAAAGTGTGTTAAAATTTAAATTTTAAATTAACACAATTAAGGGTTTTTTTAAATTTAACAAAATTTATAATAAACAATTTTTTTAAAAATTTTTAAAAAAAAAAGCTTTTGGGGGAAAAATTTTCCCCATTAAATTTTTCTTTGTGGCTTTGCCTAAATAAATTGTCTGTTTTTTTTGCCCCAAATTGTAACCCCAAATATGGTTAAAATAAAATTAGGGGGAAATTTTTATTATTTTAAAAATTTGCATTAAAATATAAAAAAAAAAATTAAAATTTTCCCCCACCTTTTTTCCATTGTTTTTTTTAAATTAAATAAAAGTAGGGTACTTTTTGATTTATTTTTGGAAATAAAAAAAAAAAGGAGGCAAAGAAAAACCCCCAAGGTTTAAAATTTAATTTTCCCTATTCCCCAATTTGCCCTGTTTTTTTTGCAAAAAAATCTTTTTTTAAAAATCGGGCTTGAATAAAAATTGGGGAAAAAAAAATTTTTTTTTTTTTTTTAAATAAAATATAAAAACTCTAAAATTGAAATTTTTTTTAATTTTAATTAAACTTTTTAAAAACAAATTAATGATTAAAAAAATTTAAAATTAAAATTTAATTTTAAAAAAAACTTTGATAAAAAAATTTTGACTTTGTTTAAAAAAATTGGATTTTTTTTTCTTTAATGACTGTGAAAAAAAAAAAAATTTTTTTTTTAAAAAAAAAATTGTATTTGTTTTGGGGGTTTTTGTTATTTTTTTTTAAAGGAAAAAGGATGTTTAATGCCTTTTTTAGGGTATTTAAAAAATTCCAAAAAAAGAAGACCCTTTTTTGCCCTTTTGGTTCTTTTAAAATTTTGGGGGGGGGGAATCCCTTTTCCTTAACTTTTTAATTCTTTTAGGGAAAATTTTTGATTTTTTAAGGCCCCTAAAAAAAATTTTTTTTATAAAAAAAAGTTTTTTTTTAGGTATTAAAAATTTTTAATTTTTTTTGAAGCCCATAATTTTTTTTTAAAAAGGGGAGATTTTTTTTTTAAAATTTTTTGGGATTTTATTTTTTTTTAAAAAAACATTTTACAATTTATTTTTTCCCTTGGTTTAATTTTTTAAAAAACCCTTAGGGTTTTTTTTTCGGGTTCACCGGGGGGATTAAATTTTTTCCATGAAAAAAAATTTTTTTTAAATGAAATAATTTGTTTTTTGGCCTTTTAAATTTTAAATTTTGACTTTTTATTTTTATTTTTTTTAAATCCCCAAAAAAAGTTTTTTTTTAAAGGTTTCCCTTTTTTTTTTTTAAAAATTTATTTTTTTAAAATTTTAAAAAATTTTTAAATTTAAAATCACAGTTTCATGGATCTCCAAAATGTTTTTTCCTTTGTCGGGTTATTATCTTTTATTAAACCCAAAATTTTTTGGGTTAAAAAATTTTTTTTTTTTTTTTTTTTTTTATGGGTTTTTAAATTAATAAAAAAATGATGGGTTTTTTTTTTTTTTTTTTTTTTTTTATGAAGCCCTAATTTTTTTTTGAAAATTAAAGGAAAAAAAAATTTAATTTAAAAAGGGTTTAATTTTTTTTTACTATTTATTTTTGGTTTTTTAAAAACTCATAATTACTCTCTTCTTTTTAAAAGTGCTTTGGTTTCCCTATACAAATAATGCATGGACCCAAAATTTTTTTATCACTCAAAATCAATGGCAACTTTTTTGCCAATTTTAAACCTTTTTTTTTTTTTATTTTTAATTTTTTTTTTGCTCAAATTTACTGTTGGGTTTTATTTTAATAAAAAAGTTTGAATTGTTGAAAATTCCCCCACCAAATTAGGTTTAAGTTTGGGATTGTTAGGGGATCTTTGGACCCCTTCTTTCCAAAATTCCCAAGGAAGTTGAAATTTTTTTGAATGCATTATGACCCCCCAAAATTTTAAATTTTAAACAATTTAGGTTAAAAAAAGTCTTTTGGTTTTTCCTTTTTTATAGAATCCCTAATTTTTAAAAACTTAAATTTGGGGTTTTATTTTTTACTTAAATTATAAAATTGGATTGTTTTTAAAAAAGACTTTAAATACCTTTACTTCTTTCTCTACACTTTGTCCATCGAGTAGCTTTCCCATCCACTCACTCCCCCCAACCCCAAAACCAATCGCAAATTGAACACCACCAAAAAATTGCTATCACCATCGAAAAATCATTTCCCAAACCTTTGGGCACCACCATTTTTAACCACCAAAATCTGCCCCACCTACTTATTTAAAAGTTTGTTTCTGCTGCTACTTTCCCACTGTATGGTTTTATCATCATCATGCCCCTTTCACCAGTAAAGTATCAAAGGGTTTTGGGAAATGGACGATGATAAGCAAAATTATTGTAGGAAATTGTAAAATGGAGTTTTAACTCGAGCAAAGAGAAAACTTTTTTGGACCTCTTACTTGAGCCACTCTTTTCCCACGACGAAAGGAAGGTTGAAAAAAGGGAAATGAAGAATGGCACTTAGTGACCCCTAAGAAATAAAGAAAATTTTTATTTGAAGTGCTACTCTTTGAAATGGGGGGAAAAAAAAAGTGCATTTTTTTGTTACAATTTTTTTCCAGAATGATAAAAAGCTTTTAAAAATTTAATTTATCACTTACCTTTTAAAATATGAAAAGGGATCTCGATAAAATATTTTTTTTTTTTTTTTTTTTTTTAAAAAATAATTGATCTCTTAAAAGCAGTGTAAAACTTTTGGGTCAAATTAGCAAAAGGAATTTTGGGGGGTTGGGAAAGAAAGAAATGAAGGGCAAAAGTAAAATTTTTTTAATTTTTCTCCCAAATATTTTTATTTTTACTTACTTTTTTAATGAATTTGAACAATATAATACCCTTTCCTCCTTATTTCCCAAATTCGAGGTGATAGAATTTAATTGATTTAAATTGTTAAGCGGGAATCTTTTAATTTCTAAAATTTAATTCCTCAAAAAAATTTTACTTTGCCACCATCAGAACGGGACCTGTGGATTCGGCCCCCAAAAATAAAGATCCACGTCACTATCTTGTTTTTCCCAAAAACCAAAAACCCAAATCTCAGCACTCCACTAAAAAGCGACGCGGGGAAATCTACCCGGTTATTAATTTTTCCATATCAAAATTTCCATGTAACCCAGACAAAAAAAATTTCACATCCCTCCCCTTTTTCCCCCTAAAAAAAAAATTTTCCAATCTAAATCTCCCCCCAAACCAAGGAGCCCTCATCTCTTTCGCATCTTTTTTACTTTTTCTTTTCTAAATTTTTAAAGTTTCCCCGTTGAAACCAAAAGGGGCTGAGAAAAAGCCCGCCGAGAAAAAGCCGGGGGAAAAGGAGAAGAACCCGGGCTGTTGCTGAAAAAAGCCCCCGGCAGCTGAGAAAAACCCAAAAACCCGGGCCCAAGAAACTCCGAAGGAAGGGAAACCCCCGGGGTGACAAGAAGAAAAAAGGGGGTTAAAGAAAAGCGTAAGACTTTACAAGCTACTTTTTTTCAAGTGTTGAAGCGGGTTTTCCCCAACATCGGCACTAATAAACTATGGGGTTTAAAGAACATTTTTCATAACGAAAATTTTTTTAAAACTTGCTAAAAGAGGTTAAAAAGACTTGCGGGGTATAACAAAAAAACCCGACTTTTAGTCAAGGGAAATTCAACTCTGTGAGACTCTTTTTGCCTGGTGACTGGCAAAGCCAGGGCGGTTTGGGAAAGGGGGACTAAAGGCTGTTAGAAATTCACTATTTCATGAACGAACCCTGCCGAGGATAGATCGGGAAAGGGAAAATTGAAGGAGAAAGGCTGTTGGGGTTGGGTTTCTTTCTTTTTTTTCTTTTTTTTTTTTCGTTTTTTTCCCTTGTGGGGGTCTTAATTAGGGTTTGTGTAGTTTTTTTTTTTTTTGGGTTTTTTTTTTTTCCCTGCTTTAATAAAATTTGGGAAAAAAGATTAAGGGTTTCAAGTCTGATTAAAATCTGCCCAAAAGGCTTTTTTTAGGGGTAATAATGTTTAAAAAGGGAAGCATAGCTTTTATTACTTTCTCTACTTTTCTGCTTTAAAATTGTTTTTAAAAAAGGTTTTTAAAGTGGGGCCTTTTTGGGTTTTGTGATTTGTGTGGCGTGGGCCCTTTTTAGATTTAAATTTTGGGTGGCTTTTTTAAAGAGGAGTTTTTTTTCCTTTTGATCAATATGAGGAAACCCATTTTTTCCCCCCCCCTTCGAAATGCCCAACCCCTTTTTTTCCCCCATTCTTTGTAGTAGGTGTTTGGAAACTTTTTTTGCCATATTTATTTTTTTAACAAATTTTTCCAATTAGCATGGTGCCTTTCCCTTGTTATCGTTCCCTAATTTTTAATGTAGAATAGCGGGGGGTGTATTTTTAGAGGGTTAATTTTCTTTGGGTAAAAAGTTTTCCATTAAGTGTTGAAGATGATATTTTTATTTTTCGCAATTTTAAATTGACAATGGGATCTAATACAAAAGAAAAGCTGTGCTTAGTTGACGTATGAATCTTATGTTTGGGCTTTTATGCCTGAGGTTTTTGGGTTTATTTCATTTCTAACATCTGTTTCACCATATTTAAAGGGGGAATGCAGTCAAAGGGTTTTTTTGCTCCGACCCCTACTAAAATTTTTTTGGGCGGAAAAAATTTTAACATGTTATCTTTTCTTTCCCTTTAATTAAATTTGGTGGGCATTAAAGGGAAATTTAGCATTGTTCTCTGTAAAAATTGGTCTTAAAAATTTTTTTAAAAGAGGAAACATGCTAGACGGAGTTGATAAAAAATCCCTTTTCCCCTTTTCGGACACCTTCATAATCGCCCCCAAGAGGGAGGAACTTGGTTAGATGACGCCCTAAACGGGCATCTCGTTAAAAGCCCAGTAGCGAGACCTTGTTTTTTTTTGATCAAACGACCAATGGAAAGAAACACTCTAACCACTTTTTTTTAAAATTTAAATTTTTTTGGGGCTCAGAATAAATTTTAATATATTCGTGCCATTTGATTTTCTATTAGGGGCAAAAAAGCCTTTTTAATGTCTTTTTGGGTGAGAGCAAGAAAAAAGACTGGCAATGAGGAATGTTATCTTTACATTAAAACCCTTTCAACAATACTGAATAAATCCCATTACTAGTTTCTAGAAAACTGGGAGAAAAAAAATGGGAAATTTTTTAAAATCCTTGATCCTTTCCCGTACCGATAGCCCCCCAAAAATGCCAATAAGCCCAACTCTAAATGGGGCGAGTTGCTCAAACACCCCTATAAATGGAGAAAAAAAAAGAGGATCCTTTATGTTTAACATTGCTGCTTAAAAGTTGGGGAATTTTTTATTGAATTTTTGTATTGCAGCCCTTGAAATTTTAAAAAGGAATTTTGTTTGAAAAAACTTTTACAAATTTTGGGTTTGGGCTTAAAAATAAAGAGGAAAAAAATTAAAAAAAAGAAAAAAATTCCACTTCAATTTTTTTTTCCTTGTTTGGAGAATTGGGGGAAAAAATTGGAAAGGGAATAAAATTTTTAAAAAATTTTTTTTCCATGGATCCTAAAAAATCTTGTTTTTAAATTTTGGAGAAATAAAAAGGAAATTTTATGTTTTTTATTTAAATATCCTTTCATTAAAAATAATTTTGAAAATTTAAATTTTTTTGGTAATTTCCAATCAAAATTAACTCTATCATAATTGTTCTTTTTTATTAAAAATAAAAATTTTTTCTGCATTTTTTTTTTTTTTTTTTTTTTTTTTTTTCCCTGACGCCCCATTCTTTTAAGGTTTCTTTCCTCTCATATGTGGGGTTTTGGCAATAAAATGGAATTTTAGAATCAAAATGTAATATTTAGAGATTGAAAAGGGTTTTTCTTAGCTTTAAACCATGGAGCAAGTACAAAGCAATCGTAACAATTAAGGGGACACAGGGGCCATTTTTTAAATGCAAATTCCTTGGGCGCAATCTTGATTGAAAGAACCCATTTTTTTGGGTCTTTTTCACTCGAAAAAATTTATAAAAGAAAGGGGTCAAAAAATTTTTTATAAAGTTTAATGCGGGGAAATTTTTAAAATTAAAAAAAATTCAAAAATTTGGGTTGTATAAGTTAGTATACTTAAACGTATAAAATATTTTATAAATTTTAAATTTAAATTGTGTTGAAAAAATTAACAAATAATTTAAATTTAAATTTGGGTTATAAAATGAAAATTTTAAATTTTTTAAATTTTAGATATATAATTAATAAATTAAAATTAAATTATTTTTATTTTAAATAAAGAAATTTTAAAAATTTAAAAAATGATTTTAGTTTTTATTTTAAATTTAAAATTTTTGTTTTTAAACTTGCAAAAATTTGATAGGGAGAAAATCACTCAGTAAAAAATAAGAGAGTTTGTTTCATAATACAAAAAACCTAAATAAAATTAATTTTTGGGTTTTTTTTAAGATTTTTAAAGGGTTTGGGTTTAAATGATTTTAAAGCCTTTAAAAATTTGGTCGTACTTGCTTTGGAAAAGCCCTTTTTCGCTTTGTTTCAAAATTTTTAAACATTTTTGTAAGGATTTTTTTTATTCTTTAGATTTAGACGTTTTTGGGAAAGGGGGTTTCCCAAAACTTGGTTTTTAACTTAGTTTAAATCATTTTTTTTAAAGGGTTTAGGTATTAGATTATAAAAAATGATAAAATTTATTTTATTTGTATATACCTTATTTAGGTTATGAACATTTTGTATACTTATTTACAAAGGTATTTATACTTCAAATTCTTTTAGTAAAATTTTTTTAAATACTTTTCTATTTAAAGGACATATGCACATGCAAAATCTTTTTTTTTTCTTCATGATTTTTTAATTTCTATACTTAAAAAGGAGTTTTTGTGCTTTTTTCCTTAAAGGGATCATACTTTTCACATGTCTAATTGTCTAATCTATCTAATTAAACTAACTAATAAGAATAGAAAGTAACAAAAAGTAACTAAAATACATACTTTTAGTTGTTTTAAATTATGGAAAAAAAGGGAGAATTGTGAAAGTGAGAGGGGAAGAAGAAGCTCACATAAGGGGAATTTTGTTTTTTTTTTTTTATTTTGATTTGTTTTATTTCTTTTTTTATTTGTTTTTTTTAATGGAAGAAGGAGAAGGGTGGGGACTAAAAGGGGGAGAAAAGGACAAAAATTCAAGGGGAGAAAAAAAAAAGAAATGCAAAAGGGAAAAAAGAAAAGAAAGGAAATAAAGAGAAAAAAGATATTTTCTTAAATGAAAAGATACTTTTGTTGACTTTTCAATTGTTAACTTTATTCAAAAATTTTGCCCTTTGGGTCAACATTTTTTTGTTTTTGGTTAATTTTTAAAAAAAATAAAGATCCTTTTGTGAAAACAAAATTTAAAATAAAAAGGAAAAAATTTGGAGAAAGTTTAAGGGAAAATTTAAAGGAAAAAAAAATTTTTAGGGGAATTTTTTGTTAAAAAAAAATAGATAATGAAAACCCTTCCTTTAATATTTATATCCTAAATACATTTTTTGGTAAGCTACTAAGAAAATTTAAAATTTAAAAACAAAAATTTAGGATTTTAAGGTTTTACTACTTTTAAAACCTAAACCTCAACAAAAACCCTTTAACCCCTAGAAAAAAAACGACTAAAAAAAATCCCTTAGAAGAGAATGTGATCTAAAAATACAATATCTTTTTTTTTTTAAGGGGGTCACTTTGAAATTCAAAAATGTTTATGCATATTAAGATTATTTTTAGTCTTTTTTTCGATGAAATGGCAAAATATGGGGGATATTTTTAACACATAAGGTTTTAAGGAAAATTTAAAATGGTAATTTAAAGGGCTTTTTATACTTAAAGTTATAATTTTAGGGTTTTTTTTATTTTTAGGGCACAATTTTTAAAATTTTTTTTTCACTTTTGGGTTTTATATATTTTTACGCGTTTAAAACCCCTTCGATTTTTTATTTTAAGGGTCTTGATGTGGTTCGGGGTTTTTAAAAGGGTCTTCGTATGTGGTTGGGGGTTTAATTGATGTTTTAAGTTTTTTTTCGTATTCACTTTGGGTTTTTGGATTGAGTTTTTAATTTGGGTTTTTTAAATCTCATTATTTTTTTGATTTGGGAAATCATCTACTTTTTGGGACGTTTTGTTTTCTATATTTAAAGGAAAAAAAATTTCCCGGGGGGTTTTACAATTAAGTTATCTTTTTTAATTTAGGGGGCCCCAAACCCTCTTCTAAAAATATAATGACCCAAACATGGCTTTTTAGATCACTTAAACAAGGAAAAAATTTATTTAAATTCCCCCAAAACAAAAAAGTTGGTTATGCTTTAAAATTCACTTATGCTCCTTTTTTTTTCCCTTTTTCCCTTTTTGGAAAAATCTTTTTGAAAGCTTAATTTTTTGGATTTTTAAAAAAAGGGGGGTTTTTAAGGGTGTTTAAAATTTTTTAAAAAGGGGTTTTTGGGAGTTGGAAAATGGAGGGTACAAAAAAATTTTTAAATGTAGTGTATAGAAGAAAAAAAGGTGGGGGCAATTTTGGGGTTTTTTTGTGGGGTTAAAATCTTTTTTTTTTGGTTTGTTTTTAAAAGGGAAAGAAAAAAAAAGTGGAAATGAAAGTGAAAGGGGGGGGATAGTGGGGGTTTTTAAAATGGGAGGGAAGTTTGTTAAAAAAGCCTTCAATTTGGATGTTTTTTGGGCATATATAAATGCAAAATTTTTGAAAAAATTTAAAAGATGTAATATTAAGCAGAAAATAGGATTAGGGAAAGATGATTGAGTGATTGAAATTTTGACAAAGAAAGGGCCCTCCCTTGGCTCTCTTTCCAACGGGCTATAGGGTGCCCCTTTTTTGGGCATTGATTTGCCCTTGTCTTTTAATTAAAATTTTGAATATATAAAAGAATGTGATAATTTGTTCAAAGGGTATAAAAAAGTTAGGGTAATAAAAAGAAAGTGTCCAATTACTTACTCCTTTTAATAAAGGTTTTAATTAAAAAATTTGAAAAATAAATTCTAATTTTAAATTTGGGTTTTTTTTATCAAATTTTTGGTTTTTGGGTTTTTTATTTAAATTCATATATAAAACTTTTTTTCATTAAAGGTTTAAAAAATTTGGTCTTATAAAAAAATTTTTTTTAAGCTTTTTTCTTAAATTGTTTGGAAAGTTATGATTTAAATTTTTAAAATAAAATTAAAAAATTTTATGGGAGAAAAAAAATTTATTCAAATTAAATTTTCAATTAGTTGCTTGGGGTTTTACAAGTTTTTTTTTTGGGTTTTTAGGTTTTAGGGTAACTTAAGATCAACCGTTTTACTTTTC
>JAMXBC010000144.1:0-12500 GCA_024138005.1 Lumnitzera racemosa | reverse complement strand
TTTTCCCCCAAAAAAAAATTTTTTGGCCTTTTTTTAAAATTTTTTTTTAAAAAAACCCCCCCGGGGAAAAAAAATTGGGGGTTTTCATTTTTTTTTTAAAATTCCCTTTTTAATTTTTTTTTTTTCCAAAAAAATTTTTTTTAAAATTTTCAAAATTTTTTTTTTTTTTTTTTCCCCCCCCCAAAAAAAAAAAAAAAATGGGGAAAAAAAAAAAAAAAAAAAAAAAAAAAATTTTAAAAAAAGAAAAAAAATTTTAAAAATTTTTTTTTTTTTTTTTTAAAAAAAAATTTATTTTTAAAAAATTTTTTTTTTTAAAAAATTTTTTTTTTTTCCCCCCTTTTCCAAAAATTTTTTTAAAAAAAAATTTTTAAAATTTTTTTTTTTTCCCCCCCCCTTTTTTTTAAAAAAAAAAAAGGGGGGTTAGACTAAAGCCATTATTAATTGGGAGGCATGGTTGGAAAGGTATAGGCCGAGTAAAAAAATATTTTGGTTTGGGAGGAGGGGACCAGCCTTAACTATCAATGAACTAACATATAAGGAGCCACCTAAAGTTCCTCAACACCCTCACTTTGGGCATCCAATAATTTAAAAATGTATAGAAATAAATTATTTCAGGTGAAGGGGAGCCCCATTAGTAGCGTTTTGATTGGTATCGATCACACTAGGGGATTTTAAAACTTTTGTGGGGAAAAAGAAAAAAGGAAATTTTCCCCCTATAAGCTACCTAAAAAAGTGAGTATCCCACATTGTGCAAGGTTAAGTACCAATGTTTCTATGTAGATCTGAGGATTTTGAAGGCTTCCAACTAAGGATTTACTCTTAGGATATCCTTATGTCTTTATAGGAGTACAACGGAAAAAAAGTATACCCTTTAAAAAATTAAAATTTAGTTGGGGACAAATTTTAAAATTTTCAAGGAGATACGATCTTTCGTAAACCAAAGTTTTTTGGGGTTTTAGGGATTTGCAATTTAAAACCAAAAGGGGGTTACAAAATAAAATTTTCCAAAAATAAAAGGGCTAAAAAAAGACAAATTTTAAAAAATACTGTAAGAAAAAAATTTTTTTTTATTTCTTTGTTATATATTTTTTTAACTAAATTCAAAGAAAGACTTTTAAAAGAAAAAAACTAAAAAAGGAAAGGGAAAGAAAAAAAAAAAATTTTTTTTTAAGTTGTTAGAACCCTATATACTTCTATTCGAATTAACCCATATGTATTTTTTTTTTTTTTAAAAATCTTTAGTTTTGGTTGTTTTCTTTCATTTCTTTTTCAAAAAACATAATTCACTTTAAAGTGTTTAATCTCCTAAAAATCAAAAAGAAACTGGTTTCTTTTTTTAAATCTTTGTTTTTTAAAAAAAAAAAAATAAAAAAAATTTTTTTTTGAAAAACATAAAAAAAAATTTTTTTTTTTTTATCTTTTTATTTCTTCTAAAAAAACATATTTCACTCTATATGATTTAAATTTTTATTTCAAGGCTTAAAACAAAAAAAAATTTTAAAAAGAAAAAAAAGAATTTAAAAGAATTTCTTTTTTTTTTAATGAAAGAACTTGAAAAATGCCATTTAAACAAAAGGAAATTTTAAACCCACCGAAAAAAACTATTTTTTATTGTTTGGGAAAGTCCTTTTTTTTTTTTAAAAAAAATAAATAGAAATACAAAAAAATTAAGAGACTCACTTTTTAGCGTATGTAAGGCAATTTTAAAATCTTAAAGCCTACCTCTTTTTTCAACTCAGTAGAACTTTCAAGACTTAAAGGGAAATTTTTAACTTCAAAATCAACAAAGCTTTTCATCTCTAACCCCAACCCCCCCCCCCCCGTCCCCACCCCTTTGAAAATTTTATAAAGAAATATAAGCAAATCGAGAAAAAAAATGAATATATTAGCCTAGTATTTTCGCAAGGGGGAAAATTTTTTTTGGGATGGTTCTATGTTCTTTAGGTGACCCGAGTGGCGTTTTGTAATTTTATGGGGGTTTAAAAATTTTGGGTTTGCTAGCCTAAATGGGTCAAAGGTATTTTACATTGGATTTTTAAAGGGGTAGTTAAAGAGGGTTGCTGAAAAACACAAGGTAGGACGGGGTCAAAGTTTTTAAACTAAAAATTTATGTACTTTGAAGGGTTTCATTTCATTTTTGAATAATAGGTCCTTTTTTATACCCAAAGCTTAGTAATGGATAGAAATCTTGGGTGGCTGAAGATTAAGTTGCTAATTCAATGGAGTTTAAACTTAATTACAACTAAAATAATCTAATCGCTATTTTAAATTTAAGAATGGATAAAGTCAAGCCGCCAAGTGAAAGTTTAATCCATGTCCATTTTTGAATTTGCGTCCCTAAAACCCTACAGGGTCCTAGTAGGGTTACCAAAATTTCCATAATATGTGTGCACCCCTGATATGAAAATCACCTTTCAAGTCAGAGATTTCAAAATCTAAATGTTAAACATAAGGGGGTCTCACTATTCTAATACTAAGAAACTATCTTCATCCATACTCGGCACCGAGACTTACCCAATCCCAATGTAAGTAAACCTGCAAAGACCTATAGTGACATAAACAGTTCAGTGAGTTTCGTTCCTCACCACTACCATTCAAGAATTTATCACACATTATTACACGCATGCAAGAAAACTTCTACATAAAAAATGAATGCAGGACAAAGAATATAAGCAATACACCATGGGATCCGAAACTATGGAAGGTGTGAATTACGTCGCTCACTTCGATTACCCCCTATACTGACCCGCCGGGCACCTCAGTTCCCCCATATAGGCTACCTGGGAGCCTCACCCCCAAAGTGCACTCGACTATTACCCTAGCCGAAAAAAAGATTTCAATTCAAATGGGGGGTTTCCATTTAGGACTACCCCCCTCTGGCCCCCCGGGCAAATTTGCGGTCACTCGTAACCCAAAAATTTAACCGGCCTTCGGGCCAAAAAGCGAGCCCTTCGCTATCAAGGGGGGAAAACCAGTTAACTTTGGCTTTAAACGTAAAATATTTTTCTGGCACTGCGGCTCTTATCAAACATAAAAAAAACTTTTTAAGATTAAAAAAATTTTTTTCCAAAAAACCCTTTTAAATTTTTTTGCAAAGCAAACATCCCCCACCAACATTTACTGGTCATAGACATACAAAAAATAAACCACTTATTTAGGCAGATATTTATATTTATAAAATTTTAAAAAAAGTGATCAACAATGAGGGCAATAAGCAAAACTTCTTAAAAATACAAGTAATAGCAAGCACAACACTCTATAAGTACACCACAATCAAGTACGGGTATTAGAATTCCCTCCCTGGATTATGCTCATTCTCCCCAAACCTTTGGGGTTCCGAACTGAATTAAATACCTAAATAAATAACCTTATAAGTAATCTATAAAGTAGACTCCCCAGTTAACTAAAAGTTATTTTAGTTTATCTAGTTTCCCCCAATTAATCCAAATATAATGTGTTAGGGTTTTTTTTACTCAATGGGGGAATAGAAATATTTTCTCGTATTTGTAAGTTACGAGACTTTTTTATGTATTTTGTAAAATTTTTTTTTTAATTGGATTTTTTGAATTTATGTCCATTTTGATCGTTTTTTTGCGTATTTTCTCTACAAGATCGTTTTGGACGTTTTGATTCACAATGAAAAATTTTGATATAAACATATCACAAAAAAAATTTTTTTAAGTTTTTAAAAATTTTAAAATATTGATTTTCTCTTTTTTTAACAATTTAGATTTAAAATTTTTTAAATAATATTTTGATATTTTTATTATTTTGAGCGTATTTTTTTTTTTTTTGGATTTTTAACTTTTTATGTTTTTATGAATCTTATCTTTATTATTTTTCTATTTCTTTTCTTTTTTATTTTTCTCTTTTTACCTCACAATTATACCCATATTATAATTATAAATAATTTTTTAATTTATTTTTTTTGAAAAAAATCCAAAATTAGATTTTCTTTTTTAAAATAAAAATAAATCCTTTCCCCCTTACATATTTCAATTTAGAAAAAAAGGCAATACTATTCATTACATAATTAACATTATACGTATTATAATGATATTTTTTTTTTAAAAAATTTTATATTTTATGTATTTTTTATTTGATTTTTTTTAAAATTTTAAGTTAAAATAAAAAAAAAACATAATTTTTAAAATTTAAATCATATTTTCCCCCCAATAAGGTTTTTAATTTTTATAAATAATTTTTATATACGTTAAAATTAGATAAAAAGGGTTTAAAGGTTTTAAAAACAAATTAAAATAAAATATTTAGAAACAAAAATTTATATTTAAAAAATACTAATTAATTTTGTTTTAAAAAATAATAAATTTTCTTATTATAATTATTCTAAAAAATCTTTCCAATTTTTTAATTAAAAGATTATAAAATAATTTTATAAAAAATTATAAAAAAAATTTTTTTATAATAAAATTTTCTCTTAAAAACAAAATTTTATATTTTTTTTTTAAACCCTTTTCTTTTTTTCTTTTTTATTTGTTTTTTAAAAATTTTTAAATTTTTTTTTAAAAAAATTTTTTATTTTTTTAAATAGTAATTTTTGTTTTTTAAAAGGACTTTTATTTTTTTAAGTTTTTTGGTTTTTTAATTTTTAAATAGTTATAACTAAATATTTTATAAAAAAATTTTAAAAAGGTTTTATGTTTTTAAAAAAAAATTAAAGATAAAAATATAAATTTAATTTTCTAATGGGGGTTTTTTTTTTTTTGTTTTTTAATAAAAAAGGGCAAATTTATTAAAAGTTTTTTAAAAAAAAAAAAAAAAAACTATTTAAACTAAAACCCCAAAAAAAGGCCCGTTTATTTTTTTATAGTCCACCCCCTTAAATTAAAAAAAAACCCTAAACAAAATTTTTAACCCCAAAAAAACCTTTTTTTTTTTTTTAAAAAAAAAAAAAATTTAAAAAAAATTTATTTTTCAATTTTTTTGTTTTAATAATTTATTTTTTTTTTTTAAAAAAAACCACTGAAATTAAACATTCTAAAAAATCAAACTTTTTTTGAGAATTAAATTTACTAAATCAATAAAAAAACTTTCTTTTAAAAACCAAACTACAAAAACCATTACTTTAAAAAGTCCCCTTTTTAATTTAAAAAAACCCCTTTTTTTTTAAATTAGGCTTTTTTTATTAATAAAAGGAAAAACCCCCAAAATTTAAACCCCCCAAAAAATTTTTTTTAAAAAATTTAAAAAAAAAACCCTTTAAATAAAATTTATTTTAAAAATTTAAAATTAAAAACATTTAAAATAAAAAAAAAAATTTTTAAAAATTTAAATTTTTTAAAATTCCCAAATAAAAAACAAAATTTTAAATATTTTCCAAAAAACCTTTTTAAAAATTAAAATTTTTAAAAAATTTTAAAAAAAACCCAAAATTATAAAAACAAAAGTTTTAAAAAGAAAAAAAAACCCCCCCAAAAAAATAAAATTTTTAAAAAAAATTTTAAAAAAATTAGTTTACAATTTAAAAATTTTAAAAAAAAGGTTTATAAAATTTTAAAAATAAAAAATTTTTTTCCAAAAATTTTCCCCAACCCTTTTTTTTTTAAAAATTTAAACATTTTTTTTAAAAAACCCCCTTTTTTATTAATAAAAAAAATTTTAAAAACCTTTTCCCAATTAAAACCCAAAAATTTTCAAAAATTAATTTAAATTTTTAAAGGGAAATTTTTTGAAAAAAAAAATTTTTCCCCCTTTTTTAAAATTTTTGGGTCTAATAAAAAAGGGGGTTGTACGGGTTAAATTTACGGGTAAAAAAAACCCCCAAAGGTTTTAAACCCCTTAAATAGAAAAAAAAAAATTAACTTAAAATAAAGTTTTTCTTTTACCCTTTTTTAGTTTTAAATTTATAAAAACCAAAATTTAAATAATTTTAAAAAATTTTTTTTTGGGAAATTCCCAAAAAATTTTGTTTTTTTTTTAAAAAAAAGTTTTAATTTTTTTTTCTTTTTTTTAACGTTTAAATTTTGGGAGAAATTAAAATTTTAAAAAAATTTAAACTTTTTAAATAAATGTTCAAAATCTTTTTAAGGGGGTGGGGAACTTTTAAAATTTTTAAAATTAAAAATTTTTTTTTTAAAAAAATTTTTTATTTTTTTAAATTCTTTTTATTTTAAATTTTAAATTACTCAAATTTAATTTTGTGAAACAAAAAAATGGTATCTAGTTAAGTGAAAAATTAAAAATTAGGCAACTTATTAAAACTTTTTTCAGTTTCCCTATGAAATTTTTTTTAAAAATTTTTTTAAAATGCCCAAACGCTTTTTTAAAAATTTTTTTCTGTTTCAAAAAAAAAGGGTTATTTTTAAAAAAAGAAAAAAAATTTAAAATAAAAAAAAATTTTGGTCTTTAAAAAAAAGGGGAAAAAGGAAAAATTTTATTTTTGTTTTAAAAAAAAATTTTTTTAAGAACAAAAAGTTAAAAAATTTTTGAATTTAAAAAAAATTTTTTTTAAAATTTGTAAAAAATTAGTTTATTTATTTTAAATTGGTAAAATTTATGAAATGTTTTAAAAAAATTGGTTTTTTTTAAAAAAGGGGTTAAAAATTAAAAAATCCCCTTTGGGGTTTTTTAAAATTTAAAAAAAGGAATATATTAAAATTTTTTTAAAAAAATATTTAAAATTTTTTTTAAACTAAAAAATAAAAAAAAGTTTTTAAAAATAAATTTTTACAAAAATTTTTTATTAAAAAAAATTTAAATTTTTATATTTTAGATTTAAAATTATTGTAAAAATAAAAATTTTATAAATTTTTTATAATTTAAAAAAATTTTTTTTTATTTTTAAAAAATTTTTAAAAAAATTAAAAAAATTTGTTTTTTTAAAAAATTTAAAAAAATTTAAAAAAAATAAAAAATAAAAATTTTTAAAAATATTTTTTAATTTTTTAAAAAAAAAATTTTTAAAATTTTAAAAAAATTTTTTAAAAAAAATTAAATTATACTAATTTATTAAAAAAAAAAAATTTAATTAAAATTTTTTTTAAATTCCAAAAATTTTTTTTTTTTAAAATTTTTAGTTTTTTTTTTCCCCGTTTTTTTAAAAAAAAATTTTAATATTTATAAAATTATTTTTAAAATTTTAAAAATTAAAAAAATTTTTAAAAAAAAAAAATTTTTTTTTTAAAAAAATTTTTTTTAACAAAAATTTTTTTTTTTTATTTTTTAATTTTTTTATTTTATAATATTTTTTTTTTTTTTTAAAAAAAAATTTATTTAAAAAATTAAAAAATTTTTTTTTTAAAAATTAAAAAAATTTTATTAATTTTTTAAATTTTTCAATTTTTTTTTTTATTAATAAAATTTAATTTTTTTTTATTTAAATTTCTTTTAATAAAATACCCCTTTTTTTTTTTTTGGGCAAAATTTTCTTTTTTTATATTTTTTTAAAAATTTTTTTTTAAAATTTATTGGTTTAAAAAATTTTTTTCCCCTTTTAAATAAAAAATTTTAAATTTTTAAACCAAAAAAATTTTTAAAAATTTAAAATCTTATTATTTTTTTTTAAATTTTTTTTTTTTAAACCTTTTTATTTGTAAAAATTTTTTTCCCCCTTTTTTTTTAAAAATTTTTAATTAATGAGAAATTTTTTTTTTAAAAATTTTTTCCTATTTTTTTTTTTTTAAAAACTTAAATCCCTTTTAAATCTTAATAAAAAAAAAAAAAAGAAAAAAAAAAAAAGGAAAATTTGTTTTAAAAAATTCCCAAAAAACAAAAAATTTTTTTAAAAATTAATTTTTTAAAAAAATTAAAAAAAAAAAAAAATTTTGAATAAGAAAAAAAAAATTTTTTTTGGGGAAAAAATTTTAAAATATAAAACCTTAATTTTTTTTAATTTAAATAAAAAATTTTTTAAACAAATAAATACTTTAAAAAAAAATTAAAAATTTAAATTTTAAAAAAAAAATTTAAAAATCAATTTTAAGTTTAAAATATTTTAAAAATTTAAAAAAAAAAAAAAAAAGAAAAAATAAAATTTTTTTTAAAAAAAAATAAAGAAAAAAATTTTAAATTTTTTTTTTTTAAATTAAATTTTGGTAATACCCCAAAATTTTTAAATTTTTAAATTCAAATAAAAAAATAGAAAAAAAATAACCCCAAAAAAAAATTAAAAAATTTTTTTTATTAAAAATTTTTGAAAAAAAAAAAATTTTTTTAATTTTAATTTCAAAAAAAATTTTTCATTTTAAAATCAAAAATTTTTGTTTTTTTTTTTTTTTTTTTTTAAAAAAAAAATTTTAAAATTAAAATTTTTAATTTTTAAAAAAAAAATTTTTAAAAAAAAAAAAAAATTTTAAAAAAATATTTTTTTTTAAAATTGTTTTTAAAATTTATTTTAATTTTTAAAATTTTTTTTAAATAAAAATTAAATAAAATAAAAATTTAAAATTTAAAAAATTTAATAAAAATAATAAAAGGGGGTTTTAAATTTAAAAAAAGAAAAAAAAATTTTTTGGTTTAATTTTAAAAAAATTTTTAAAAATTTGATTTAAATTTTTTTTTTTTTAAAAAAAAAAAAAAAAAAATTTATTAATTAAAAAGTTTAAAAAATTAAAAAATTAATTAAATTTAAAAATATACTTATAAAAATTTTTTTTAAAAATTTTTAATTATAAAAATAAAATTAAATTTATATAATTAAAAAATTTTTTAAAAAAATTTTAAACTAAAATTGAAAAAAAAATTTTAAAAAAAATTTTTCCCCGTAATATTGGGAAAAAAATTTTTAAAATTTATTAATTTTTAAAAAATTTTAAACAATTTTAATTTTCAAAAAAATTAATTTTAAAAATTTTTAAATTTTTTTTTTTAATTTTTAAAAAATTTTGGGGTTTTAAATTTTTTTAAATTTTTTTTATCATCCTAAAAAATTTAAAAAATTTTAAAAAAATTCCCCTTTAATTTTTTAAAAAAATTTCCCCAAAAATTATTGTTTAAACCCTTTTTGGGGGGGTTAATAAATTTCGGGGTTATTTTTTTTATTTTTTCTTTTAAAAAATTTTTTTTTTTATTTCAAACAAAATCCCGGGGTTTGTTTTGGCAACCAAATTTAAACTAGTTTTTTTAAAAAAAAAAACCTTGGGCTGGGTTTTAAACGAAAGGGGGTTTTTTTTTCCCCCGTTTATAAAAAATTTTAATAATTAAACCCTTTTAAAAACTGTTAAAAAATAAAAAATTTTCAAGGGTTTTTTTAATAAAAACCAAAATTTGTAAAATTTTCATTTTTTAAAAATTTTTAAAAATTTTTTTTTAAAAAAAAAAAATTTTTTAAAAAAAAAACCCAAAAAATTTAAATTTTAAATTTTAAAAACAAAAAATGAAAAAATTAATTTTAATTTTTTTAAAAAAAAAATTTTAAAATTTTTTTTTTTGGGAAATTAAAAAAAAATTTTTTTTTTTTTTAAAAAAAAGGGAAAAAAAAAAAGCAAAAAATTTTTTTTCTTTTTTTGAATTTTAAAAAATTTTCCAAAAAAATATTTGTTTTTTTAAAAAAAAAAAAAAAAAAGGGAAAAAAGGGAAAAAAATTTTAAAAAAAAATTTTTTTAAAAATTTAAAAAAAAAAAAAAAAAAAAATAAAGGGAAATTTAAAAAAAAAGGGAAAAAAAAAAAGAAAAAAAAGAAAAAAAAAAAAATAAAAAATTTAAGAATTTTTTAAAATTAAAATTTAAAAAAATATAAAATGAATTTTAAAAAAAATTTTAAAAAAATTTTTAAAAAAATTTTTAAAATTTTAAAATACTTTTAAAAAATTAAAAATTATTTAAAAAAAATTTTTAAAAAAAAATTTAAAATTTTTAAAAAAAATTAATATTTTTAAAAAATTTTAAACGTTTTAATTTAAAATTTTTAACCCCTTGAAAAAAATTTAAAATAAAAAAACTTTAAAAATTTTAAAAATTTTAAAAAATTTTAATAAATTTTTTTGTTTTGGGGAAAAATTAAAAAAAATTTTATTTTTTTTTTAAAATTTTTTTAAAAATTTTTTAAAAATTTAAAAAAAAAAAAAAAAAATTTAAATTTTTTTAATAAATTTAAAATTTTTAAAAAATTTAAATAAATTTGAAAAAAAAAATTTTAATATTTAAAATTTTAAATTGAAAATTAGTTTTTTAAAAAAAATTTAAAAAAAAAAGTTTTTTAATTTTTTAAAAAAAATTTTTAAAATTTAAACTTTAATTTAAAAAAAAAAAAAAAAAATATAAAAAAATTTAATTAGTTTTAAAAATTAAAAATAAACCAAAAAAAAAACCCTAAAAAAATTTTAAATTATTTTATTTTAAAAAAATTTTAAAGGAAAAAATTTTTTATAATTTTCCCAAAAATAAAAATTTTTAAAAATTTTTAAAAAAAATTTTAAACCCCCCCAAAAAACCCAAAAAATGAAAAAACATTTTTACAAAAATTTAAACCCTTTTAAAAAAATTTAAAAAATTTTTGAAAAAAAATAAAAAATTAAATTAAAGGGATAAAAAAGTAAAACTTTGGTTTTTTGAAATTTTAAAAATTTTTTTTTTTTGGGGTTTTTAAAAAAGGGGTTTTTTGGGGTTAAATTTTTATTTTTAATTTTAAAAAAATATTTTTTAAAAAAGTTTTTGTTTTTTCCCAATTATTTTTTTTGTAAAAAAAAAATTTTAAATTTTAAAAATGGGTTTATAAATTTTTTTTTAAAAGGGGGTTTTTTAAAAAATTTTTTGGTAATTAAAAAAATTTAAAAATTTTAAAAATTTTTTATTTAAAATTTTTAAAATTAATTTTCCCCCCCAAAAATTTAAAAAATTTTATTTTAAAAATTTTTAAAATTTTAATTTTAAAATTTTCAAAATACTTTAAAAAAGTTAAAAAAAAATTTGAAAAATTTAAAAATTAAAAATTTTAAAATCCATTAAAACCCAAACTCCCTTTTAAATTTTAAAATAAAAAAATTTAAAAACCTTTTTAAAAAAGAAAAATTAAAAATTTTTTAAAATTTAAAAAATTCCCTTTTTTTTTTAAAATTTTAAAATTAATTACAATTTTAAAATTTTTAAAAAAAAATTTTTTAAAAATTTAAATTTTTTTTAAAAAATTAAAAAATTTTATTTTAAAAAAAAAAATTTGAAAAATAAAAAAAAAATTTAAAATTGCATTTTAAAAAAAATTTAAACCCCAAAAAAAGAAAAACCACCCCCCAAAAAAAAAGGAAAAAATAAAAAAAAAAAAAAAAAAAAAATTTTTTTAAAAATTTTAAATTTTTTTAAAGGGGTGAAAAAAATTTTTTTTAATTTTAGATTTTTTTTAATTTAAATTTTAAAAAAAAAAAATTTGCCAAAAAAAAAAAAATTTTTGGGAAAAAATTTTAAAATATGAAAAAAAATTTAAAATTTTTAAAAAAAAGTTAATTTTTAAAAAAAAATTTAATTTTTTTAAAAATTTTAAATTCCCCAAAATATAAAAACTTTTTTTAAAACTTTTTTTTGGGAAAAAAAAAATTTTTTAAATTTTTTATTTAAAAAAATTTTTAAATTTAAAATTTTAATAGGTTATTTTCCCCAAATTTTTTCTTTTTTTTTTGGGTTTAAAATCTCTTTTTTCGAAAAAAATTTGTTTTTTTTTGGTTAAAATTTTTTTGTTTTAAAAATATCCTTTTTTTTTTAAAATTTAAATTTTAAAAATTTAAAAATTTTCCCTTTTTCCCAAAATTTAAAATGTTTAAAAAATTTTTTAATTTTTTTAAAATTTTTAAAATTTTTGGAAAAATTTTAAACTTAAAAGAATTTGATTTGGAATAAAAATTTTTAAAACAATTTTTTAAACCCCCTTTTTTTAAAAAT
Organism: Lumnitzera racemosa; assembly: GCA_024138005.1. Lineage (NCBI taxonomy): Eukaryota > Viridiplantae > Streptophyta > Magnoliopsida > Myrtales > Combretaceae > Lumnitzera > Lumnitzera racemosa. Next base: position 672 of record JAMXBC010000144.1, on the reverse strand, counting down.
TTTTATTTTTTAATTTTTTTTTTTTTTTTTTAAATTTGTTTGCAGGGGGGTTATTTTTTTTTAAAAAAAAAAAATTTTTTTAATGGTTTTTTTCCCAAAAAAAATTTTTGAAAAAAATTTGACCTTTTTAATTAATTTGGGGGGGTTTTTTTTTTGGAAAAATTTTTTGTTTTAAAAAAATTTTTGAATTAAAATTTAAAATTAAAAAATTTTTTAAATTTGTTTTGTTTTCCGGGAAAAAGGGGTTTTCTTTAAAATTTTTTTTAATTTTTTTCTAAAAAAAAAATTTTAAAAAAAAAAAATTTTTTTTTTTTTTAAAAAATTTTTTAAAAATTTTTTTTAAATCTTTTCCCCCCCCAAATTTTTTTTTTAAACCCTAAAATTTTTAAAATTTTTAAAAAAAAAGGGGAATAAATTTTTAAAAGGTTTTAAATTTTAAAAAAATTTTTTTTTTTCCCATTTTTTTATATTTTAAAAAAAATTTTTAAAAAAATTTTTAATTTTAAAAAATTAAATTTTTTTTTAAAAAAAAAAAAAAAAAAAAAATTTTTTTTTTTTTAAAAAAATTTTTACAAAAATTTAAAAAATTAATAAAAAACTTTTTTTTTTTTTTTTAAATTTTTTTTTGTAAAAAAAAAAATTTTAAAATTTAAAAAATTTTTTTAAAAATTT